>SJYX01008100.1:98587-168700 GCA_006410675.1 Oreotragus oreotragus | reverse complement strand
CAAGCAATAAATGCTGGAGAGGGTGTGGAGAAAAGGGAACCCTTTTACACTGTTGGTGGGAATGCAAACTAGTACAGCCACTATGGAGAACAGTGTGGAGATTCCTTAAGAAATTGCAAATAGAACTGCCTTATGACCCAGCAATCCCACTGCTGGGCATACACACCGAGGAAACCAGAATAGAAAGAGACACATGTACCCCAATGTTCATTGCAGCACTGTTTATAATAGCCAGGACATGGAAACAACCTAGATGTCCATCAGCGGATGAATGGATAAGAAAGCTGTGGTATATATACACAATGGAGTATTACTCAGCCATTAAAAAGAATACATTTGTACATTCTTAATTTGATGAAATAGTGAAATCAGCAGATTTTATGGGTGCACAGATATAAAAGATTCAGTGCTAATGCAAAGAAGGATAGAAGAGATTTAGAATTCTTATGTTATAGATTGAAATTTTGTAAGAATTTTGAGCTTCCCAAAGCATGATGAAGTAAAGAAGAAAAAGAGAACTGAGTCTATATTAAAGACGTATCTAGAGAAAAGTAAATCCTTTAGCTTATAATCATTTGTTAAAAGAGCATAATTTGTGACATCATATAAATTTTCTCCCTCTGCTGTTAGTAAGCTATGTGTTTCCATCTGCTCCAAGGACTGAATAAAATATACAGTATCTGGGAAAAGGAATTAGATTAATCACTTATATTTTAAGGATCATTTTCTTTATTTTGTAACTATAAGTGAGTATTATATCAAATTGCATCCAATTTGCTCCCTAATATATATAAACTATCATACATCATATTTATATCACTCAAAATAATATATTTTTATGGATATTTGATTCTAGTTCTTAGAGTATCAATAATTGACTTGCTTACATGTGATATACACTTTTATCCTTCCACAAGTTGTTCCCTGTCTAAGAATTTTATTTCTCCTATGTGTTGTTAGTATGCATGAATTCTTGGGCCAAGGTACCTGTATTCAAAATCTGGCTCTACCATCTATTAGCTAAACAAGCTCTGAAAAGCTTTTTTAAAATATTTTTTAGCATAAATATTTATTTATTTATTTATTTATTTATTTTAATTGGAGTCTACTTACTTTATAATATTGTAGTGGTTTTGCCATACATTGACATGAAAAATTTCTTGCACTCTCTGTGCCTCAGTAGCATTATCTATAACCAGAAGCCAACATTCATATCAATGTAATGCAATCAATATAAAAATTAAAATAAAAATGTATGTGTATATATCTTAAGTTCTTTAGCACAGTGCCAGCATATTATATACACTGAATAAATGTCAGCTTGGTCATTTACCACCCATAATGTCACTCTTTTTATTATTTGATTTAATTTTGTTAAAAGATTTACTAAAATTTAAAAGAGCTTCTTTTTTAAAATCAACTTATTTTTTATTGAAGGATAATTGCTTTACAGAATTTTGCTGTTTTCTGTCCAACCTCAACATGAATCAGCCATAGGTNCAATATAAAAATTAAAATAAAAATGTATGTGTATATATCTTAAGTTCTTTAGCACAGTGCCAGCATATTATATACACTGAATAAATGTCAGCTTGGTCATTTACCACCCATAATGTCACTCTTTTTATTATTTGATTTAATTTTGTTAAAAGATTTACTAAAATTTAAAAGAGCTTCTTTTTTAAAATCAACTTATTTTTTATTGAAGGATAATTGCTTTACAGAATTTTGCTGTTTTCTGTCCAACCTCAACATGAATCAGCCATAGGTATACATATATCTCCTCCTTTTTGAAACTACTTCCCATCTTCCTTCCCAATCCCACCCCATCTAGGTTGATACAGAGCCCCTGTTTGAGCTTCCTGAGCCGTACATCAAATTCCCATTGGCTATTTATTTTGTTATCTATCATGTATCTAACATGTATCTATCATGATACTCTTTCCATACATCTCACCCTCTCCTAGAAACTTTTATAGTTTGTATAACATTTTATAGAATGATTTTCTATAGACTATTTTTATAGTTCCTCTGACTAGAAAGAAGTAAATTTCATTTTTTTGAATCTTATCAAGAACCCAAATTTATAAAGGGGTGTTACTTGAACAGGATCCAAATATGTTAATTCATCACTTAAAGTTATATCTGGACCATTTTTACATTTGAAGAATTACAATATGATGCTTTTGGATCATGCTCCATCTGATGCCAGTCTTCATTAAATGGTTTTCCACTGAATTAGAAAACATGAAATATTATAATTATAAATTACCAATGGCAAGAATTTCTCTAAGGAAATGTTTAATAGGTGCCCTACTGAACTAAAAGACTAAGAAAAGGAAATAATAGACCACTGTAAAATTAATTTAAGCTTTTAAAACTTATTTTCTCCAACAAAAAACATTCACCTGAGGTTTCATTACTTCCAGTAAGTCAGTTCAGTTCAGTTCAGTTCTGTTCAGTTCAGTTCAGTTCAGTCGCTCAGTCGTGTCTGACTCTTTGCGACTCCATGAAATGCAGCAGACCAGGCCTCCCTGTCCATCACCAACTTCCGGAGTTCACTCAAACTCATGTCCATCGAGTTGGTGATACCATCCAGCTATCTCATCCTCTGTCGTTGCCTTCTCCTCCTGCCTTCAATCCCTCCCAGCCTCAGAGTCTTTTCCAATGAGTCAACTCTTCGCATGAGGTGGCCAAAGTACTGGAGTTTCAGCTTTAGCATCATTCCTTCCAAAGAATACTCAGGACTGATCTCCTTGAGAATGGACTGGTTGGATCTCCTTGTAGTCCAAGGGACTCTCAAGAGTCTTCAACTCTGCAGTTCAAAAGCATCAGTTCTTAAGTGCTCAGCTTTCTTCACAGTCCAACTTGCACATCTATACATGACCAATGGAGAAACCATAGCTTCAACTAGACGGACCTTTGTTGGCAAAGTAATGTCTCTGCTTTTCAAGCTGTCTAGGTTGGTCATAACTTTTCTTCCAAGGAGTAAGTGTCTTTTAATTTCATGGCTGCAGTCACCATCTGCAGTAATTTTGGAGCCCCCCAAAATAAAGTCTGACACTGTTTCCACTGTTTTCCCATCTATTTGCCATGAAATGATGGGACCAGATGCCATAATCTTCCAAAGAATACTCAAACTACTGCATAATTGCACACATCTCACACCCTTGTAATGCTCAAAAGTCTCCAAGCCAGGCTTCAGCAATACCTGAACCGTGAACTTCCAGATTGTTAAGCTGGTGTTAGAAAAGGCAGAGGAACCAGAGATCAAATTGCCAACATCTGCTGGATCATTGAAAAAGCAAGAGAGTTCCAGAAATACATCTATTTCTACTCTATTGACTATGCCAAAGCCTTTGACCGTGTGGATCACAATAAACTGTGGAAAACTCTGAAAGAGATGGGAATACCAGACCATCTGACCTGCCTCTTGAGAAACCTACATACAGGTCAGGAAGAAAAAGTTAGAAATGGACATGGAATAATAGACTGGTTCCAAATAGGAAAAGGAGTACATCAAGGCTGTATATTGTTACCCTGCTTATTTAACTTCTATGCAGAGTACATCATGAGAAACACTGGGCTGGAAGAAGCACAAGCCAGAATCAAGATTGCCGGGAGAAATATCAATAACCTCAGATATGGAGATGACACCACCCTTATGGCAGAAAGCGAAGAGAAACTAAAAAGCCTCCTGATGAAAGTGAAAGAGGAGAGTGAAAAAGTTGGCTTAAAGCTCAACATTCAGAAAATGAGGGTCATGGCATCTGGTCCAGTAAGTCATATTTACATAATTTTTTTTATGAAACCAAAATATTTTAATACTATTCCCCACCAAACCCTCCACACACAAGAAAAAATAGATAACAGAACAAAGTAGGGGTCCATAGGGAAAAAAAGCATTAAGATGCTTTTTTAAAGTAATTTAATTTTAACCCTTTGTATATTACAAGAAATATGTTTTATTACAAAAATATGAAATCCCCATTGGCATTTCAATATGTTTAATTAGAAGAATAATATTTATAAATTTAACTTTACACTTAAATATAGATTATCTGAATACTTTTTTATATCTGATATTATGAGCATATAAATAGTTCAATGATATAATAGAGACAAAGTGATATTATTTATTTTCTCATTAACAATTTTGATTGCTTTAGGAACACAAATCAAAGTATCATTTAAAGGAGATAAATATTAAACTATTAAATTTTCAACAAGTGTATATAACAATGACATATCAATTATCAATCATTACTCAAAATATTATGTCATTTTTTTCTATAAGCTGTAAATTTGTATCACATCTTTTAGAAAGAAAGGTTTCCAGAATCTATAACTAAGTTGTCCAGAAATATTTATTTCATTTGTAACCATCTTTTTCAAACTATTCAGTATATTAATGTTTTTAAATTTTATTTAATTAATTTTTAATTTTTTTCTTTAATTGACATGTACAAAAAATCAGATAAATCTGATTTCTGTATCAGTACATGTTCATATACACCTCATTTTGCAAGATAAATCTGCAGAAATTCACTTTAAACTTTGTAAGAATGCTTATAGAAAACATACCAGCCTCATAGTACCTGTCACAAATGAACAAACAAATTAGCAAATCAATTTCCTGAATATGGAATAAAGAATATGGTAGTTTTCCTCTCATTCATATCTGACTGCCGACAAATTAAAAATCCTGGAGGTATGACCTTGGTATATAATATATTGCCTATAACCACTAAATGCTCTGCTTTACAACTAGTGTTTTATTTTGTAATAATTTTATCATTTCATCTAGAACAACTTTATCCTAAACTCTTAATTTTGCATTTGATTTTAAAATCACTTCAAAGTGAACTTGAATCTTCAATTATATACACACTAGGATTTATATTGAATATTTCAAAAAGTAAAATGAAACAAATAGCTTTTCAGGTGTATATATTTATGTGTGTGCATATACAATAGACTTAACTGTGATTCCTCTGAATAATCAGCCTCTTAAAATATAGCAGATCAATTAAAATCATGCCTATTCACATGTTATTATATAATTCAAATTTCAACTATGAGCAGAACATGCATGTATTATTATAATGGTTTTATTTATTTATTTATTTTTTATTTTTTTTTATATTTATGTAACACTTTCTCTAAAGAATTAATAGATTTATTTAGGTCAGATATATTATTGGGTTTTCTTTTTTTTTTTTTGTATTTATTTATTTTTTTTACACGAACTCCCAAACATGAACCCCCCTCCCACCTCCCACCCCACTATAAAGCATTTAAAATAGACATGATAATCTACAGAAAAAAAAACCCATGGAACTAACTAATACTAAGTGGTTTTAGCAAGATCATAGGGCTCATAATCAACATAGCTAAATTAATTGTATTCCTATATACAAAACAATCAGAAATTAACATTTTTAAATGATGCCATTTACAATTAAATAAAAAATTGGGGGATAATTCTGGCAGTACTCTGAGAGTATGGGGGAAGAAGAGTAATGTGTGTTTTATAGAAAAATTCTGGTAGAGATTCTTGAGTAAATCTTTGTTATCTGAAGAAGTAATTATATCATGTTGTATGTGATGAAATACTTTTAGCCATGAGAGAGGGGGGTCAACAGTGGCTAAAAATTCACTGGTAAGGACTGTAATAAATATTATTGGTGGTTTTGATTGAAAAATACTGATGAGGGATTATTTTCATACATAGACTAGGAAGTCTTTATAGAACATTGTTAGTACATAATTTGCATTGCTTTATTTTAGTTAAGCATATTCCTTCCCATCTCTTTTAGTAGGGACACGTACTCTTATAATGCCCATGTAACTCAAATCTGATTCCTAGTCTATCCCAAGCCCTGACATTTGTGTTTGTCTTTCTGACTGTTTACACTATACTATAAATGTTGACCTTTAGCACAAATCCATTTTCTGGTCCCAGTGGATTTCTCTGCCTACTGATTCTTTGTCTCAGAAGACTCAACACTGACATCCATAAAAGGCACTCTACCCTTCATCTGGCAGCAGGCCACTTGTGTGTCAGTATTTGCTTATTTTTAAGTCTAAGGCAAATATGAATTATAGTATCAAGTTTCAAAAAAAAATAGATGACCAAAAAATGAAAATATTTTTCATGTAACTAGTGAAGGAAAGAGAGAATAGATTTCTAGAAACATGAGTTTTTATAAAATATTATTTTCATTCCTCTTTATTTTAAAATATATTTTGAAATTTCAGAGCAGAATGGTTAATATTTAGGTTCTAAAACCACAAATTCTTGAGTTCCAATCCTACTTCTATGTCCTTGGATTGTTACTCTCTTGAGTGAGTCACTTAATCTGAGTGTACTTCAGATATCAGCTATAAAATAAGTAACTTAGAGTTGTTTAATAACTATATTACTATAGTTACTTTGCTATTTAATAACTATACTAATGATGAAATTATTTAGAAAATAAGAAAACAAAACTATTTAATCATTTATATAACTGGGATGAGGATCAATACTGAAATTAGATTGATTATATTCTTTGCAGCCAAACATGAAAAAGCTCTATACAATCAGCAAAGACAAGACTGGGAGCTGACTGTGGCTCAGATCATGAACTCCTTACTGCAAAATTCAGACTTAAAATGAAGAAAGTAGGGAAGAGCACTAGATCATTCACCTATGAACTAAATCAAATCCCTTATGATTATACAGTGTAAGTGATGAATAGATTCAAGGGATTAGATCTGATAGACAGAGTGCCAGAAGATCTATGGATGGAGGTTCATGACATTGTACAGGAGGCAGGGATCAAGACCATCCACAAGAAAAAGAAATTTTAAAACGACAAAATAGTTGTCTGAGGAGACCTTAAAAATAGCTGTGAAAATAAAAGTAATGAAAGCAAAGGAGAAAAGGAAAGATATACCCATTTGAATGCAGAGCTCCAAAGAATAGCAAAGAGAGATAAGAAAGCCTTTCTCAGGGATCAATGCAAAGAAATAGAAGAAAGCAATAGAATGGGAAAGACTAGAGATCTCCTCAAGAAAATTAGAGATATCAAGGGAATACTTAATGCAAAGATGGCCACAATAAAGGACAGAAACGGGATGCACCTAACAGAAGCAGAAGATATTAAGAAGAAGTGGCAAGAATACACAGAAGGACTATACAAAAAAGATCTTCATGACCCAGATAATCATGATGGTGTGATCCTTCATCTAGAGCCAGACATCCTGGAATTTGAAATCAAGTGGACCTTAGGAAGCATGACTATAAACAAAGCTAGTGGAGGTGATAGAATTCCAGTTGAGCTATTTCAATCTTTAAAAAAAAAAATGATGCTGTGAAAGTGCTACAATCAATATGTCAGCACATTTGGAAAACTCAGCAGTGATCACAGGACTGGAAAAGGTCAGTTTGCATTCCAACCCCAAAGAAAAACAATTCCAGAGAAGGCTCAAACTACCGCACAATTGACTCATCTCACACACTAGCAAAGTAATCCTCAAAATTCTCCAAGCCAGGCTTCAACAGTATGTGATCAGTAAACTTGCAGATTTTCAAGATGGATTTAGAACAGGCAGAGGAACCATAGATTAAATTGCCAACACCCACTGGATCATCAAAAAACCAAGAGACTTCCAGAAAAACATCTATTTCTACTTTATTGACTGTGGCAAAGCCTTTGACTGTGTGGATCACAATAAACTGTGGACAATTCTTCAAGAGATGGGAATACCTGACCACCTTACTTGCCTCCTGAGAAATCTGTATAGAGGTCAAGAAGCAACAGTTAGAACTGGACATGGAACAACAGACTGGTTCTAAACAGGAAAAGGAGTATGTCAAGGCTGTATATTGACACTCTGCTTATTTAACTTACATGCAAAATACATCATGAGAAATGTTGGACTGGATGAAACACAGGCTGGAAACAAGATTGCTGGGAGAAATAGCAATAACCTTAGATATGCAGATGTCAGCACACTTATGGCAGAAAGCAAAGAACTAAAGAGCCTCTTGATGAAAGTGAAAGAGGAGGGTGAAAAAGTTGGTTTAAAATTCAAAACTTAACATTCAGAAAACTAAGATCATGGCATCTGGTCCCATCACTTCATGGAAAATAGATGGGGAAACAGTAAAAGCAGTGAAATAATTTATTTTGGGGGGCTCCAAAATCTCTGCAGATGGTGACTGCAGACATGAAATTAAAAGATGCTTGCTCCTTGGGAGAAAAGTTTTGACCAACCTAGACAGTATTTTAAAGAGCAGAGACATTTCTTTGCTAACAAAGGTTCATCTAGTGAAATGTATGATTTTTCTAGTAGTCATATATGGATGTGAGAGTTTTACCGTAAAGAAGTCTGAGTGTGTGAAGAATTGATGCTTTTGACTGTGCTGTTGGAGAAGACTCTTGAGAATCCCCTGGACAATAAGGAGATTTAACCAGTTCAACCTTAAGGAAATCAGTCCTGAATATTAATTGGAACGACTGATGCTGAATCTGAAAGTCCAATACTTTGGCCACCAGATGCAAAGAACTGACTCCTTTGAAAAGACACTGATGCTGGGAAAGATTGAAGGTGGGAGGAGAAGGGTATATCAGAGGATGAGATAGTTGGATGAAATCACTGGTTCAGTGAACATACATGAGTTTGAGTAATTCAGGGATTTGGACATGGACAGGGAGGCCCAGCATGCTGCAGTTCATGGGATCACAAAGAGTTGGACACGACTGAATGGCTGAACTGAACTGAATTGTTGATTTATATATTAATGCATATATTAGTGAGAAAGCAATTTTAAGTCTGGTAAGACATTGACTGCAAACGTGGTGTATTTCTAAGCTTCTATAGTCTAAATCCAACTTTGAAAATGGGATTTATTTATGCTTCTCATTTAATAACAGGTGATTATAGTCAATTAAAGAAGTATTAAAATAATGAGTTAAGCAAAAAGAAATGAGAGAAAATGTAGTAGTAAAGATTTGATTTTTAAAAGTTGCTTGTAACAAACAATTAATTCTATTAAAAAGAAGAGAAGAAACAATGCAAAGACAAGCAATTTACAAATTGGTATAAGAAAGCTAACGAGATGATGCTGAATGTGAGCTGCAAGAGAAAAATGTAGAAATAAACCAAGTTCGTAGTTTTGTCTATTTGACGATTAAGAATTTAATTGGGTAATGCAATTTGTACTAAAAATTTCTACTAAAATGCCTCCAAATATTCAAATCTGACATCCCTTTTAAAACTCTGAATTTTTTTAATGTTTTATAAAGTATATCTTAATAATAGTGCTTTCCTTATATACTGTTTTGATTTGATACATATAACACGTAGATGATGGATCTTTTCAAATTATTATACTTGGGAAGATCTTTTTTGTACAGTTCTTCTGTTTACTCTTGCCACCTCTTCTTAATATCATCTTCTTCTGTTAGTTCCATACCATTTTTGTCCTTTATCGAGCCCATCTTTATATGAAATGTTCCCTTGGTGTCTCTAGTTTTCTTGAAGAGATCTCTAGTCTTTCCCATTTTGTTGTTTTCCTCTATTTCTTTGCATTGATCACTGAGGAAGTCTTCCTTAACTATTGCTATTCTTTGGAACTCTGCATTCAGATGCTTATATCTTTCCTTTTCTCCTTTGCTTTTCGCTTCTCTTCTTTTCACAGATATTTGTAAGGCCTTGCCAGACAGCCATTTTACTTTTTTTTCATTTCTTTTCCATGGGGATGATCTTGATCCCTGTCTCCTGTACCTTGTCACAAACCTCTGTCCATAATTTATCCTGGAATGTGAAGTCAAGTGTGCCTTAGGAAGCATCAATACAAACAAAGCTAGTGGAAGTGATGGAATTCCAGTTGTGCTATTTCAAATCCTGAAAGATGATGCTGTGAAAGTGTGCACTCAAATGCCAAAAACTTGGAAAACTCAGCAGTGGCAACAGGACTGGAAAAGGTCAGTTTTCATTCCAATCCCAAAGAAAGGAAATGCCAAAGAATGCTCAAACTACTGCACAGTTGCACTCTTCTCACACGCTAGTAAAGTAATGCTCAAAATTCTACAAGCCAGGCTTCAGCAATATGTGAACTGTGAAATTCCAGACGTTCAAGCTGGTTTTAGAAAAGGCAGAGGAACCAGAGATCAAATTGCCAACATCCGCTGGATCATGGAAAAAGCAAGAGAGTTCCAAAAAAACATCTATTTCTGCTTTATTGACTATGCCAAAGCCTTTCACTGTGTGGATCACAATAAACTGTGGAAAATTCTGAAAGAGATGGGAATACCAGACCACCTGACCTTCCTCTTGAGAAACCTACATGTAGGTAAGGAAGCAACAGTTAGAACTGGACATGGAACAATAGACTGGTTCCAAATAGGAAAAGGAGTACGTCAAGATTGTATATTATCACCATGCTTATTTAACTTCTATGCAGAGTACATCATGAGAAACGCTGGGCTGGAAGAAGCACAAGCTGGAATCAAGATTGCTGGGAGAAATATCAATAAACTCAGATATGAAGATGACACCAACCTTATGGCAGAGAACGAAGAGGAACTAAAAAGCCTCTTGATGAAAGTGAAAGAGGAGAGTGAAAGAGTTGGCTTAAAGCTCAACAATCAGAAAACTAAGATCATGGCATCTAGTCCCATCATATCATGGAAAATAGATGGGGAAACAATGGAAACAGTGTCAGACTTTATCGTTTTGGGCTCCAAAATCACTGCAGATGGTGACTGCAGCCATGAAATTAAAAGACACTTGCTCCTTGGAAGGAAATTTATGACCAACCTAGATAGCATATTGAAAAGCAGAGACATTAGTTTGTCAACAAAGGTCCATTTAGTCAAGGCTATGGTTTTACCAGTAGTCATGTATGGGTGTGAAATTTGGACTGTGAAGAAAGCTGAGCCCTGAAGAATTGATGCATTTGAACTGTGGTGTTGGAGAAGACTCTTGAGAGTCCCCTGGACTGCAAGGACATCCAACCAGTCCATTCTAAAGAAGATCAGTCCTTGGTGTTCTTTGGAAGGAATGATGCTAAAGCTGAAACTCCAGCATGGCCACCTCATGCAAAGAGTTGACTCATTGGAAAAGTCTCTGATGCTGGGAGGGATTGGGGGCAACAGGATAAGGGGACGGCAGAGGATGAGATGGCCAGATGGCATCACCGACTCAATGGACGAGTTTGAGTGAACCCTGTGAGTTGGTCATGGACAGAGAGGTCTGGCTTGCTGCAATTCATGGAGTTGTAAAGAGTCAGACATGACTGAGTGACTGAACTGAACTGATATTTGGAAAATAAGCAATAGGATATCAGTACCACTCTTCTCAGTATTCAGTGAACTTGGTTAGTAGAATATGTTGAAAAGTATGATTCGAAAAAAAAAAAAATTAACATTTCTATCCATTATCCATTTGCTCCAAATTCATGACTCTGTCATCATATTACACTGATGTTAGTGTTCTTCCATTAGTATCAGGACCAGAAGGCTGATAAACTGATTGGTTAACTGGATAAGGTGTCTATATTTCCTCTCAGGACTTTCACCTCTATTATCAAGATCATCAGATGGTGAAATCGGTTGATATAGCCCCACAATCTCCTAAATCTCCCATTCTGCTATCTTACTAATTTTTCCAGTGCCCTGATGCAATACATTTCTTTTAACTGCAGTATGGTATCACATTTCAAGCATTTCCTCTTCAATAACATTTCACATGACTACATTCAAGAAGCTTAGGGAATGGCTTCTTGGACATAATTATATTACCATATTTATAATAGTTATATATATTGACAACAGAGTCTAGAGAATTTTATTATCTTTTTGTAAAAGCACCTATATGTGTGAGTGTGTGTAAATCAATGAGATAATTAATGATAAGATGAAGAAATAATTCATTTATTTAATAAATATTTGCATAGTACCTATTACACTTATCTTTTCATACTAAGTGTGATAGGTACTATGCAAATATTTATTTATATACTAGAGATCTCTTTGAGAAAAATAGATACTAAAGGAATATTTCATGTAACGATGGACAAAACAAAGCACAAAAATTGTATGGATCTAACAGAAACAGAAGATATTAAGAAAAGGTGGGAAGAATACACAGTGTAATTATACAAAAAATATTTAATGACCCAGGTAAACATGATGGTGTGATCACTCACCTAGAACTTGACATCCTACAATGTGAAATCAAGTGGGCCTTAGGAAGCATCACTACAAACAAAGCTAGTGGAGGTGATGCAATTCCACTTGAGCTATTTCAAATCCTAAAAGATGATGCTGTGAAAGTGCTACACTCTATATGTCAGCAAATTTGGAAAACTCAGCAGTGGCCACAGGACTGGAAAATATTAGTTTTCATTCCAATCCCAAAGAAAGGCAATGCCAAAGAATGCTCAAACTACCACACAATTCGACTCATCTCACATGCTAACAAAGTAATGCTAAAAATTCTCCAAACCAGGCTTCAGTGTTATGTGAACTGTGAACTTCAGATGTTCAAGCTGGATTTAGAAAAGGCAGAGAAACCAGAGATCAAATTGCTGACATTCATTGGATCATACAAAAATCAAGAGCATTCCAGAAAAACATCTACTTCTGCTTTATTGACTACGCCAAAGCCATCCTGTGGAAAATTCTTCAAGAGATGGCTTATTCTCACCACATTACCTGCCTCCTGAGAAATATGTATGGCAGTCAAGAAGCAATAGATAGAACTGGACACAGAACAACAGACTGGTTCCAAATTTGAAAAGGAGTATATCAAAGCTGTATAGTGTCACCCTGCTTATTTAACTTCTGTATAGAGAACACGATGTGAAATGCCAGACTGGATGAAGCACAGATGTAATCAAGATTGTAGGAGAAATATTAATAATCTCAGATATGCAGATGAGATGACCCTTATGGCAGAAAGTGAAGAGGAACTAAAGAGCCTCTTGATAAAAGTAAAAGAGGAGAGTGAAATGCTGGCTCAAAACAACATTCAAAAAAAGACGATCATGGCATCTGGTCCCATCACTTTATGGCAAAAAGATGGGGAAAGAATGGAAACAGTGAAAGACTTTATTTTCTTGGTCTCCAAAATCACTGTAGATGGTGACTGCTGCCATGAAATTTAAATACACTTGCTCTTTGGAAGAAAAGATATTACCAACCTAGACAACATATTAAAAAACAGAGACATTACTTTACCAACAAAGGTCTGTCTAATGAATGCTGTGGTTTTTCTAGTAGTCATGTATGGATGTGAAAGTTGGCCTATAAAGAAAGCTGAGTGCTGAAGAATTGATGCATTTGAACTGTGATATTGGAGAAGACTATTGAGAGTCCCTTGGACTACAAGCAGATCAACCAGTCCACTCTAAAGGAAATCAGTCCTGAATATTCATTGGAAGTACTGAAGCAGAAACTGAAGCCCCAATACTGTGGCCACCTGACAGGAAGACTTGAATCATTGGGGAGGCCCTGATGTTGGGAAAGACTGAAGGCGGGAGGAGAAGGGGGCAACAGAGGTTGAGATGGTTGGATTGCATCACTGACACCACGGACATGAGTTTGAGCAAGCTCTGGGAGTTGGTGATGCATAAAGAATCCTTGCATGCTGCTAAGAGCTGGACATGACTGAGTGAAATGAAATATCACATTTACATTGCTCTAAGCCCTATGAATATTGTGGAACATAAGGCCAAAAAAGTTCTCCTTACATAAAAGTTAAGGTCCATATTTTTTTGTCTCTAACCTCAAAACCCAATTATTTCTATGTAATTATGAGCATTTTGTTCTCTCTTGTTGCAGAAGTTTACCTCCTGATTGAATCATTGATTGATTTTATATTTGTTCTCTTTAACCTTGAAAACACACACACACACTGAGTCAAACACTCAGTTATATTGTTAGAATTTATCACTTTTTTATTTGATTGGAGTTAATTGTTAAGATAATACAAGATAGCTGGAACATCAGAAAAATAACAAAACTTTTTCCCTTAACCTAAAACTTAAGTGTCACTTACTATTTTTTAATTAACTTTCAGTCAATTTATTTTTATTCTCTGCCTGCTAATACTCCCACTGTATTTTTTCACTGATATCCATAAAAGATTTAGCCTCTTCATTGTTTAAGCAGTTTTGAGTTTAAGCAGTTTAAGCAGTTTTAAAGGTAATATATATGAAGCATTTTTAAAAAATCACCTTAAGTTCATCAATTACTTTAAATGTCAAAAGCTCTGTGCCTGGAAGAGCGATACCTGTCTCCTCAATCAGGATAAAACTTGACAGAAATAGAACAAAAATTTTAATATTGATCTGTTGCTAGAAGGATAGGGATGGTATATTGGAATATCTTTAGTTTAAATTGTTCAAGTTTTGCATTTGAATTGAAGGATGCATTAAAGCAAAAATATGGTTTTTAAGTGAGAACTATGGTAGCATAAGCATAATTTTATCATTTTTACATCTCTGATAGTTGTTTAAACTTATAAATCAAGGGTAGAAATTAGCATGGGCTATAAGATAAGTTAACACTGTGGTAAAGTTCAAAATAATTTTACATCATATTTCTGGAATTCCAGGATCCTTCATTTTTTTTTTTTTATTTCATAGAATTACACACAGCTACTCAAAAATGTTAGAATAAAAAATGGACGTGAATATTAAAGAATACCTCAAGCCCTCTGAAGTAGCAAAGGTACTAATCATTCATAATCATGTATCATAGTTAAAAGCAAGTGCTTTTATTTTTCACTAAGTACCAACAGACAGGTACCGTTAGCTACCTGTGTTTCAGAACTTTGTGTCTTTGGCATGAAAAGGCTTTCAGATACTTATTTGTTCCAGCCAGTGGGATTCCAACAGATGTGAAGAATGGTAGGTAGAGGGTAGAGTGTTCATTTGTGCGCCTCAAATAAAATATGCCCTAAAATGTTCATATTTTAATACATATAGGAATTTCAAAATTCAGAAAAAGTATTTCAAATTATCTAGTAGATCCCTTTACTGTAAGAGCTTGCAACGTGAATCCACATTGGGAAATCTTATTTTAGGAAAACAAAACAACATACAAACACAAAAGCAATTGTATGCCATTTCATAATCCTCTTGCCCTACTATTTACTCTAACCAATTCAGTGTTGACTAGTTTCATATAAGCTTTGCCCAGTTTAGTGCAAGTAAAATTAGACTGTACCTTACTTCAACTAGGCCACTTTCCCTTTTGGGCTGCTCTCATATAAAAATAGAATGCCCAGGAACTCTGGCCTACACACTTGTGTTCACTCATAGCCAGAAAAGGTGTGTGTGTTAGTTGTGATCAGTCATATCCAACTCTTTGTGATCCTATGGACTGTGGCCCATCGGGTTCTTGAGTCCATGGAATTCTCCAAGTGAAGACACTGGGGTGGATTGCCATTTTCTCCTCCAAGGGGTTTTCCTGACCCAGGGATCAAACCCTGGTCTCCCGCATTTCAAGCAAATTCTTTACCATTTGAACCACCAGAGCCAGAAAAGGAAGAGTAGTTAACTTCTGTGGAAGTGTTAAAACCCTTGATGAATGGCAGATGAGGATAAATGCTTTATTCTTTTCTTCCGGGAAAGGGGTTGAGGTGAACAGTTGTATTTAAACAGAAATACGGTTTAAAAAACTGCTTATGAGGTTTTGGCAAGTGGAAAACCATGCAAACTCAATAGTACCATTTTGTACTGACTTTCTTTCCATCTCTGTTTTCTTCCTTTCCACTGCATCTCTGATGCCTGGGTTAATATTCTTAAGTAAACTACTGCTGATAAGCGTTATTCTAACTTTCTGGGAACTCAGACTAAGAGAACAACCTCATTAATGAAATTTTTAGTTATATATAAATAAAGATAATATTTCCTGCTTGGAAAAAAAAAAAAAAAGATATTCCCCAAGAAAGTAATTGATCCATTTGCACACTCTGGGTTACTTTGGGAGAAAAATAGGTGAAAATGTTGATAGTGGACAAATCAGGACATATAACTACTATCTGCTTCTCAGGACTCAGCAGGCCTGTATCTTCAGATGATTTATAAATTAACACATTTATTTATGCAATTTTAATAATATTGGTAGGCAGATGAGGGCCATCATTTCATGAGATATTTTAGACCACAGGTTCAAAGACAAAACTGCATTATAGCCCAGGTGAAAATGTTTGACAGAAAATTATCAGCATGTTTGTTTTCCATTCCCTTCCCGAGCCATAGTATTACTCTAGAAGTATGCTGTTTGATTCAGTAGCCACTAGATATATGTGCCTGGAAACATGATGAGCTCAAACTGGGACATGATCTGAGTGTACTCAGATATTAGTGAATCTTGTAGAAGAACTTTTTTGTTTCAACTGCCTTATAAGTTTGACTTTTGTCAGATAAATACATAGAAACATTTTTTATTTCAAAATAAAATCAAAATAAGGAAAATAGAAAACTGAAACCAATGGCATACACTGAGATAAGAAAATTGTGAAGACCACTGAAAGGAACATTGTGTTCTAGCTGGGAAACATGGTGGTCTCTCTTAGGTTTTTATTACCTGTGTTTTTACCGTAAAATTCTGTTAACATTTAATATAAACCAAATAAATTGAAGTTAGAGCATTTAAACTCCTAAATGCTATTTCATGAAAAAGTTATGTGGTAATAAAAGTATTAATATATAATCCATTTTCTTGTTTAATATAAATTTATTTATTTTAATTGGAGGCTAATTACTTTATAATATTGTATTGGTTTTGTCATACCTCAACATGAATCTGCCACGGGTGTACATGTCTTCCCCATCCTGAACCCCCCTCCCACCTAATTGATAAAAATGAGTAACATCTTCTAGATATACACCAATTAAGACAAAAAAGCTACTTGCTCATCATTATCATGTCCTCATTTTTAACATTTATATTTCAAATATAATATTTGAGCATGCGTATTTTAAAAATAAAAGCTAATAAAAGTTTTCATTTATTAACTTGTCAGAAAAACACTAAAGTGCTAAACAAAATAATTTCAAATGTCAGTTCAGTTCAGTTCAGTCACTGAGTCATGTACGCCTCTTTGCAACCCCATGAATTGCAGCCTGCTAGGTCTCCCTGTCCATCACCAACACCCGGAGTTCACTCAAACTCATGTCCATCAAATCGGTGATGCCATCCATCCATCTCATCCTCTGTTGACCTTAAAAACACTAAAGTGCTAAACAAAATAATTTCAAATGTCAGTTCAGTTCAGTTCAGTCACTGAGTCATGTACGCCTCTTTGCAACCCCATGAATTGCAGCCTGCTAGGTCTCCCTGTCCATCACCAACACCCGGAGTTCACTCAAACTCATGTCCATCAAATCGGTGATGCCATCCATCTATCGCATCCTCTGTTGACCTCTTCTCCTCCTGCTCCCAATCCCTCCCAGCATCAGAGTCTTTTCCAGTGAGTCAACTCTTCACATGAGGTGGCCAAAGTATTGGAGTTTCAGCTTTAGCATCATTCCTTTCAAAGAACACTCAGGACTGATCTCCTTTAGAATGGACTGGTTGGATGTCCTTGCAGTCCAGGGGACTCTCAAGAGTCTTCTCCAACATCACAGTTCAAAAGCATCAATTCTTGAGCACTCAGCTTTCTTCACAGTCCAACTCTCACATACATACATGACCACTGGAAAAATCATAGCCTTGACTAGATGGAACTTTGTTGGCAAAGTAATTTATCTGCTTTTGAATATTCTATCTAGGTTGATCATAACTTTCCTTCCAAGGAGCAAGTGTCTTTTAATTTCATGGCTGCAGTCATCATCTGCAGTGATTTTGGAGTCCCCCAAATAGTCTGACACTGTTTCCAGTGTTTCCCTATCTATTTCCCATGAAGTGATGGGACTGGATACCATGATCTTCGTTTTCTGAATGTTGAGCTTTAAGCCAACTTTTTCATTCTCCTCTTTCACTTTCGTCAAGAGGCTTTTTAGATCCTTTTCACTTTCTGCCCTCAGGGTGGTGTCATCTGCATATCTGAGGTTATTGATACTTCTCCCGGCAATCTTGACGACAGCTTGTGCTTCTTCCAGCGCAGCATTTCTCATGATGTACTCTGCATATAAGTTAAATAAGTGGGGTGTTGCTAAGCTGTAAGTCACTTCAGTCGTGTCCAACTCTTTGTGACCCCATAGATGGCAGCCCACCAGGCTCCTCTGTCCCTGGGATTCCCCAAGCAAGAACACGGATTCTCCAGGCAAGAACACTGGAGTGGGTTGCCATTTCCTTCTCCAATGCATGAAAGTGAAAAGTGAAAGGGAAGTCACTCAGTAGTGTCTGAGTCTTCACGACCCCATGGACTGCAGCCCACCAGGCTCCTCTGTCCATGGGATTTTCCAGGCAAGAGTACCGGAGTAGGGTGCCATTGCCTTTTCCCAAGTGGGGTGAGGAGAAAACATTTTTCAAGGTTACATAGAAGGTGCTTAATAATTACTTTGAAATATATTTTAATATATTCCATTCTTATGTATGTTTAGATTTATAAAATTGGAAATTAAAGTTTAATTATATTAATTAAAGTTTAATTTAATTAATTTTCATTGTTTCAGTCCCTCTTAATTTTGGTTTTTAATAAATTTAAGAAACATTTTTATATTCCAAATATATAAAATATACAGTGATGTTAATATATAATAATACATTTTAGAAACAAAAGTATATAAAAATATCAACAACATAATTATAATAACAGCAAAATAACTTTTTGAATAAGAATGCTGGCTAATGGATATAAAAATCATGGAATTATGAATTAGGAAATTATATCACATGTTAAATATAAAGTATAGAAAGAGAAATATTCCCTCTCTCCTTAGTCAACCATTTGTCAGTACCAACTGAGGAATCCACCATAGCTAAACTTTCTTGAAATGTAAAAGTATTAGTCACTCAGTTCTATCTGGACTGGGTTTCCATTCTCTTCTCCAGGGGACCTTCCCAACCCAGGAATTGAACCTGAGTGCCTTGCATTGCAGGGAGATTCTTTACCATCTGAGCTACCAGGGATGCTAACTGGTTTTGGCTGATATTTTTTTAATATTCCTCACAAATTTAGGTTTATATAATAAAATAACAATTAAGTATCCTCCCTCTTTTTCACATAAAATATATTATTGTATCCTTAAGACATTTCATTAGTACACTGAGAACTTTCTCTATCTTCAACAACAATAAAAATTGTGTTGAGTGGATAGATTATCACATTTTTAAAGTTGCTATATATGAGAGTGTCCATTTTCCCAGGCCTCACAAACTGATTTCAAACTTTTGAAATTTTATCCAATTGAAAGCTAATTTATATTTCTATTATAAATAAGGAATTTTTTTGAAAGCAGTGTGAACTTATCTTGAGTGCCAGTAATTTTTCCAGTAAGTCATTAGTTTATGTTTCTCTTATCATTGAAAAATTTTAGTCATACATAAATATTTTGCTTCCTGGGTTTTGAGTCATAATTAGAAAGGCATTTCCATGTTCAAAGCTAACAAAATAACTGTTCACATATTTTCAACTGTTGTTTGATGGCTAAAATTTCATTTGTATCATTCATCCATTTGTAATCTATCCATGAATATGAGGTGACATACATCATGGAACAACAGACTGGTTCCAAATAGGGAAAAGAGTAAGCCAAGGCTGTATATTGTCACCCTGCTTATTTAACTTGTATGCAAAGTACATCATGAGAAATTCTGGGCTGGATAAAAAACAAGCTGCACTCAAGACTGCTGGCAGAAATATCAGTAACCTCAGATATGCAGATGACACCATCCTTATGGCAGACGGCAAAAAACTAAAAACTTCTTGATGAAAGTAAGAGAGGAGAGTGAAAAAGTTGATTTAAAACTCAACATTCAGAAAACTAAGATTATGGAATCCAGTCCCATCACTTAATGTCAAAAGATGGGAAAACAATGGAAACAGAGGCAGACTTTATTTTGGGGAGCTCCAAAATCACTGCAGATGGTGATTGCAGCCATGAAATTAAAAGCTGCTTACTCCTTGAAAGGAAAGNGTTGATTTAAAACTCAACATTCAGAAAACTAAGATTATGGAATCCAGTCCCATCACTTAATGTCAAAAGATGGGAAAACAATGGAAACAGAGGCAGACTTTATTTTGGGGAGCTCCAAAATCACTGCAGATGGTGATTGCAGCCATGAAATTAAAAGCTGCTTACTCCTTGAAAGGAAAGTTATGACCAACCTAGACAGCATATTGAAAAGCAGAGACATGACTTCGTCAAGGTCTGTGTATTCAAGGCTATGGTTTTTCAAGTGGTCATATATGGATGTGAGAATTGGACTGTAAAGAAAGCTGAGCACCAAAGAATTGATGCTTTTGAACTGTGGTGGTATAGAAGACTCTTGAGAGTCCCTTGGACTGCAAGGAGATCCAACAAGTCCATCCTAAAAGAAATCAGTCCTGGGTTTTCATTGGAAGGACTAATGTTGAAGCTGAAACTCCAACACTTTGGCCACCTGATGCAAAGAACTGACTCATTTGAAAAGACCCTGATGCTGGGAAAGATTGAAGGCAGGAGGAGAAGGGGAGGACAGAGGCTGAGATGGTTGGATGGCATCATCGACTCAATGGGCATTAGTTTGAGTAGACTCCCTGAGTTGGTGATGGACAGGGAATCCTGGCGTGCTTCAGTCCATGGGCTCGCACAGAATTGGACATGACTGAGTGACTGAACTAACTGACTGATATTCAGTTTTAATCATTTGTTGCTTTTTTCTCTTTTTTCTTAATGAAGAGCTATCCATATTGATAAATATAATTTATTTAATTTTCCACTATTTTTCTCCAATGGTTTTAGTAAATAATTTGTCCTTAGTCTATTTCTGGGATTTATGTTTTATTTTTGATGCATCAGATTATTCATGAGCTTTTGCAACACTGGTTTAATATTTAAAGCTTGATAAAAGATGCTTACTCCTTGGAAGGAAAGTTATGACCAACCTAGATAGCATATTCAAAAGCAGAGACGTTACTTTGCCAACAAAGGTCCATCTAGTCAAGGCTATGGTTTTTCCAGTGGTCATGTATGGATGTGATAGTTGGACTGTGAAGAAAGCTGAGTGCTGAAGAATTGATGCTTTTGAACTGTGGTGTTGGAGAAGACTTTTGCAAGTCCCCTGGACTGCAAGGACATCCAACCAGTCCATTCTAAAGGAGATCAGTCCTGAGTTTTCTTTGGAAGGAACGATGCTAAAGCTGAAACTCCAGTACTTTGGCCACCTCACAAGAAGAGTTGACTCATTGGAAAAGACTCTGATGCTGGGAGGGACTGGCAGGAGGAGGAGAAGGGGATAACAGAGGATGAGATGGATGGATGGCATCACCGATTTGATGGACGTGAGTTTGAGTGAACTCCGTGAGTTGGCGATGGACGGGGAGGCCTGGCGTGCTGCAATTCATGGGGTCACAAAGAGTCGGACACAACTGAGCGACTGAACTGAAGTGAACTGAACTGAACTGAAACTGTTTTCTCATTTAGTACAGTGCGTCTTCCCTTATTCAATTTCTTTTTCAAAGATTTCCTACAATCTATGTTTAACTTTTTACATATAAATGTTAGTAACAAATTGTTCAATTCTAGAGAAATCTATTGGTCTTTTATAGAAGTATTAAACAATTTTAATGAGATTTGGGAGAGAAAAATAGATATGTTCTTTCTCGAATTAACTGCATGGAATGGATCTGAATTGCTCAAGATTTGCATAAATATGTTTTGAGGTTGTCGTTTGTATTCTACATGAATGTCTTAAACTTTTAATTATATAGATCTAAATTTATTTGTAAATAAATTATAATTTGTTGATGCTTTGAGAGATGTTTTTAATCTATTATATTTTGAAATGTATGAAAGTAATAGTTTCATATAATAATTATTTATCTCATTTAAAATATTATAGTTTCTTCTCTTTATTTCTCAAAGATATAATTATCTTTTTTGAATCTCTGATTGATTTACCTTTATTTTTTATAATACCTATACTTCTAGTTTATAAACAGTTGTGAATGTTATGTCTTTTTAGCATCTGGTATAGGAAGTTGCTAATACTAGGCCTATATATTCTCTTTCTCAGATACAAGAGAGGTATACATTATCTCAATCAGCTATCTCTATAAAACAGCTAATGATCACTGCTCAAACCTCCTTATTAAAATTTTTAATAAAATGTTTTTAGTAGAACACCTCTACACAGATTTTCACTTGTAAATAATCCAGGGATATATGGATTTAGGGAACATGGTTGGTTTGAAAATCATGTAACCTGTGCAATTAATAAAATATAAAATGGAAAATTCCATAAATGGAAATGGCTCCTTTTGTGTGGTTGATGTCCCCACATGCATTGCTCAATAAAATTTTATCTGTTAAATCTGAAAGAAAGATGCATCCTCATGGAAGAAAGCAAAGGAGAAGGGGTGCATTTTATGGAACTGTGTCAGATAATCTCAGATTTCTCCACAATGGACGTGTTTTTTTGTTTTTGTTTATTTGTTTTAAACTCCTATGTCATAACATTGCTTGTAACTTTTGAAATATCAGAAAACTTGGTATAATTTCTATAGTGCATGTTTGTCAACTCAACACTTTGTGTTTAACGGCATCTTTTGGAATGCTTATCTAATTTGTCTCCATTCATCTGCATTATAATACTACATATCCTAGTATTGAACCATGCTTTCATTCCAGGACTAATCCACTTCTGTCACAGTGAATTATAGTTTTAATAGGCTACTAGATGTCTTCAGGAATAAAAGTGAACGTTTATGAAGATTTTTTTCTTACAAACACTTTGGAAATGCTTTTTAAAAATTCTTATATATTCTTACTAGTTAGATAATATTATAATTCTGTAACTAAAAAAGATATATAGTATCATTCTGTGACTCTGCCTAGGCCTGATGATTTGGGAGGAGTGTATACTCTTTGACAATATTCTTCAATTCTGATACAAATATTCATGTGTTTATCTCTTCTGTCTCCTATGTGGTATATTTTGATAAACTATTGCCCTAGATATTCAAGAAGAAGTGCATTTCCAGAGTTGAGAAAAAAGATTTTCCCCCAAAATCATGCTTGTGTTCAAGTGTTCTTGGGCTTACTCCACATTTTTCTTAAGGGTGGGTAATGGATGATCACATTATTATTATATTATTGTATATTATATATATGTGTGTAATACTTATGTAAATCTCTTTCACAGGTCAGATTTTGTTTCCATATAGTATTTTTATTTTTTATAATGTATATTAGTGTTCTTTTTTATTGTATGTGTTTAAATTATTATGTTATATATAGTTTTAAGTTTTAATCTTATTGAGTTGGATACTTTCTTATTTGGTTTTGGTCTTTATTTTTGATTTATGTAGATATTTATAGTTATGGCTTACCATATGTTTCTTGTATTGTTTTTTCTGTCTTATGCTCCATCCAGTTCAAAATTTATGTTATTGATTTCCTCCTTCCCTCTTTAGTGACTGATTCATATATTTCATCCACATAAGAATAAGAGTATATTTATTCTTATTATAATCCTCCCTTCTTTGAATCTGATGTTTCTGGATTATGGTCCTTTGTTACATGAGTGAGGGCTTTATTGAGTTTTATTTGGTTTGGTTACTTAATTGTAAATGCTTGATTATTTTCACTTGCTGCTTGGCAACAGGTCTTTAGTAAATACTCTTCATCTGATGGTAAGATTTGATACTCCTTCACATTCATGGTTTTACTCAAAGTACTTTTGTTGATCATATCCACATTACATTTTTCCCTTGGACATAATTAAATGAGAATTTTCAGAAGCTAGTGATATTCAAGAGGTTTCTGTGTTTATATTTGTGCATGGCTTTGTTTGCTAAATACTTCCTTGCTTGAAGTAGATTTATATTGTCTGATTCTTTGGAAAGGCTCCTGCTTTTGTAGTAAATAAGGTACAAAAGTGCTCTGGCATCAGCCTTCCCTATATTGGTTTTTATATTCATTATTGCAAATCACAGACCAGTTTTGCACTGTAGGATGAAATCCTTATGTTCAGAAGTTATTAATATTTATTTCTTGGTACTTTGTAAATTGTTATTCAACAGATTCTGTCACTCCTCTCCCTCCTTCTTAATCCACTTCTTTCCCCAATACTTGTGGCAGATCTCATTTCTCTTGTGCTTATTTTAGAATCTGAAGGTTTATTTTTTATGTTTTTTTTAATTTACTTCCCAGAGTGTATTAATTTTTTTGGTTGTTGTTTTTCTTTTCCCTTTGTCATTTTTTTGTATTTTCCAGGAGAATAAAGAGAAAGGTGCTGAACATTCATTTCTACCAGAAAAATTTTGAAATAATTGGAACATATATAAATAATTTAAAAAGTAACCAGATACATAATCTTTTTAGATACATAATCTTTTTCTCTTTTATAAACTTGAAGGTTGAAAAGAACACTCTTCACAGCAGGAAAAAAAAATATTATCCTGGATTGTATAATTCTATTAGAAACTAGTAATAAAAATGATCTTAAAAGAGAGTGGACAACTGGTTATAAAAATAGAGAACCACAAAAGAATGATTATACCAGAGTCATTACATGTTACTCTGTTTTTGTGCACTATGGTCATTAAATTCTGAAAGAAAATGTTTGATTTTAAATTGAGGAATAAATTTTACTTTAGATCAGCATGTGGTGAAACTAAAAACTCATTTGATCATTTTTCAGGAATCATGTATTATTGTTTATATTTAAAAGTATAATAAGTGAGGGAAATGCATGGTTTTGTTTGCAAAGTTTGTTTTTAATGAATTAAATTAAGTCCATCCTTGCTAAACATGAGGAACAGTGACCTTTGACAAATCCCACACTAGATCATTTGAGTTCCTAGTATTTTATTTCCAACTTCAGCTCTGTGAGCTAGTGAATATTCCCTGTGTACAACCAGAGTTTCTATCATAAGTGGAACTATTTACTTATTTACTCACTTACCTATTTGTGTAAATATTTTGGCATAATGGATGGAAAATGGCCACTCAGCTTTTGCAGATTTTATGGCATAAATAAATGAATAAATCTTTATGCAGTAATGCTACAGAATGAATCTTTGGATCATAGAAGGAGCAACATATACTACAGTGTAGAAGATAGTATGTGACCACATGGCCAATTTACATTATTTTATATCTATGTTGAAATTTGACTTTTAAAGTAAAAAATCTCATTTTTCCTTTTATTTTAGCAATTGAAACTAAATTAAAGACCTGAATGCAAGATAGGAAAGTTGCTAAGAGCTAGATTTGGCTTGGTCTCTGTTGTAAATCTGCACCATAAAGACTGTTGGAAAAATTAATTTGTGAATCGTGTTCACTAAACCTAGTTTAATACATTTGATAGTGTTGTAAAATATTGTGACCACTTTGAAAAATCTGTTTACTGAGCAGTGCTCAATCATGAAATTAGGGGCAGCCTTCACATTTTTCCACTGTAGAAAGTAGCAGCTGGCCATCAAAATGTGATAGTGTTTGTTTTGGAAAGGATGGCATTCCCTGATGACAATAACAATGATAGTAGTGACAGACAAATCTAAAACCACTTTCAGAGGTAAGCAAATTGATAGAGTGATTGTTGACCTAAAACAAAAAGGTTGCCAGTTGTTTCTCTAGTGAAGATAAGTTTATTTAGGATCAGCTGAAAATTGCTACTTGGGGTCTGTGGAGAACCACATGTAAGTTCCTGCACAGCATGGGAAGAAGAACACTTACAAAGAGGAAAAGGAAGCTGGGAAAAGCAAGAGTAAACACAGTCCATGGAGAAGAGTTTTCTTCCTTGTGGGCTCTGCTGCTGTCTTCCCATGGTATGAGAACACCCCTGTAGTTCTGATCTCCAGACTCTACTTAATTAAAGTTTCTGTTTATTATTTTTCATTTACATGATAAAGATCATGAAATTTTGTTATAGCAAAACACACAGGGACTGGGGAGCAAACTCAGGTAGTTTCACTATTTCAGACTGATTTGCTCTGTGTGCATTTTTTTAAAAAGTTATCCAAATCATTTATTTAAAAAGGGGCATTGATAAACAAATGGAGAGAAACTGAGGAAGAGGAGGAGGGAAAGAAAGAGAGAGAGAGAGAGAGAAATCTGGTCTTTGGGCAATTTACTTTTTTGGAAGAAAGGCAAAGCCAAAGAATGCTCAAATTATCGTACAATTGCATTCATCTCACACTCTAGTAAAGTAATGCTCAACATTCCCCAAGCCAGGCTTCAGCAATATGTGAACTGTGAACTTTCAGATTTTCAGGCTGGTTTTAGAAAAGGCAGAGGAACCTGAGATCAAATTGCCAACATCCGCTGGATCATGGAAAAAGCAAGAGAGTTCCAGAAAAACATCTATTTCTGCTTTCTTGACTATGCCAAAGCCTTTGACTGTGTGGATCACAATAATCTGTGGAAAATTCTGAAAGAGATGGGAATACCAGACCACCTAACCTGCCTCTTGAGAAATCTGTATGCAGGTCAGGAAGCAACAGTTAGAACTGCACATGGAACAACAGACTGGTTCCAAATAGGAAAAGGAGTATGTCAAGGCTGTATATTGTCACCCTGCTTATTTAACTTATATGCAGAGTACATCATGAGAAACGCTGGACTGGAAGAAGCACAAGCTGGAGTCAAGATTGCCGGGAGAAATATCAATAACCTCAGATATGCAGATGACACCACCCTTATGGCAGAAAGTGAAAAGGAACTAAAAAGCCTCTTGATGAAATTGAAGGAGGAGAGTGAAAAAGTTGGCTTAAAGTTCAACATTCAGAAAACGAAGATCATGGCATTCGATCTCATCACTTCATGGGAAATGGATGGGGAAACAGTGGAAACAGTGTCAGACTTTATTTTGGGGGGCTCCAAAATCACTGCAGATGGTGACTGCAGCCATGAAATTAAAAGACACTTACTCTTTGGAAGGAAAGTTATGACCAACCTAGATAGTATATTCAAAAGCAGAGATATTACTTTGCTGACTAAGGTCCAATCTAGTCAAGGCTATGGTTTTTCCAGTAGTCATATATGGATGTGAGAGTTGGACTGTGAAGAAAGCTGAGCGCCAAAGAGTTGATGCTTTTGAACTGTGGTGTTGGAGAAGACTCTTGAGAGTCCCTTGGACTGCAAAGAGATCCAACCAGTCCACTCTGAAGGAGATCAGCCCTGGGATTTCTTTGGAAGGAGTGATGCTAAAGCTGAAACTCCAGTACTTTGGCCACCTCATCGGAAGAGTTGACTCATTGGAAAAGACTCTGATGCTGTGAGGGATTGGGGGCAGGAGGAGAAGGGGACGACAGAGGATTAGATGGCTGGATGGCATCACTGACTCAATTAACGTGAATCTGAGTGAACTCCGGGTGTTGGTGATGGACAGGGAAGCCTGGCGTGCTGCGATTCATGAGGTCACAGAGTCAGACACGACTGAGTGACTGAACTGAACTGAAATTATGTTCTGGCATGGACCCAGTGCTCATCCCAATATGTCATTAAGATGTCCAATTTTTAAAGCTTGCTTGTTGAATGATGGCTTACCATAAATAAATTAGGATTATTAGAATTGCCTTAGCATTGAATTGCATAAAGGGTCAGCACAATAAAAGATGTGTATTATTTGAGTTGTTTAAAACGTCCAGAAAATGTCTAGAAGAGTGGAAGGCTGATATCCTTTAAGATAGTAGAAAATTAAAATGTTTCAGTTCTTAGACATATAGTCCATTGACTATGAGAATATGAGTCCCCCTAAAAAAAGATTTTACAATGCCACCATAAGTATAGATGACAATATTTTCTCAGTATTTTGTAAAGCAACCTGTAGCCAATTACAGACATATTTTACTTTGAGGAAAGAGACATATTCAGACATTTCTACTGCACAAACTTTGCCAAAAGACCTTTAAGGCTACTTTAGTTCTCCTCTTAGAGTGGAAGAGAAAATAACCTAGATATTGAATAGAGTTCTGTCCTAGTTTATCATAAAACCATCCCACAGTATTCACTGATCTACTATATAATCATATTTGCAGCTACTACTTCATAATTGATATGGATGTTTAAAGGAATTGAAATAATGCATCAATAAGAAGAATGTTAAGAAGAATTCAAAGAAACTCTTGAAACTGCCTACTTTTTTCTCAAGACAAGAGAGCAAATCTGAAACAGTATATCAACTTGGAAGAAATGCACCACATTAGACTATAAACATTTAGAAGACTCGGACTGAAACTTAACCCCATTCAGTTACTCTCTGACTCCTGAAAAAACCATACAACATTGAGGATAATGATGAACTACCATCAATATAATAAACTATATTCTCAGTATAACAATTGTTATATCAGTTGATGTATACTTACAAGAACAGATCAACATTACCTCTGGCATTTGCTGTGGTTCTATTGATTTGGTGAATACATTCTTTTCAATCTCTAAGAGTAAAGAGCATTAAAATCATATATTCTTGAAGGAAGGTCAGTGTAACAAACAGATCCACTTTCCCAAGACTATATTCTGTCTATTCTGAGTCACAACACAGGCTGCAGGGACATTGATCATGACATTGCAAATAATATAGTGTTGGTACACTATTGATAACACTATGCTAACTGGACAATTTAAAACGGAAACTGAAAGTGTCTTGGACAAGCTATAAGATAAATATATACCCATAGTTCAGTTCAGTTCAGTCACTCAGTCGTGTCCGACTCTTCGTGACCGCATGAATCACAGCATGTCAGGCCTCCCTGTCCATCACCAACTCCCAGAGTTCACTCAGTTTCATGTTAATCGAGTCAGTGATGCCATACAGCCATCTAATCCTCTGTCGTCCCCTTCTCCTCCTGCCCTCAATCCTTCCCAGCATTAGGGTCTTTTCCAATGAGTCAACTCTTCACATGAGGTGGCCAAAGTATTGGAGTTTCAGCTTTAGCATCAGTCCTTCCAAAGATCACTTAGGACTGATCTCCTTTAGGATGGACTGGTTGGATCTCCTTGCAGTCCAAGGGACCCTCAAGAGTCTTCTCCAACACCACAATTCAAAAACATCAATTCTTCAGCACTAAGCTTTCTTCATTATCCAACTCACATCCGTACATGACTGCTAGAAAAGCCATAGCCTTGACTAGACGGACCTTTGTTGGCAAAGTAATGTATCTGCTTTTCAATATTCTATTTAGGTTGGTCATAACTTTCCTCCAAGGAGTAAGTGACTTTTAATTTCAAGGCTGCAGTCACCATCTGCAGTAATTTTGGAATCCAAAAAAATAAGGTCTGACACTGTTTCCATTTTTTCCCCATCTATTTCCGATGAAGTGATGGAACCAGATGCCATGATCTTAGTTTTCTGAATGTTGAGCTTTAAACCAACTTTTTCACTGTCTTCCTTCACTTTCATCAAGAGGTTTTGTAGTTCCTCTTCAATTTCTGCCATAAGGGTGGTATCATCTGCATATCTGAGATTATTGATATTTCTCCCAGCAATCTTGATTCCAGCTTGTGCTTCTTCCAGTCCAGCATTTCTCATGATGTACTCTGCATGTAAGTTAAATAAGCAGGGTGAAAATATACAGCCTTGATGTATTATTTTTCCTATTTGGATACATTTTGTTGTTCCGTGTCCAGTTCTAACTGTTGCTTCCTGACCTGCATACAGGTTTCTCTAGAGACAGGTCAGATGGTCTGGTATTCCCAGCTCTCTCAGAATTTTCCACAGTTTATTGTGATCCACACGGTCAAAGGCTTTGGCATAATCAAGAAAGCAGAAATAGATGTTTTTCTGTAACTCTCTTGCTTTTTCTATGATCCAGTGGATGTTGGCAATTTGATCTCAAGTTCCTCTGCCTTTTCTAAAACCAGCTTGAACATCTGGGAGTTCACAGTTCATGTATTGCTGAAGGCCTAGCTTGGAAAATTTGAGCGTTACTTTACTAGCATGTAAGATGAGTGTAATTGTGTGGTAATTTGAGGATTATTTGGCATTCTGTTTCTTTGGAATTCGAATGAAAACTGACCTTTTCCAGTCCCGTGGCCACTGTTGAGTTTTCCATATTTGCTGGCATGTTGAGTGCAGCCCTTTCACAGCATCATCTTTCAGGATTTGAAGTAGTTCAATTGAAATTCCAGCACATCCACTAGCTTTGTTCGTAGTGATGCTTTTTAAGATCCACTTGACTTCACATTCCAAGAAGTCTGGCTTTAGGTGAGTAATCACACCATCATGATTATCTGGGTTGTGAAGATCTTTGTTTGTACAGTTCTTCTGTGTATTCTTGCCACCTCTTCTGCTTCTGTTAGGTCCATACCATTTCTGTCCTTTATTACACCCATCTTTTCATGAAATGTTCCCTTGGTATCTCTAATTTTTTGACGAGATCTCTAGTCTTTCCCATTCTATTGTTTTCCTCTATTTCTTTGCATTGATCGCTGAGGAAGGCTTTTTTTTTTTTAAATCTCTCCTTGTTATTCTTTGAAACTCTGCATTCAGATGGAAATATCTGTCCTTTTCTCCTTTGCTTTTTGCTTCTGATCTTTTCACAGCTATTTGTAAGGCCTCCTCAGACATCCATTTTGCTTTTTCGCATTTCTTTTTCATAGGGATGGTCTTAATTCCTGTCTCCTGTACATTGTCACGAACATCTGTCCATAGTTCATCAGGCACTCTGTTATCAGATCTAGTCCCTTAAATCTATTTCTCACTTCCACTGTATAATCATAAGGAAGGTTTTTTTTTTTTTTTTTTTAGGTCATATCTGAATGGTCTAGTGGTTTTCCCGACTTTCTTCAATTTAAGTCTGAATTTGGCAATAAGGAGTTCATGATCTGAGCCACAGTCTGCTCCCAGTCTTGTTTTTGCTGACTGTATAGAGCTTCTACATCTTTGGCTACAAAGAATATAATCAGTATGATTTGGTTTTGACCATCTGGTGATGTTCATGTGTAGATTCTTCCCCTGTGTTGTTGGAAGAGGCTGTTTGCTATGACCAGTGCATTCTCTTTGCAAAACTCTACTAACCTTTGCCCTGCTTCATTCTACATTCCAAGGCCAAATTTGCCCGTTATTCCAGGTGTTTACTGACTTCCTATTTTTTGCATTCCAGTCCCCTATAATGAAAAATACATTTTTGCAGGGTGTTAGTTCTAAAAGGTCTTATAGGTCTTCATAGAACTGTTCAACTTCAGCTTCTTCAGCATTACTGGTTGGGGCATAGGCTTGGATTACCGTGATATAGAAAGGTTTGCCTTGAAAACGAACAGAGATCATTCTATCATTTTTGAGATTGCATCCGATTACTGCATTTCAGACTCTTTTGTTGACCATGATGGCTACTCCATTTCTTCTGAGAGATTCCTGCCCACAGTAGTAGATATAATGGTCATCTGAGTTAAATTCATGCGTTCCAGTCCATTTTAGTTCACTGATTCCTAGAAAGTTGACATTCACTCTTGCCATCTCCCATTTGACCACTACCAATTTGCCTTGATTCATGGACCTGACATTCCAGGTTCTTATGCAATATTGCTCTTTACAATGCCGGAGCTTGCTTCTATCACCAGTCGCATCCACAACTGGGTATTGTTTTTGCTTTGGCTCCACCCCTTCATTCTTTCTGGAGTTATTTCTCCACTGATCTCCAGTAGCATATTGGGCACCTACTGACCTGGGGAGTTCATCTTCCAGTGTCCTACCTTTTTGGCTTTTCATACTGTTCAAGGGGTTCTCAAGGAAAGAATACTGAAGTGGTTTGCCATTCCCTTCTCCAGTGGACCACATTCTGTCAGACCTCTCCACCATGACCCATCTGTCTCGGGTGGCCCCACAAGGCATGGCTTAGTTTCATTGACTTAGACAAGGCTGTGGTCTGTGTGATCAGACTGGCTCATTTTTTGTGATTATGGTTTCAGTGTGTCTGCCCTCTGATGCCCTCTTGCAACACTTACTGTCTTACTTGGGTTTCTCGTACCTTGGAAGAGGGGTATCTCCTCATGGCCGCCCCTCCTGACCTTGAACGTGGAGTAGCTCCTCTCTGCCCTCCTGCACCCATGCAGATGCAGCCCCTCGGACGTGGGGTTGCTCCTCTTAGCCTCTCCTGTGCTGTCGCAACCTGGCACTTCGGTAGTGCCCGTGACCTTGGGCATAGGGTAACTCCTCTCGGCCATGTTTCTGTGCAGTCTGTCACAGCCACTGTGCTTCTGCGTTCCCTATGTGCCCATAGGGTAGAGATAAATATACACAGATTTAGGATCCTTCCCTAATAGTAACATTAAAAGATTTTAGGATCTCCATCATTTGAAGTTTCCTTAAACTTTCCTTTTAATATAAAGGTAGGATATTCCGTTTTACACCCACTATCATTAAGAATCACTCTGCTTGGTGAGCCATTTTAGATTTTGAAGGCAACATATATAAACTATTTTCAAATACTTATTTGACTTTTTTGTTGGGTGCCTCAAAATGTTGTCAATTTTGAGTGAGGTTTAGAGTAAGTCAGAACACTTCAGCATATTAAAACCATTGTACCAGCTGACCTACTCATTTAGAAGATCTGATAGTTCTAGAGATGTTAGTGATATGGCATCTCTAACAACACCCATAAGAGATTCTTGGTCAGTGTTAGATGTTTAAGGTTCTAGTACAGGGTCATATTTTCTGTGGAAACAAATCAGTCAACATTTGGAAAGCAGCTCCTGGTGTTGGGTTGGCCGTAGTAGAGACAAAATGCCTGACTACTCATCAACTACACATACAGCTGAAGCTCTTGGCAGAAGTTGGTGTCATTAAATACATCGTCATAAAGCTGGCTTATATTAGAATGTTATATTCAGGACTAGACCTGAGCAGATATCAAGGGTACAGATGGTTCTGCAAGATATGCACACAGCAACCAAAAGTAGACATGGCTGAGGCACTACAGCCTCTCTCTGGAACATCCCGAAGAGCAGTGGTAAAAAGGAAATCCTACCAGTAGGCAGAATTTTGGGCACTTCACCTGCCTATTTACTTTGCTTAGAAGGAGAAANAGGGTGTTAGTTCTAAAAGGTCTTATAGGTCTTCATAGAACTGTTCAACTTCAGCTTCTTCAGCATTACTGGTTGGGGCATAGGCTTGGATTACCGTGATATAGAAAGGTTTGCCTTGAAAACGAACAGAGATCATTCTATCATTTTTGAGATTGCATCCGATTACTGCATTTCAGACTCTTTTGTTGACCATGATGGCTACTCCATTTCTTCTGAGAGATTCCTGCCCACAGTAGTAGATATAATGGTCATCTGAGTTAAATTCATGCGTTCCAGTCCATTTTAGTTCACTGATTCCTAGAAAGTTGACATTCACTCTTGCCATCTCCCATTTGACCACTACCAATTTGCCTTGATTCATGGACCTGACATTCCAGGTTCTTATGCAATATTGCTCTTTACAATGCCGGAGCTTGCTTCTATCACCAGTCGCATCCACAACTGGGTATTGTTTTTGCTTTGGCTCCACCCCTTCATTCTTTCTGGAGTTATTTCTCCACTGATCTCCAGTAGCATATTGGGCACCTACTGACCTGGGGAGTTCATCTTCCAGTGTCCTACCTTTTTGGCTTTTCATACTGTTCAAGGGGTTCTCAAGGAAAGAATACTGAAGTGGTTTGCCATTCCCTTCTCCAGTGGACCACATTCTGTCAGACCTCTCCACCATGACCCATCTGTCTCGGGTGGCCCCACAAGGCATGGCTTAGTTTCATTGACTTAGACAAGGCTGTGGTCTGTGTGATCAGACTGGCTCATTTTTTGTGATTATGGTTTCAGTGTGTCTGCCCTCTGATGCCCTCTTGCAACACTTACTGTCTTACTTGGGTTTCTCGTACCTTGGAAGAGGGGTATCTCCTCATGGCCGCCCCTCCTGACCTTGAACGTGGAGTAGCTCCTCTCTGCCCTCCTGCACCCATGCAGATGCAGCCCCTCGGACGTGGGGTTGCTCCTCTTAGCCTCTCCTGTGCTGTCGCAACCTGGCACTTCGGTAGTGCCCGTGACCTTGGGCATAGGGTAACTCCTCTCGGCCATGTTTCTGTGCAGTCTGTCACAGCCACTGTGCTTCTGCGTTCCCTATGTGCCCATAGGGTAGAGATAAATATACACAGATTTAGGATCCTTCCCTAATAGTAACATTAAAAGATTTTAGGATCTCCATCATTTGAAGTTTCCTTAAACTTTCCTTTTAATATAAAGGTAGGATATTCCGTTTTACACCCACTATCATTAAGAATCACTCTGCTTGGTGAGCCATTTTAGATTTTGAAGGCAACATATATAAACTATTTTCAAATACTTATTTGACTTTTTTGTTGGGTGCCTCAAAATGTTGTCAATTTTGAGTGAGGTTTAGAGTAAGTCAGAACACTTCAGCATATTAAAACCATTGTACCAGCTGACCTACTCATTTAGAAGATCTGATAGTTCTAGAGATGTTAGTGATATGGCATCTCTAACAACACCCATAAGAGATTCTTGGTCAGTGTTAGATGTTTAAGGTTCTAGTACAGGGTCATATTTTCTGTGGAAACAAATCAGTCAACATTTGGAAAGCAGCTCCTGGTGTTGGGTTGGCCGTAGTAGAGACAAAATGCCTGACTACTCATCAACTACACATACAGCTGAAGCTCTTGGCAGAAGTTGGTGTCATTAAATACATCGTCATAAAGCTGGCTTATATTAGAATGTTATATTCAGGACTAGACCTGAGCAGATATCAAGGGTACAGATGGTTCTGCAAGATATGCACACAGCAACCAAAAGTAGACATGGCTGAGGCACTACAGCCTCTCTCTGGAACATCCCGAAGAGCAGTGGTAAAAAGGAAATCCTACCAGTAGGCAGAATTTTGGGCACTTCACCTGCCTATTTACTTTGCTTAGAAGGAGAAATGGCCACATGTGGTGTGATTATATATTGATTCACTGGCTGTGGCCAGTGGTTTGGCTTGATGGTCAGGGACTTGGAAAGAACATAATTGAAAATTTTATAATTATATAAATATTTGGGGAAGAAGTATATGGATAGCCTTTTCAGAATGGACAAAGCACATGGAAATACTTGTGCTCATGTAAATGTTTTCTTTAGCAGAGGAAGCTTTTAACAATAAATGGATAGGAAGATATGTTTTGTAGATGCCAGTCATTTTCTTTCCCTAGTCACCTCTGGGAATAGGCTCATGAATAAAGTGGCCATGGGTTTAGGGTGAAGATTATGTATGGGCTCAGGAATGTAGACTTTCTCTTACCAAGGTCAACCTGGCTAGGACCACTGCTGAGTGTTCAATCTGCCCACAGCAGAGACCAAAACTGAGTCACCAGTGTGGCATAGTTCCCTGGGATAATCAGCCAACTAATCTATAGCAGGTTGATTATACTGAACCATCTCCACTGCAGAAGGGGTGACATTTTGTTCTCACTGGATTAGATACTTACTTTGGATTAAGCTTTTTTTTTTTTCTTTCTTTCTCTCTCTCTGTCTCTACACAACACTTCCATCAAAATTAACCATCTGTGAAATGCAGGCTGCCTTATCTAGCATCATGGTATTTCATAGAGCATTGCTTCCAATCAGGAAACTCATATCATAGCAAAGAAGTGTGGCAGTGGACAGATGTTCATGGAAATCAATGGTCTTACCATGTTCTCACTATTTTAAAGCAGCTGGCTTGAAAGAAGAATGTAATGACCTTTCAAAAACTCAGTTATAGCACAGGCTAGGTGACAAACAGTAATGTTTTCTGGGCACCCTCTACTTGTCAACTTGACAATCATATGAATTTCCTTAAATCATACTTAATCTCCAGATAATGGCAATGGTAAAGCCATAACTCTACTTAACATGACATAATTTTTCTCCTTACAGTGACTAATTTTGCAGGGCTAGTGTAAGGCTTTCTCAAAAGCTGTATATGCTCTGAATTAGCTTTCAGTTTAAGATGCTTTTTTCTGTCTTAGCCAGGATTCCTCAGTCCAGAAATCAAAGGGTAGAAGTGGGCATAGAGCCACTATCTATTGCCCCTAGGGACCCACTAGCAAAGGTTTGCTTCTTGCCTCTATGCCTTTATGCTTTTCTGGCCTAGAGGTCTTAGTTCCAGAGTGAGGAATGCTTCCGCCATGAGACACAACAGTAATCCATTTAACTGGAATTTAAGTCTGCCACTCAGCCACTTTTGTCTTCTCAGGTCTCTGAATCAACAGACAAAGAAGAGAGTTAATGGCACTATGTGGAGTGATTGATCCTGACTACCAAATGGAAATTTCCCTATCATGAAAAGGTCATAATTATGTATGTAAAAGTGCTTTGTGAGAAACTGTTAGGAACTTAGAGCGGCAGTTGTCACAAACTAAAAACTCAAGAGCATTGCACATTTTTTCTTAAGAATTTTAAAAATGTCAGTTGTCTAAATGCCTACTCACAAGGTGAATTTTTGAAACATGATAGTCTATACTCACTTACTGAGTCATTTCAAGAATCAGACTAGACAATATAAGAAAGGACATTATAAGCTACAGTTTAATATAATACTTATATTGTCTTGTTATCATTATCAAACAAGAATATAGGTAGAATAGCTTATACATTTCATAGGTAGTATATTTGTTGCTTCTTTTCTGAAATGCCTTTGGCATTCAGTTAAGACCGACCGTACTTCATGAAAGTCTTCAGGAGCAAAGGAGAAATGCAGTGTAATTTGTTCCTGATCCTTTTGTCTCTTCCAAGAACTCTCCAAGGAATATGGAGATAAAAGTTCAAATTTTCTTAGATCTACTACACCTTGTTTTAATTCTACTGTAAGATGATTCAGAGTATATTTTAAATTCTAGTATATATGTAGGCCATGACTAAGTCAACTTTTGTTATTTTCATACCAAATATTCATGAGATGTGTGTTTTGTACATCAGAGGTACACAACTTAATTTTTAGCCATGTTTTATAGGCTCTTAGCTAGGACACCTAAGATCTTATTCTGGACACACTGATATTTGATAAATTATTTATCATCTTGGATTACTAATGTTGAATCAATAACATTAAAATCATAATATTAAGTGGTTGCTGAAGCTGAACTATTTTAAGACATTTAATCATAAAGCTACAATTAATAAGCTGACAAACATTCAGTTGGGTTCAGTTAAGTCACTCAGTCATGTCCTACTCTTTGCACTCCCATGAATCTCAGTACGCCAGGCCTCCCTGTCCATCACCATCACCTGGAGTTCACTCAAACTCACATCCATTGAGTTGGTGATGCCATCCAGCCATCTCATTCTCTGTCGTCCTCTTTTCCTCCTGCTTCCAATCCCACCCAGCATCAGAGTCTTTTCCAATGAGTCAACTCTTTGCATGAGGTGGCCAAAGTACTGGAGTTTCACCTTTAGCATCATTCTTTCCAAAGAACACCCAGTAATGCTGAAGAAGCTGAAGTTGAATGGTTCTATGAAGACCTACAAGACCTTTTAGAATTAACACTCAAAAAACATGTCCTTTTCATTATAGGGGACTGGAATGCAAAAGTAGGAAGTCCTTTGGCCTTGGAATACGGAATGAAGCACGGCAAAGACTAATAGAATTTTGCCAAGAGAACACACTGGTCATAGAAACACCCTCTTCAAACAACACAAGAGAAGACTCTACACATGGACATCACCAGATGGTCAACACCGAAATCAGATTGATTATACTCTGCAGCCAAAGATGGGGAAGCTCTATACAGTCAGCAAAAATAAGACTAGGAGCTGACTGTGGCTCAGATCATGAACTCATTATTGACAAATTCAGACTTAAATTGAAGAAAATATAGAAAGCTACTAGACCATTCAGGTATGACCTAAATCAAATCCCTTATGATTATACAATGGAAGTGAGAAATAGATTTAAGGGCCTAGATCTGAGTGTCTGATGAACTATGGACTGAAGTTCATGACATTGTATAGGAGACAAGAATCAAGACCATCCCCATGGAAAAGAAATGCAAAAAATCAAAATGGCTGTCTGAGGAGGCCTTACAAATAGCTGTGAAAAGAAGAGAGGCGAAAAGCAAAGGAGAAAAGGAAAGATATAAGCATTTGAATGCAGAGTTCCAAAGAATAGCAAGAGATAAGAAAGCCTTCCTCAGCGATCAATGCAAAGAAATAGAGGAAAACAACAGAATGGGAAAGACTAAAGATCTCTTCAAGAAAATTAGAGATATCAAGGGAACATTTCATGCAAAGATGGGCTCGATAAAGGACAGAAATGGTATGGACCTAACAGAAGCAGAAGATATTAAGAAGAGGTGGCAAGAATACACGAAGAACTGTACAAAAAAGATCTTCACGACCAAGATAATCACGATGGTATGATCACTCACCTAGAGCCAGACATCCTGGTGTGTGAAGTCAAGTGGGCCTTAGAAAACATCACTACGAACAAAGCTAGTGGAGGTGATGGAATTCTAGTTGATAAGTATTAGTCATATATTAAAATTTCTCAAGACACCTCTTTTCTTNCCACTGTTTCCCCATCTATTTCCCATGAAGTGATGGGACCGGATGCCATGATCTTCATTTTCTGAATGTTGAGCTTTAACCCAACTTTTTCACTCTCCTCTTTCATTTTCCTCAAGAGGCTTTTTAGCTCCTCTTCACTTTCTGCCATAAGGGTGGTGTCATCTGCATACCTGAGGTTATTGATATTTCTCCCGGCAATCTTGATTCCAGCTTGTGTTTCTTCCAGTCCAGTGTTTCTCATGATGTACTCTGCATATAAGTTAAATAAGCAGGGTGACAATATACAGCCTTGACATACTCCATTTCCTATTTGGAACCAGTCTGTCGTTCCATGTCCAGTTCTAACTGTTGCTTCCTGACCTGCATACAGATTTCTCAAGAGGCAGGTTAGGGAAAAGGTAAATATGGCAGTGATCATTCATCACCTTTGTGATGATAAATTTAGATTGGCTTCCTCACTCCATCAGTTTAAGGGCAAAAAGAGTAAACTACGAGTTTCACTAAAGGTTAATGGCAAGGTTTCTTTTGCATTACTTATTTTCCTCCTTGTATGAGGCCATAAATTGCTCAGTCACTCATCAAGAGCTATAAGTCATAGCACTGATGAGGAAGGGGGACCCCTTCCAGGGCCCAAGAATGGGCTCTTGTCTAACACGGAAATGAATTGTCCAAAGAGACACATGTGCTGTCAACTAAGAGACTTTCTTAGGAAAGGGCACCCAGGCGGAGAGCAGTAGGGGCAAGGGAACCCAGGAGAACTGCTCTGCCACGTGACTCACAGTCTGAATGGCGATAGGATCCGATTCCAGGTTATCTCTGGCCAACCATCTTGCTCGTACCTCTATTTGATCCAACTCAGGATCCTCCTTGGTGGTGCGTGCATCTCTCAGCCAAGATGGATTCCAGAGTGAAATCTTCCGGATGTTGGCAGTAGGAGAACTGCTCTGCCACGTGACTCACAGTCTGAATGGCGATAGGATCCGTTTCCAGGTTATCTCTGGCCAACCATCTTGCTCGTACCTCTATTTGATCCAACTCAGGATCCTCCTTGGTGGTGCGTGCATCTCTCAGCCAAGATGGATTCCAGAGTGAAATCTTCCGGATGTTGGCAGGATATATGTCTCCTCCCTCCTGCTTCTGGCTCCTCCTGAATTCTTGCAGTTAGTTTTCAGTGGCAGCACAGCCACTGTTCTTCACTGGGATCTCCTACTGTGAGACAGCTCATGCAAGTTACCATCCTGTCTGGTCAAGGCAAGCAGTTTCCTTCAGTGGCTCCCTAACAGTGCTAGAGACATTAGCCCACACTAAACTTTCATTCCATAATGCTAAGGGTCTGCACATTTCAGAGGGAAATTTAGAAGTCACCTAAGACTATGTGACCCACATATATGTATACATGACATCACATTGGAAAAGCATTTTTTCAAATTTGAACAAAAGCTTTAAAAGCGTTCCTAAAAGGAATTTGTTTTTGTCCTAGTTTTTAGTTTGCAGCTCTAAGCACCAAGGTGAAATACTCTGAGTTTCCATTTATCTGAACTACTACTATTCAGATTTCTTTTTACGTTTTCTCACAGGACACTACTTAGAATTCTTCAATCATTCAGTGTCTCAGACTTCATCTTTCCCAATTTTAAAGTATTGTACTTAGAACAATGGTGGGAAATAAAAATGAAAGAAAAACAGTTCAGTCCTAGGCTCCTAAAAATTATTGAGCTACCAGTGTCCCTCATTTGTTGTAGTTGTGCTCGCTACCATTGTTATGACTGCCCTGTCTTTTGTGTACCTGGAATGGTTCTTGCTTTTAAAATGTTTATCCAGTGTTTCACATAATTCCCTTGACTTCCCGCTGATAAAACTTCAGTGTAATTAAAGTATTTATATGAAGACTGCTGAATTCAACTTGCATTATTTAGACACACAAAGGAAAATTCCTGGCATTTCCAAGTCACAGTTGTTTAATCAGATGACATAGTGTCAGTTGGTTTAAGGATACCTTTATGCCCAGTTTTGGGTTTGTTTGTTTTTTTTTTAATGTGAAGTTACTATTCTCTTTCTATTCTATGTATTTTTCAGTGAAATTAATTTTACCAGATTATGCTTCAATTTTACTGACTTTTTTAAATGAAGCAGTTTAAAAAGTCACACTGGACTTTATTCGGTAATTTCATTAACTTAGGAAAAAGGACCTTATCTGGACAGAGAGAAAGGCAACTCATCACCATTCAAATAAGCCTAAAGGAAGCCTTTTTTTTTTGCCTTTAAGTCTTGCCCCTTGACACATCCTTATTATGGAAATAAATGTAACGTTGAATAAGTTAATGTCATTCTTTTGGAATTATGACATGGAGGGGAAGAATTAAAGCATGCTGGGAATGTTGGTATGAATTGATTTACAAAAGAAGTTGCCACATTTGTTTTTATTGTGGTTAAAACTCTAGTTTAGGAAAAGACAAAAGGGCAAGGATTTGGGGAGTTTATGGATGAATGTGGATCTAATGAAGAGAGTCCATTGGTTCCCCAGGCTGGGGTAAGATTCCCACAGTCCTGAACAAACAGTTCTCAGCCTATAATTTCTAAGCCTTTGTTTCCCCACTTTGGAAATTCTGACTACCAGCATGTTACCAAGCCAGCTGAGTTCACTACAAAGATCCAGTGAAGCTCTTTTTATCACAAAGATCAAGACAACAATTGTGTGCCTACAAGAAAAGAACAACTAAAGGCATCCAACAAGCATTAAAAGAACAATTCTAGAGATAGATGCCTTTGAACTCCAAGAATGGGCGACATTCAGTCCTTAGATTTGAAATCCCAAGTTAAAAGAATTCATTACCAATTGCCTTTCCTTGTAATTATAAGAGCTGCTGGCAGCAAGTATATTCAGCAGCATTAATTTTGTCAAATGTGATATTTTGCAGTTCTGTTGAATCTCATAAAATGGTCATACTATAAATCTACTTTATAGATTTTGTTTTGTTTATTATGGAGTTCATTTATGAAATAGAAGAAATCTAAATTTTGCCTTGGCTTTACCCCAAACCACAAAAAAATGGAGCATTGTTTTAAAAAAGATCATTCTGAAATATCACTTCCTGAACGTAAAGTATGCTGTTTGTACAGATACATTCTACTGACATGCGCAATGCCCAGCTGAGAAAGTAAAAAAGGACAGTCAGTTTAGACATTCCACTCTCTTTTAGCTGTGACCTGTGAACAATTTCAGTTCCATGTGGGGGAAAATAAAAAAGCAGGCATTTCCATGTTCATGTAAACACTTCATCTTCTGATGGTATGGGAGCATTTTAAACGAAATCTGAGCAGGCATCAGTAATTCAGAATAAATATTCTATTTGAAGAACTTTGACCACTATTATTTTTGTGGACCCTATATTTAAGCCTTACAAATAGCTTCCGGGATTCAGTCATTCCTTATCATGAACTTCATGACAAGCTATTTATTTGTTTTTATGTGACCATGCACACTAATTTTTTTTTTTCCCCTGCATAAGGAAGACTAAAGAAGCAAATACTGGTACTTCATTTTGGGAAGGATTGAGTGAGTATTACATTTGACAGAAATCTAATTGTACCACCCCAAACCAGAGCAGCTTGTTTTTGTCCAATGTGAACAGCATGCTGCTTCTAGAAAACTTGTCACATTTTCTTGCTAAAAAGGAAAGGATAAAGAAAAGTTCACTGATAGAATAAGTACTCGGGTTTTATTTTTTAACTTAGATTTTAACAATCTTTTTTTTTATACTTGACGTGTAAAATTTAATTGTTTTTCTGACTGGTAAAACACAACACAAAAATCCCACCACAGAGTGAAAAGCAAATGACAGAATGGAAAAGTATTTATTACATGTATAATGATTTTTTAAATTTTTATTAAGGTATAATTAATTTTAAATGTTATGCTAGTTTCAAGTGTACAGCCAAGTGATTCAGGTGTTTTTCAGATTCTTTTCCATTTTATGTTATTACAAGATATTGGGTATAGTTTCCTGTGCTTTACAGTAGGTCCTTGTTTACCTATCTTATATGTAGTAGTACTGTGACTCTTTGAGACCCAGTGGACTGTAGCCCACGAGGCTCCCCTGTCCATGGGGATTCTCCAGGCAAGAATAGTGGAGTGGGTTGCCATGCCCTCCTCCAGGGAATCTTCCCAATCCAGGGTCAAACCCAGGTCTTCTGCACTGCAGGTGGATTCTTTACCATCTGAGCCACCAGGGAAACCCATATAGTTGTGGGCATCAGTTAATCCCAAACTCCTAAATTACCTCTCCACCCTCACCTTCCCCATCCTCTTTGGTAACCATAAAATTGTTTTCTATGATTGTGAATCTATTTCTGTTTCATAATTTAGTTCATTTGTATCTTTTTAAGAAATATTTATTTATTTGGCTGCACCGGGTCTTAGTTACAAAACGTGTGATCTTTGATCATTGCAGCATGCAGCATCTTTCAGTTGTGGCACATAAACTCTTAGTTGTGATATGTGAGATCTAAATCCCTGACCAGGGATCAACCCAGTGCAGGGCCATTGGGTGCATGGAGTCTCAGCCACCAAACCACCAGTAAAGTCTTTTCATCATTTTTTTTTAATTATACAAATAAATGATATCATATAATATTTGCCTTTCTCTCTCTGATTTATTTCACTTAATATGATAATCTCTAGGTTCATTCACGTTGTTGTACATGGCATTATTTCATTCTTTTTATGGCTGAGTAATACTCCATATTGTGTGTGTGTGTGTGTGTGTGTGTTGAAGTCAAGTGGGCCTTAGAAAACATCACTACGAACAAAGCTAGTGGAGGTGATGGAATTCTAGTTGATAAGTATTAGTCATATATTAAAATTTCTCAAGACACCTCTTTTCTTAGGTGAAAAAAATGTAATGAGATGATTGCTAACTTCTAACTTTACACATAATGATATTGTTTCATCCAAAATTGCAACAAGCATTAAAAAGAGAAATATATCTTCCATGGCTTTTATTTTTTTAAACTTAATTACATTTGTTACTTTTATAAAAGTTTTTATTTATTTGATTTTTTTAAATATTCAGTGATGTTTAAAATAATATTTTATCTTTTCTCTTAGCATTATGAGAATATCTGTCTCTGGTTCTCATGCCGAGACTCACATACAGTTACCTGTGAGAATCATCAACAATGAGCCATTATGTCAAAACCAACCAGTACTGTTCTTTAAAGGGTGACAGGAAAAAAAAGTACCCATACTACTAAGATGTTTTTATATTAAGGCTCTGCTTTTGAAAATGAGTTACATACTTTTGCCTGCTCTATTTTATCCTTTTGTTTCAGGTGAAACTCTTGTCTTTACTAAATGAAATCTCTACTATTCTAACTTGCTAATATATATTTGGGGGAGCAGAGATGACATATACTATGCTCATTTGATCTCATTTTTTTCTCTAGTTATTTTATTTTGCAAAAGGTCAATGTTTATTTGGTTTCTGCTTCTCATGTCCCTGTCATCTGGTGAAAATAGTTACAGGTTCTGGCAGCTGATGAACACAGGCTCCAGTCCCAGTTCGGCTACTTACAAGCTGTGTGCCATTTGGCAAGTCCCTTGAAATCTCTGGCCCATAATTTACTCTCTTATTATGTGATTATAGTGATTCAAAAATACCCAGGATTGCCATGATGATTTTATTGATACTATATATAAAATTATATATACCCTAGTAGGTACTCCACAAATATTAACACAGAAATTGAAAAAAAGTTACCTTTTTCTCAGTTCCAGATTTTTGGCAAATTCTAGTACTCCCACTCCAGTATTCTTACCTGGAAAATCCCATGGACAGAGGCTGCAATCCATGGGCTCGAGAAGAGTCAGACACAACTGAGCGACTTCAGTTTCACGTTTCACTTTCATGCTTTGGAGAGGGAAATGACAACCCACTCCAGTGTTCTTACCTGGAGAATCCCAGGGATGGGGGAGCCTGGTGGGCTGCCNCCTGGAAAATCCCATGGACAGAGGCTGCAATCCATGGGCTCGAGAAGAGTCAGACACAACTGAGCGACTTCAGTTTCACGTTTCACTTTCATGCTTTGGAGAGGGAAATGACAACCCACTCCAGTGTTCTTACCTGGAGAATCCCAGGGATGGGGGAGCCTGGTGGGCTGCCATCTACGGGGTCACACAGTCAGCCACGACTGAAGCGACTTAGCAGCAGCAGTAGTCACCAAATTCCACCAAGTTGCAGGTCATTAAATTTTTGTTAGATGTTTAATCTATATCAAATTTAAAAGACATAAAAGCAATAGGTCACATAATATGTGATGAACCATTCATAAAGTTGATATTTAATTTCTAATTAAATTATTTGTGTGATTTAGATATTTTACTAAGCAAGCATTTGTTCAGATGAACACAAATCTAACCACCAGACAATTATGCCCCAAAACAAAACAAAATTCTGAATGGTAATTATATTGTGTGAAATATTTTTATCCAAACTAGAAATTTGAATTTCCAATTAAAAAAATCTCTCTCTGAAAACTATTTTCTCCTGATACGGATTTTGTTGGTTCACCATTCCATTAACATAGAAAGACTCACAAGTTCATGAAGCCTAGTTTCACCTTCCCCAACCTCAATACACACACTGTCATAGCAGCCAATTTTTTAGTATTAGATTAGATCCATTAGTTCATTCAATTCATTCACCAAGAACAGTGAGAGTAGCACTGTGGCTTGCAATGATTTAATTGCCCAATAGGACTGACCATTGAGAGCTTGTTTGTTATGCCAGTCATGCTACTTAACGGTGATGTACACATGACTTTATGTCTCTTTTCAACCTGCTCTAGAGCTCAGAAATTCTCAGAATATTATGTTTTTTATTAGTTTCAAAAAATTAAATTAAAATGACTGGATATTCTCCAAGCTATTATTTTCAGTGCTTCTCAGATATGGTTAGTGTGATCTATATGAAAGTGTGTGTCATAGTTACATCATTTAATCATATTAATCAATCAAACAAATATACAGTAAGTAATGGGACTAGAGGTTATCCTGTAATGATGAGGTAATGTACTTTTAAAGTACAAAATTAAGCTGACATCGGGAGTTGTCTGTTGGATTAATCATTTACCTCAGCACAATAGTTTCAGTTCGTATATATGTTTCAGATATATATAACCTATTAGAAATAAGCACTTATCAGGTTTGAAAACTGCATAAAAGTCCTCAGGAGAAAATAATTGGAAAAAAAAAAAAAGATTTGTTGAAACTTGGCACCTTCAGGGTATGACAAATGTGTCTATAGAAAATTTGTGAAAATTGTATAAGAAAACTTTGTGAAAGTAGATAGATGATAGAAATATATTGAATGCAAAAGTGAAGATTATATTTATCTTTCAGGAATAAAATTCTAGATTTCCTAAAATATAAGAAGTAAAAGAATAGCCTACAAAATAAAAGTTTTACCATTTTAAAGTTCATTTTTGAGGAACTTCAATAGTTTAATATTATAGAGATGGAAGTCTTCCCTTGTGGATCAGTGGTAAAGAATGCACCTGCAAAGCAAGAAATGTAAGTATGATCCCAGGGTTCGGAAGATCCCCTGGAGAAGGAAAGAGCAGCCCATTCCATTCTTGTTGTATGGGAAATCCTGTGGACAGAGGAGCCAGGTGGGCTCAGTCCATGGGGTCACAAAAAACTCAGACATAGCTTAGTGACTAAATAGCAACAAACAGAATCACCAATAACATAGTCACCATTATAAGTGTTAGTTGCCATTATAAGATCAGAAGGAAAAAAAAAAAGGTAGGATTACTTCCAATTTCAAAAGTCTGTATTTCTAATAAATTCTACTTCAGTTGACTGTGTCTCAGATCATGAACTCCTTATTGCCAACTTCAGACTTAAATTGAAGAAAGTAGGGAAAACAACTAGACCATTCAAGTATGACCTAAATAAAATTCCTTATGATTATACAGTAGAATTGAGAAATAGATTTAAGGGACAGGATCTGATAGATAGAGTGCCTCAAGAACTATGGACGGAGGTGCGTGACATTGTACAGGAGACAGGGAGCAAGACCTTCCCCATGGAAGAAATACAAAAAAGCAAAATCTGGGAAAGCCTTACAAATAGCTGTGAAAAGAAGAGAAGTGAAAAGCAAAGGAGAAAAGGAAAGATATAAGCATTTGAATGCAGAATTCCAAAGATTAGCAAGGAGAGATAAGAAAGCCTTCCTCAGCAAACAAAGCAAAGAAATAGAGGGAAACAACAGAATGGAAAAGACTAGAGAACTCTTCAAGAAAATTAGAGATACCAAGGGAACACTTCATGCAAAGATGGGCTCGATAAAGGACAGAAATGGTGTGGGCCTAACAGAAGCAGAAGATATTAAGAAGAAGTGGCAAGAATACATAGAAGAACTTTACAAAAAAGAGCTTCATGACCTAGATAATCACGATGGTGTGATCACTCACCTAGAGCCAGACATTCTGGAATGTGAAGTCAATTGGACCTTAGAAAATATCACTACGAAAAAAGCTAGTGGAGGTGATGGAATTCCAGTGGAGCTATTTCAAATCCTGAAAGATGGCGCTTTGAAAGTGCTGCACTCAATGTGCCAGCAAATTTGGAAAACTCAGCAGTGGCAACAGAACTGAAAAAGGTCAGTTTCATTCCAATCCCAAAGAAGGTCAATGCCACAGAATGCTCAAACTACCACATTGCACTCATCTCACACTCCAGTAAATTAATGCTCAAAATTTTCTAAGCCAGGCTTCAGCAATATGTGAACCACGAACTTCCAGATGTTCCAGAAGGTTTTAAAAAGGCAGAAGAACCTGAGATCAATTTGCCAACATCCACTGGATCATTGAAAAAGCAAGAGTTCCAGAAAAACATCTGTTTCTGCTTCATTGACTATGCCAAAGCTTTTGACTATGTGGATCACAATAAACTGTGGAAAATTCTTAAAGAGATGGGAATCCCAGACCACCTAACCTGTCTCTTGAGAAACCTATATGCAGGTCAGGAAGCAACAGTTAGAACTGGACATGGAACAACAGACTGGATCCAAATAGGAAAAGGAGTACGTCAAGGCTGTATATTGTCACCCTGCTTATTTAACTTATATGCAGAGAACATCATGAGAAACGCTGGACTGGAAGAAACACAAGCTGGAATCAAGATTGCTGGGAGAAATATCAATAACCTCAGATATGGAGATGACACCAGCCTTATGGCAGAAAGTGAAGAGGAACTAAAAATCCTCTTGATGAAAGTGAAAGAGGAGAGTGAAAAAGTTGGCTTAAAGCTCAACATTCAGAAAACAATCATGGCATGTCACTTCATGACAAATAGATGGGAAAACAGTGGAAACAGTGTCAGACTTTATTTTTTGGGGCTCCAAAATCACTGCAGATGGTGATTGCAGCCATGAAATTAAAAGACACTTACTCCTTTGAAGGAAAGTTATGACCAACCTAGATAGCATATTGAAAAGCAGAGACAATATTTTGCCAACAAAGGTCCATCTAGTAAAGGCTATGGTTTTTCCAGAGGTCATGTATGGATGTGAGGTTTGGACTGTGAAGAAACCTGAGCACCAAAGAATTGAAGCTTTTGAACTGTGGTGTTGGAGAAAACTCTTGAGAGTCCCTTTGACTGCAAGGATATCCAACCAGTCCATCCTAAAGGAGATCAGTCCTGAGTGATCACTGAAAGCACTGATGCTAAAGCTGAAACTTCAGTACTTTGGCCACCTCATGTGAAGAGTCGACTCATTGGAAAAGACTCTGATGCTGGGAGAGATTGGGGCAGGAGGAGAAGGGGACGACCGAGGATAAGATGGCTGGATGGCATCACTCACTCGATGGACATGAGTATGAGTGAACGCCAGGAGTTGGTTATGGACAGGGAGGTCTGGCATGCTGCAATTCAGTTCAGTTCAGTTCAGTTCAGTCGCTCAGTCGTATCCGACTCTTTGCGACCCCATGAATCGTAGCATGCCAGGCCTCCCTGTCCATCACCATCTCCCAGAGTTNCCACCAGCCTTGTACTAGCATCTTATGTGACATGGGATCATTGGATGCTATTCTTGTACCTTGGAAGTTTATAGTCTGTCTAGAGGGTGTGGTGATGTGTGTGTGTGTGTGTGTGTGTGTGAGAGAGAGAGAGAGAGAGAGAGAGAGACAGAGAGAGAGAGAGAGGAATATATTGAGTTAAGAAAAGCAAAGTTATTAAGCAGTGTAGTAATATAACTCACTCAGTTTATAATCACAAAAGCTAGTCTTATAATCATCTTAGTAGGGAGATGATATAGAATAAGCCACGGGTTTCTCTAAATCTCATTTTTCTAATCTGAAAAATCAGCAAAAATAGTGAATCAGTTACAGGCTTGTCCTGAAGATAAAATATGGAAGATACATGAAATTACTGCAAATATAAGGCAGTCTTTTACAACACTAGTTTATGTGACCCCTGGTTCAGATGGTATGTGTATTAAAGGTTCAGAAGAGGAAAGAGTAGCCTTTCACACTGTGTGGGTCCTAACCAGTGCTCTGCTTCCATCCTCATGAATGTGGTGTCCTATATTTTGATTATTTTCCTTCACAAAACTAAAGTCTCTCTTCAAGCTATTTCAAACCGTGGAGCAGCCAGGGCAGGCTCTGAGCATCCCAGAGTGTGAATCAGCCAAGTACTTCCTCTTCTCTCTGCATTTTCAATAGAATGCAGGCAGCTGACCCTCTCAGAACAGGCTCCAACTATAAGCTCAATTATGTGAAATATGCACCCTGGGGCACTTGCAGCTGCCAGTGGAGGGAATTTGGGAAATTAGATTGAGAAATTGGATTGAAGTTGTAAGGACTGCCAATTTGCATTTTCCAAAGCTTCTAGAGACTGAGACTACCACTTAAAGGATTAATGGGTAAATGTGTTGACTCCCTTGCAAGATTTTTGCTGCTATTAAATAAATTTCTTAACTAAGGATCAGTCCCTTTCATGAAAGTAGCATTGCACCTGCCTGAATGCATGCAAACAACCCATAACCTTGTTCCGTTGAGGCAGCCAAAATATGACCTTCAGTGAAGCAGGACAGAAACCTATTACACGTTGCTTTAGGATTTGACTACTTGAGCAAAATATCTGCCTTTTGCCTGAGGCTATATTATGCTGCAAAAATGTACCCTAATCCAAGATGGCTAATTCTAAACTGGATCTTAAGACGTGAATGGAGATTTCTACTGCAGACACCCTAATATATTATAAAACCAGCAGATGATTTTGGGGGATTTCCTATTCCTGACCATCAGTGATGGTCTTTACATCAATCAAAAAACATTCCCTCCAGGCTCCTCTGTCCATGGGATTCTCCAGGCAAGAATATTGGAGTGGGTTGCCATTTCCTTCTCCAGGGGATCTTCCCGACCCAGGGATCAAACCCAGCTCTCCCGCATTGCAGGCAGACGCTTGAGCCTCTGAGCCACCAGATATGAATACACATTTTTTTTAGTATGGAGTAGACTTGCAATAACCTTACAAATTATGTTAAGAATGTTATATAATGACATTGAAAAATATTCATACTATATCTAAGCTGTCTCTTATACACATCTAGATGTGTATAAGAGACAGGAGTATGAGTGAACGCCAGGAGTTGGTTATGGACAGGGAGGTCTGGCATGCTGCAATTCAGTTCAGTTCAGTTCAGTTCAGTCGCTCAGTCGTATCCGACTCTTTGCGACCCCATGAATCGTAGCATGCCAGGCCTCCCTGTCCATCACCATCTCCCAGAGTTCACTCAGACTCACGTCCATAGAGTCCGTGATGCCATCCAGCCATCTTATCCTCGGTCGTCCCCTTCTCCTCCTGCCCCAATCTCTCCCAGCATCAGAGTCTTTTCCAATGAGTCAACTCTTCACATGAGGTGCCCAAAGTACTGGAGTTTCAGCTTTAGCATCATTCCTTCTAAAGAAATCCCAGGGTTGATCTCCTTCAGAATGGACTGGTTGGATCTCCTTGCTGTCCAAGGTACTGCAATTCATGGGGTTGCAAAGAATTGGGCACGACTAAACGACTGAACTGAACTGACCTGAAACATATATCAAAAACAGAAAAGCTAGAAAAAAAAAAATGAGGCATATATGTGAATATAACAAGTATTTACTTGAACATTAAAAATATCCAGCTACCCTTATACACTTTACATGAACCTTAAAAGGATGTGAAATTCAAAATAATTCTTTCCATGTAATAAGTTTTAAAATCCTTTTTTACATTATGTCATGTCAATTGGAAACTAAAATAAATTAAGAACTCTATAGAAATAAAATATTACTATGGTAACAAAATTTTAGAATAATATCTTTAACAAGCAAGCCTCACCCCCCCACCCAGAGACTGTTTCCCCATGGTGTAATAATATTTATGCCATTGCCTTTAACTCTCATAGTAGGACGTAAGTGAAGATAGTGCCTAATCATTGCTTATTTCGTGCCAAGATCTAAAGTGATGGAAAATGATTAAGTGCACTCTCCTGCCAAATAAATCACCTTGGGATGATGACAAGAAGAATAATTTTAGCTTCAAAATCATTCTTATATTTCAGAGCTTATGATCTATGAGAAAGTACCAAACTTGACTTTTAAGAGGGAAAAAAAAAAGTTGCATTTGATGCAACCCATCTAAAATCCTTCAATGAATTTTTATTTTCTTCTTCAGGTGTCTGTGCTAATTTCTGATAATTTTTCTCCCTGTATAACTCCTTCTACTCTTCTTTTTCCTATCCTTCCTTCTCCTTTTTTCTCCTTTACAATCTGTGACATCTGAAGTCTCTCAGCAAACAAGTTTCCTATAGCTATAGTTTATCTACCACTCCTTGCAGGTTCATAGACAAAACAAGCATAGTAGTCAGCTTTGACATTCCTATAAAATGATGTATTCCTAAAGTGTGTTCTTTCAGATCCCCCCCTTTTTTTAATTATACCTCTGACTTCATTTTCTATCAAAGTTATTACATTTTCCACTCAGAAAAATTAACTAAGTGTTAGAATGAGCTTTGTTAGTAGTCACCAACTACAGTCTTTCATTTATTCATTTATTTTTGGTATTTAAATTGTCTTCATATTTTTTCAGATCAGACTCTGGATTTCTGAAAGTTAAATGATAGTGAAAGTGTTAGTTGCTCAGTCCTGTCTGACTCTTTGCAAACCCATAGACTATAGCACACCAGCCTCCTCTGTCCATGGGATTCTTCAGGCAGAAAAGGATATATAAGGTTACTAGTTCTGTCTCCAGGAGATCTTCCTGGCCAAGGGTCACATCTCAAACTGCCAAATAACAGATGGATTCTTCACCATCTGAGCCATCAGTGAAGCCCAATGTGTAATAGTACCACTCATGATTCTTAAAGATTACATATATATGGAATATATACATTACAGTTATTAGAATGATGAAAATAATAACTAGTGTGCATAAAATATTTTTTAATTTTTATTTTGGTACTTACAAAACACTATCAGTTATAATAAGTTCAGTTCAGTTGAGTCACATAGTTGTGTCTAACTCTTTGCGACCCAGTGGACTGCAGCACTCCAGGCTTCCCTACCCATCACCAGCTCTAGAAGTTTACTCAAACTTGTGTCCATTGAGTCAGTGATGCTATCAAACTGTCTTATCCTCTGTAGTCTCCTTCTCTTCCTGCCTTCAATCTTTCCCAGCATCCGGGTCTTTAAAAAATGAGTCAGCTCTTCGCATGAGGTGGCCAAAATATTGCAGTTTCAGTTTCAACATCAGTCCTTCCAATGAACATTCAAGACTGATCTTCTTTAGAGTGGACTGGTTAGATCTCCTTGCAGTCCAAGGGACTCTCAAGAATCTTCTCCAACACCACAGTTCAAAAGCATCAATTCTTTGGCACTCAGCTTTCTTTATGGTCCAACTCTCACATTCATACAGATTACTGGAAAAACCATAGCCTTGACTAGAAGACCGTAGTTGGCAAAGTAACATCTCTTCTTTTTACTGTGCTCTTAAGGTTAGTCATAACTTTTCTTTCAAGCAGTAAGCATCTTTTATTTCTGCAGTCACAATCTGCAGTGATTTTGGAGCTCCCAAAATTAAAGTCAGCCACTTTATCCACTGTTTCCCCATCTATTTGTCATGAAGTGATGGGACCAGATGCCATGATCTTAGTTTTCTGAATGTTGAGATTTAAGCCAATATTCTGTCTCTTATACACATCTAGATGTGTATAAGAGACAGCCTGAAAGCACTCTGCAGTGATTTTGGAGCTCCCAAAATTAAAGTCAGCCACTTTATCCACTGTTTCCCCATCTATTTGTCATGAAGTGATGGGACCAGATGCCATGATCTTAGTTTTCTGAATGTTGAGATTTAAGCCAATATTTTCACACTCCTCTTTCACTTTCATCAAGAGGCTCTTTAGTTCTTCATTTTCTGCCATAAGGGTGGTGTCATTTGCATATCTGAGGTTATTCGTATTTCTCCCGGCAATCTTGATTCCAGCTTGTGCTTCCTCCAGTCCAGCGTTTCTCATGATGTACTCTGCATATAAGTTAAATAAGTAGGGTGACAATATACAGCCTTGACATACTCCTTTTCCTATTTGAAACCAATCTGTTGTTCCATGTCCAGTTCTAACTGTTGCTTCCTGACATGCAGACAGATGCCTCGAGAGGCAGGACAGGTGGTCTGGTATTCCTATCTCTTTAAGGATTTTCCACAATTGGTTGTGATCCACTCAGTCAAAAGCTTTGGCAAGTCAATAAAGCAGAAATAGATGTTTTTCTGGAACTCTCTTGCTTTATCCATGATCTAGCAGATATTGACAATTTGATCACAGGTTCCTTTGCATTTTCTAAAACAAGCTTGAACATCTAGAAGTTCATGGTTCATGTATTGCTGAAGCCTGGCTTAGATAATTTTGTGTGTTCCTTTAATAGCATGTGAGATGAGTACAATTGTGTGGTAGTTTGAGGATTATTTGACATTGCCTTTTTGGGAATCGGAACGAAAACTGACCTTTTCCAGTCCTGTGGCCACTGCTGAGTTTTCCAAATTGTTGTCATACTGAGTGCAACACTTTCACAGCATCATCTTTTAGGATTGGAAATACCTCAACTGAAATTCCATCACCTCCACTAGCTTTGTTTGCAGTGAAGCATCCTAAGGCCCAATATACTTCTCATTACAGGATGTCAAGCTCTAGGTAAGTGATCATACCATCATGATTATCTGGGTCATGAAGATATTTTTTGAACAGTTCTTCTGTGTATTCTTGCCACCTCTTCTTAACATCTTCTGCTTCTGTTAGGTCCATACCATATCTGTCCTTTATCGAGCCCATCTTTGCATGAAATGTTCCCTTGGTATCTCTAATTTTCTTGAAGAGATCTCTAGTCTTTCCTATTCTGTTGTTTTCCTCTATTTCTTTGCACTGATCACTGAGGAAGGCTTTCTTACCTCTCCTTGCTCTTCTTCGGAACTCTGCATTCAAATGGGTATAATTTTCCCTTTCTCCTTTGCTTTCACATGTCTCTCTCTCTCTTTTTAAAGCAGCTAATTGTAAGACCTCCTGAGATTGCCATTTTGCCTTTTTCATTTCTCTTTTTTTGGGATGATCTTGCTCCAGATGTGTATAAGAGACAGCAAGGGTGGGATGGAGGAGGAGGTGGGAGGAGGCTCAAGAGGGAGGGGGTGTGTGTATACATATACCTGATTCACTTTGTGGTACAGCAGAAACACACAACACTGTAATCTCTAGTCTTTCCTATTCTGTTGTTTTCCTCTATTTCTTTGCACTGATCACTGAGGAAGGCTTTCTTACCTCTCCTTGCTCTTCTTCGGAACTCTGCATTCAAATGGGTATAATTTTCCCTTTCTCCTTTGCTTTCACATGTCTCTCTCTCTCTTTTTAAAGCAGCTAATTGTAAGACCTCCTGAGATTGCCATTTTGCCTTTTTCATTTCTCTTTTTTTGGGATGATCTTGCTCCCTGCCTTCTGTACAGTGTCATGAACCTCCATCCATAGTTCATCATGCACTCTATCAGATCTAGTCCCTTAAATCCATTTCTTATTCCACTGTATAATCAAAAAAGGTTAGATTTAGGTCATACCTGAATGGTCTGGACATGGAAAAACAAACTGGTTCCAAACAAGAAAAAGAGTATGTCAAGGCTGTATATTGTCACCCTGCTTATTTAACTTATATGCATAAGTTAAATGAGAAATACTGGGCTGGAGGAAGCTGGAATCAAGATTGCCAGGAGAATATCAATAAACTCAGATATGCAGATGACACCACCCTTATGGCAGAAAGTGAAGAAGAACCAAAGAGCCTCTTGATGAAGAGGATAGAGGAGAGTGAAAAAGTTGACTTAAAGCTCAACATTCAGAAACCTAAGATCATGGCTTTTGATCCCATCACTTCGTGGCAAATAGATGGCGAAAAATTGGAAACAGTGTCAGGTTTTATTTTTCTGGGCTTCAAAATCACTGCAGATGTTGATTGCAAACATGAAGTTAAAAGACACTTATTCCTTGGAAGGAAAGTAATGACCAACATAGACAGCCTATTGAAAAGCAGGGACGTTACTTTGTCATAAAGGCCCGTGTATTCAATCAAGGCTACGGTTTTTCCAGTGGTCTGATAGTTGGACTATAAAGAAAGCTGAGTACCAAAGAATTTATGCTTTTGAACTGTGGTGTTGGAGGAGACTCTTGAAAGTCTTTTGGACTAAAAGGAGATCCAACCAGTCCATCCTAAAGGAGATCAGTCCTGAATATTCTTTGGAAGGACTGATACTGAGGCTGAAACTCCAATATTTTGGCCACCTGATGTGATGAGCTGACTCACTTGAAAAGACCCTAAGGCTGTGAAAGATTGAGGGCAGGAGGAGAGGAAAGGACAGAGGATGAGATGATTGGATGCATCACTGGACATGAGTCTGGGTGAACTCCCAGAGTTGGTGATGGACAGGGAGGCCTGGCGTGGTGCAGTTCATGCAATTGCATGGAGCTGGACACGACTGAGTGACTGAACTAAACTGAACTGAATGGTCTAGTGGTTTTCCTTACTTTCTTAAGTCTAAATTTGGCAATAAGGAGTTCATGATCTGAACCACAATCAGCTCCCAGTCTTATTTTTGCTGACTGTATGTATAGAGCTTCTCTATCTTTGGCTGCAAAGAACATAATCTATCTGATTATGAGGTTGACCATCTAGTGATGTCCATGTGTAGTCTTCTCTTGTGTTGTTATAAGAGGGTGTTTGCTATGACCAGTGGATTCTCTTGGCAGATTTCTATTAACCTTTTTCCTGCTTCATTCTGAACTCCAAGCCAAATTTGCCTGTTACTCCAGATCTTTCTTGACTTTCTACTTTTGCATTCCAGTCCCCTATAATGAAAAGGACATCTTTTTGGGAGTGTTAACTCTAGGTCTTGTAGGTCTTCATAGAACCATTCAACTTCAGCTTTTTCAGCATTACTGGTCAGAGCATAGACTTCTATTACCATGATATTGAATGGCTTGCCTTGGAAATGAACAAAGATAATTCTGTCGTTTATGAGACTGCATCTAATTACTGCATTTCAGACTCTTTTGTTGACTATGATGGCTAATCCATTTCTTCTAAGGGATTCATGGTCACAGTAATAGATATAATGGTCATTTGAGGTAAACCTCTATTCCAGTCCATTTTAATTCACTGATTCCTAAAATGTCAACGTTCATTCTTGCTACCTCCTGTTTGAACATTTCCAGTTTGCCTTGATTCAAGGAGGTAACATTCCAAGTTCCTGTGCAGTATTGCTCTTTACAACATGGACCTTTCTTCCATCATCAGTCACATACACAACTCGGTGTTACTTTTGCTTTGGCTCTGTCTCTTCATTCTTTCTGGAGTTATTTCTCAACTGATCTCTAGTAGCATATTAGGCACCTACCGACCTGGGGTGTTCATCTTTCAGTGTTCTATCTTTTTGCCTTTTCATACTGTTCACGGGGTTCTCAAGGCAGGAATATTGAAGTTCTTTGCCATTCCTTTTGTCCTGCCCTGAGTCCAGATCCCCAGAACTGAGAGAATATGACGTCCACAGCAATGCAAAAGCAAAAAGGGGTTTATTGCTAACTCGAGCTAGGGCTCAAATTGAATCCAGTGCAGTGGAGTCGAACAAGAGCCCCGAGCTCTGAATTGCAGCAGTATTTATACATTTGGTGAGTACCCATTCCAGTCCATTTTAGTTCACTGATTCCTAGAATGTCAACATTCACTCTTGCCATCTCCTGTTGGACCACTGCCAATTTGCCTTGATTCATGAACCTGACATTCCAGGTTCCTATGCAGTCTTGCTCTTTACAGCACTGGACCTTGCTTCTATCACCAGTCACATCCACAACTGGGTATTGTTTTTTCTTTGGCTCTGTCTCTTCATTCTTTCTGGAGTCATTTCTCCACTGATCTTCAGTAGCATATTTGGCATCTACCGACCTGGGTAGTTCCTCTTTCTGTATCCCATCATTTTGCCTTTCATACTGTTCATGGGGTACTCAAGGCAAGAATACTAAAGTGGTTTTCCATTTCCTTCACAGTGGACCACATTCTATCAGACCTCTCCACCATGACCCATCAGTCTTGGGTTGCCCCACACGGCATTTCTTAGTTTCATTGAGTTAAACAAGGCTGTGGTCTGTGTGATTAGATTGACTAGTGTTCTGTGATTATGGTTTCAGTGTGTCTACCCTCTGATGTCTCTTGCAACATCTACCATCTTGCTTGGGTTTCTCTTACCTTGGAAGTGGGGTATCTCTTCACGGCTGCTCCAGCAAAGTGCAGCCACTGCTNGTGATTAGATTGACTAGTGTTCTGTGATTATGGTTTCAGTGTGTCTACCCTCTGATGTCTCTTGCAACATCTACCATCTTGCTTGGGTTTCTCTTACCTTGGAAGTGGGGTATCTCTTCACGGCTGCTCCAGCAAAGTGCAGCCACTGCTCTTTACCTTGGATGAGGGGTATCTCCTCATGGCTACCCCTCCTGACCTTGGACGTGGAATAGCTCCTCTAACTCTTCATACAAGGAGCTTATTTCTTAGTTTGTCAGGTGAGATGTCTAATCAGTTTAAGGTTATTCTCTCTATATATTATATATCAACATGATAAATACATATGAGATTTATATAGGCATATTTGTGTAAGACTATTGTATGATCTCTTTTCCCATTATTATTATTTTTTTAACATGATCTAATGTAGAAGTTCTGACTTATATATTAGAGGCTTTTCATAATAACCTCAGGATGCTTGGATTTTCACTGATATTTAAGGAGATACACAAGATAGATTAGGCAATTTATGTCTGTATGTACCAGAAGGGTGTACACTGAAAGTATGACTTATCTCAATCACACCTAATAGTGACCATTTCACTGGCAAACAGACCTCTGCATGGTGTCTTTATTACTAGAGTTTTTTCCTTAGGCCAATCAATTTTCCTAGGAAAATAATTCTTCATCTTCTTCCTGGAAGGATATTAGCTTGGCTAACAATATGCTTGAAGTCTTGTAAGCCAGGAAATCAGGAGGTCTCTCTGTTTACTCTGTAGACTTCCATTTTATCTGTTTTCATTGCAGTACTTTACCTCTGACCTTATATCCCTGACAAAATTCTTAATTTCACTGATTCAAGCTTTTAAGAAAGAAACTCATTATACTCTACCAGAATGCAGATGGAGCAATTAACTCTTGATGTAGGGAGGGAGAGTGTACAGTAGTATCTAACTTCTTATTGTGAAGCTAGTTAACCAATTCACTTCTGTCAAATTTAACCCTTCAGTTTCACTCTCAGAAGTACTTGTTGACTGCAATTGCTAAATCTTCTCAAGACTCTATGGACTGAATTCTTAGAAGATTCCCACTGCTCCCAAATCCACACTCTTAGATTTCAGCTTTGACAAGTATTGATAATCAGTTACTTCCATCCTGAAAAATGTTACTGATATTACTGATATACTTCTTTTGTATCCTCCTTGACCCTGAGTGTTTAAATATTTTATTCTTAAGTACATATTTTTGTGGATCTTTAAGAACTTTTAGAAACAAACTCTTGTGCTCAATTCTCCAAATTTATGCAGATAAAGCATTTATTTGGGTTATATTTACTAATCTAATTTTATGAGATTAGATTTTAGCTAGATATTTGTTTTCCTACTTGTGCTGTGTGTGTCGTCAGCATATCATCTAATGAAATCATCTGCTGATAGAGACCACTGAAGCTGTTTGCCATCTCTGCTGACTCTGTGTTCCCAGTTGATTTGGCTAAAGAGCAGTTCTAGGGCGGCAGCAGGACATTTCTGAGGCAGTTCACAGTATTGTTTAACTCTTTTGCAGATATTGATGCTACATGGATTGTTGAATGGTATAATTTCCAGTGTACAGTTGCTATTGATCTCTTCCAGTGAGTCAATATGTGCTTGGTTTATTCTGAAGTCTTTTAGACAATTGAGGATAACCAAAGATTTCACAGTCAAATTCTGTCCTTTGGTTTACTAGTAATGTGCAAACAGCAAGGTTTTATATTCTGTACTCTCTTTATTTAACTGTCAAGACTAGGGAATGGAGTTTTCATGTTAGAATCATAAATCAAAATCAAGATTGGATGCTGTGTAATCTTCCTGAATGCTGCTACTTGTGCAATTACAGAGGAGCTGTTAGGAAGGAGGCGCTGAAGCAAGACTACAAGTGTTACAATTCTGACTCTGTCACCTACAACATGTGGTATTGGTATTAGGCAAGTTTCCTCATCTCTCTGGCTTCAGTTGCTTCATGTGTAGAAGGCAAATAGCAATAATATTAATAATACTAATGATAATAATTATACTATTGTCCTATTGTTAAATGATTAAATGTTGATTAAATTATGTGCTTGACACATGGTGAATCTCAATTATTATTACTATTATTAAATGGGAAGTATTCAAAAGCTGATAGACAGGCAGCTGTACAAATTTCCAAGATCAACTATTATACGGAGCAATCATTTTGTCTGGAAGGACAACCCTGTTTTTCTCTCCTCTGCTATGGTCTTGTCAAGCCTTTCTAATTTCTAAACATTTATTCCAATTATATTGGAAATTCTTCGTATAATATGGAGGGGACTGTTTTCAGATTCATTACTGAAAGGCAATAATGTTTTTTGGTTCTTTGGGGGCAGTTCAGGAAGGTAGGAGAAAGAGGAAAGTGGTGATTCTAGCAGCTACTCCATTCCTTGTTATATTATAGTCCCTTTAATGTGCAGATACAAAACTGAACAACATGATACACAGCCTGAAGTGTTGTCAGCCAGTACACCACGTTAGGCTTCCTGGAGCTTGTCGGAATTCTGTGGGCCAGGCCTGGGTCAGCCGCACTCAGCTCTAGGTTCTCTGAGCCAAGACCCAGGCTGCCTGCAAAGTTCTGGTCTTCACCCCTTTTGGATGAACAGCGTGGAGGTGCTGTCTTCCCCTGATGTCAGATGTTAGCAGGTTAGGAAATTGTCTGAGAACAGTGAGGGTCAGGACAGCTAGAGCTCACTTACACCAACTTGCTGTGAATGGGGCTGGATCTGCCCCTCACCAGCACCTTAGGGGCCAAGGAACCTGATAGTGCACTTTCTGGGGAGCATTTCCTCCCTTCCTCTCCCAGCGACTAGCGTGCTTGTCTGACAGACTAGCAGGTGTCAGCGGAATATGCCAGGAGCCGTGGGGAGTGCTGTGCAGAAGCAGTGAATGCAGTGATTATAGGTGCCAGGTGGCCAGAGGGCAGGTGGGCCAGCGGGTGCACAGGCAGGGTTTATGGTTCCTGGACTGGCAGGTACCGGCTTCCCCGTGGTGTGTGAGATCTCCACGCCCAGCGCCTCAGAAGGGAAGTGGTGGGCCAGCTCACTGTGACAGGGGCGGGTCAGGTATGGAGTTGGCTGCCCTGACCCTGGCTGCTTCTGGTGGCTTCATGAGTGCATGAGAAGTCGCTTCAGTTGTGTCTGACTCTTCGTGACCCTATGGATTGTAGCTCTCAGCCTCCTCTGTCCATGAGATTCTCCAGGCAAGATTACTGGAGTGGGTTACAATGCCTTCCATCAGGGAACCTTCCAGACCACAAATTGAACCTGTGTCTTTTAAGTCTTCTGCATTTGTGGACATGTTGGGTTCTTTACCACTAATGCAACCTGGGAAGCCCCTGGTGGCTTAAGGCTTTAGCCAAACGTTCAGACTGCCCTGTGCCACCCCCAGGATTCTGACTGATGTCCGGAGGACCAAGATTCAGAGAACTGGGAAAACAGAATCTTAATTGTTTGGAAAAGTTCAGTGGGTAAAAGGAAGATGTAGTCACTTAGATGTTTAAGGAAAAAAATACTACTGTGCATTCCCATCCCAGGCAAATATTTTCATAGAATAACCAGGATCAGAAAGTTGGTAACAGAGAGGCAGATACCCACACAATTACCCACAGTTACTCAGCATCTATATTATATGCAGAGCACATCATGAGAAATGCTGTGCTGGAAGAAGCACAAGCTGGAATCAAGACTGACAGGAGAAATATCAATAACCTCAGATATGCAGATGANCATAGAATAACCAGGATCAGAAAGTTGGTAACAGAGAGGCAGATACCCACACAATTACCCACAGTTACTCAGCATCTATATTATATGCAGAGCACATTATGAGAAATGCTGTGCTGGAAGAAGCACAAGCTGGAATCAAGACTGACAGGAGAAATATCAATAACCTCAGATATGCAGATGACACCACCCTTATGGCAGAAAGTGAAGAGGAACTAGAAAGCCTCTTGATGAAAGTGAAAGAGGAGAATGAAAAAGTCGGCTTAAAGCTCAACATTCAGAAAACTAAGATCATGGCATTTGGTTCCATCACTTCATGGAAAATAGATGGGGAAACTGGAAACAGTGTCAGACTTTATTTTTTGGGCTCCAAAAATCACTGCAGATGGTGATTGCAGCTGTGAAATTAAAAAGCACTTACTCCTTGGAAGGAAAGTTATGACCAACCTAGACAGCATATTAAAAAGCAGAGACATTACTTTGTCAACAAAGGTCCATCTGATCAAGGCTGTGGTTTTTCCAGTGGTCATGTATGGATATGAGAGTTGAGTTCTTCAGCTGAGTGCTGAAGAATTGATGCATTTGAACTGTGGTGTTGGAGAAGACTCTTGAGAGTCCCTTGGACTGCACGGAGACCCAACCAGTCCATCCTAAAGGAGATCAGTCCTGAATGTTCATTGGAAGGACTGATGTTGAAGCTGAAACTCCAACACTTTGGCCACCTTATGCGAAGAGCTGACTCATTTGAAAAGATCCTGATGCTAGGAAAGATTGAGGGTGGGGAGGAGAAGGAGATGACAGAGGATGAGATGGTTGGATGGCATCACCGACTCAATGAACATGTGTTTGTGTAGACTCCAGGAGTTGGTGATGGACAGGAAGGGCTGGCGTGCTACGATTCATGAAGTCACAAAGAGCCAGACATGACTGAGCAACTGAACTGAACTGAACTGAACTTAGCATCTGCTAATGTTACTTTTTAAAATCATATCACTTTTTTTCTCTTCATATTCAAGGTGTCATGAAGTAACAATGACGTTATTTTTCCATTTAATACTTGTATAAGATACCATCTCCTTCTAAAGAGGCTAAACACAAAATTCATTTACCTCCATATTTAGCTCTGATTGATGTTAATTTTCCTTTCAGTTTTGTCTATTTTGTAATGCCACTGTGTAAAGATAATAGACAACAACACTTACTTTATGAAAATAAAAAGTAGGGGAAGGGAGTAGAAGGAATAATTGGTTAATGCATGCATATGCTACCTACAGTTCCCATTTCTGAACTCAACATGAAGCCATAATTGATATTTGTATTTCCACTTTCTATCTGTGATTCTTTTGCCTTTAGTCAACAGTCAGCTGCTCAGAGTTATTTACGTGGTGGGGTGACAAAATCTTTACTCCTGAAGGCTCTGTATCCTTAGCTATCTTTACACGGTAGTACAAGCCTATAAAAATGACTACAAGCTGATTTTTTTTTAATTTTTAATTTAATGTTTTAAAATTTTAAAATATTTTACAAATTTAAATGAATAAATATAAAGGTCACATAATCATAACTTTTCAAGCAGATATTATCAACTTGAAGTTTTAATTATCCTGTGACCTTTAATTTTTTGTCAGAATATGGTAAAATCTGTATTGTTGATTAGAAAAGTGCAGGCTCCTAAAAAAGTTGTAAAACTAATATGTACTTAATACAGTGTATTGATAGGTTAAAACATTAGAAGCATTGAAAATTAGAGTGTTTTATTTCTTTACAAAATCTCACCAAAAAATGTTTGAAACTCTCCTTAATGCTGTGTAACTTCAAATATAGAGTGAGCATCTTTGTAATACAATGGTGAATTGTCATACTTTCTTTTCAATTAGTATGAGCTCCCAAAACTTTATCCTGTGCACTTTTTAAAATTTAAAAAATCTTTAATCTACAGTACTAGTTTAGTTTCAGATGTACAGCAAAGTACAGGTGGTCCTTGTTGCTATCTATTCTATATATAGTAGTATGTATCTGTTGATCCTAAACTTCTAAGTTATCCTTCCCTCCCTTTCCCCTTTTGGTAATACTAAATTTGTTTTCTATGTCTGTGAATCTGTTTCTGTTTTGCAAATAAATTCATTTGAATTATTTTTAAAAATTCCACATATATATATAATATCATACAATATTTGCCTTTCTCTGACTTATGTCACATAGTATGATAATCTCCAGGTCTATCCATGTTGTTGCAAATAACATTAGTTCATTCATTTTTATGATTGAGTAGTATTCCATTGTATACATGCTCCACCTCTTTATACATTCATCTGTCAATGGACATTTAGGTTGCTTCCATGTTTAAGCTATTCAAAATAATCCTGCTATGAACTTTAGAGTGCATGTATCTTTGTGTATTAGTCTTTTCTCCAGATATATGCCCAGGAATGAGATTCATGGATCATGTGGTAACTCAATTTTTAGTTTTTTAAGGAACCTCCATTCTATTCTCCATAGTGGCTGTTCCAGTTTACATTCCCACCAACAGTCCAGTGATGTTTCATTACATCTTATTTATCCATTCATTTGTTGATTGTCACTGAGGTTGCTTCCATGTCTTGGTTATTATAAATAGTAATGCTATGAACATCGGGATGCAAATGTTTCAAATTGAAGTTATCATATTTTCTGGACATACGCCCAGGAGTAGGATTGCTTGATCATTTAGCAAAACTATTTTTAGTTTTTAAGGAAACTTATACTGTTTTCCATAGGAGCTGCATCAACTTACACTCCCACCAACAATGTAGGGGAGTTTCCTTTTCTTCTGAATCTTCTCCAGCTTTTATCATTTGTGGAGTTTTTGATAATGGCCTTGCTGACTGATGTGAGGTGATACTTCCTTGTAGTTTTGATTTTTATTTCTCTAATAATTAACAATGTTGAGCATCTTCTCATGTGTCTGTTGGCTATTTGTATGTCTTTTTTTGGGGGAAAGTCTATTTAGGTCTCTTGCCATTTTTTTATTTTTAAAAATTCCAAGCTTTCTGTGTATTTTGGAAATTAATCCCTTGCCAGTCACATAGTCTGCAAGTATTTTCTCTCAGGCCATAGGTTGTCTTTTCATTTTGTTTATGATTTCCTTTGCTGTGCAAAATTTTATGTTTTATTAGATCTCTCTCCTTTTTTTTTTTTTTTTTTTGCTTTTGTTTCTCTATCCTTGAGTGTCTGAGTTAAGAAAATATTGCTACAGTTTATGTCAGAGAGTGTTTTGCCTGTGTAGTCTTTTAGGAGATTTATGATATCATATCTTATGTTTAGGTATTTAAGCCATTTTGAGTTTATTGTTTTGTATGATGTGAGGGAGTGTTCTAATTTTACTGATTTGCATAGAGCCATCCAGCTTTCCCGACATTACCTCCTGAAGAGACAGGCTATCTTTCCTCCATTGTATATTTTTGCCTTTGCCAAAGATTAATTGACCATAAGTGTATAGGTTTATTTCTGTGCTCTCTATGCTGTTCAGTTGATCTATATGTCCAGTCAATACCGTGCTGTTTTGATTACTGTTGCTTTGTAGTATTGTCTGAAGTCTGGAAGGGTTAAACCTTCAGCTGTGTTCTTTTTCCTCAGGATTGCCTTGGCAATTCTAGGTCTTTTTTGGTTCCTTATAAAGTTTAGGATTACTTGTTTTAGTTCTCTGAAGAATGCCATGGGTAATTTGATAAAAATTGTATTAAATCTGTAAAGTGCTTTGAACAGTATGACCATTTTAACAAGATCCATTCTCCCAATGCAAGAACATATGATATCTTTCCACTTCCTCAATCATCTTTGATTTCCTTTATTAATGTTTTATACTTCTCAGAGTAAAAGTCTTCACCTCATTCATTAGGATTATTCCTTGGTATTTTTTGATGAAATTTAAAAAAAAGTGTTTTTTAAACTTTCAAATATTTTATTTTTAAAGAAATACAACAGATTTTAAAATTTTCTCTATTTCATTGTTAAAGAAATATAACAGATTTCTGTGTATTCATCTTGTATCTTGCTCAATTTTGTTGAATTCATTTATCAGCTCTAGTAGTTTTGTGTGGAGTGTTTAGGTTTTTCTATATAGAGTACCACATATCAGAGTTCATTGATTGCTCGCACTGCATCAAGGGCCACTTCTTCTGTGGGAGCACTGGTAGTCAGCTCAAATGTTCCTCAAGCACCTGTGCACTTTCAGTATCATGAGTTATCTATGAAAATCTCTTTAATGTGGAGCTTCCCCATGGATATCATCATCCTTTTCATCACTTTTTTGTTTATGTCAGTGATTTCACTTTCTCCAAGTTCCAGATAGGTAGAGTTTTTCCAATGCCAGAAGTGTCAACATTAGATATTTTTTACAGCTCCATCGATGTCCCACTCTGACTTTATTTTTAGCAATATAATTTTCCTTTACTTTCTGTCCCTTTCATCTTTGTTGGGAAACTATCTTTTTTGATTACCAATTTTTGTCTGTGATCACATAGGTTTGTTACTGGTTGCAAGGAGACTACCTTCTTTCATGTATGAACATGAACTGAGTAACGGACACACAGTAACCAGTCATCGAACTTTTAAAAAAGTGACATGATTGGTCACTGATCATAATGCACACATTATTTACATAGTGATTTGTGGGTTTTAGAGATGGCAGTGAAGATTGTATTTCATACAATTACTCAAAGCTAATATACCATAAGACTTGAAATTTGAGCTGTGCTTTTGGGAGACCAGGACTTAACTAAACCATAGCAACTAAATTTTGTGCATATTGGAGTTGTGCAGAGTGAGGACTGTTTGTATATATTGTTTCCACTTGGTGGAATGTTGCTGCACATTCCATATTTATGACTTTCTGGATCAGATAATACCAGTTCATAAAGAACAGACCAGTCTGCAAAATTTTAGATTCCTAGCCAGGGATGAACAGAAAGCCGAAATCTATTTCTTAAAAGTAGAAGAGTTATTTGCAGAAGACTCACAGTTTTATTCAAAATCCTAGAGCTCTGAGATATTGAGACATGCCAGGGGCTCTATACAGACCCCTAAAATCTCAGTTTTCTTTCTCATTTGCAGCTCCATGGGCTGGCATTGTTTCCATATGCTGACAATCTTAGTTCTGAACTTCACGATTTCATATCTTGGGAGAAAAGTCACCTTCCTAAAGATGGTTCCTGCCTTCCATTTTTTCAGTTGTCATGCTTATGTCATAGTGGCATTTATAAAATGTAAATCTGACCATATACCTTCTCTGCTTAAAATCTGTCAATGTTTCCTTAAAACTCAAGACTAAGACAAAAATCCTTACATAGAGTAGACAGTTGTTCATAGCAGGGCTTCCATTTCAGTTTCAGCTTCCTCTCTTAGAGTCAATGATCCATTTATTTTGAACACTTGTAAGTTCTGAAACATATTCTTTCTTATACCTGTTCTTTCCTTCAGGTGCTCTCACAGCTTAAACCTCCAGCTTTAGTTGGACAACTCTTGGTTATCTTACACAATAATCCTACTAATATATCTTTAGGGCAATAACTTTTATGATCCATCTAATTGGAAAAATTTGCCTTCTAATTTTTTGGCTATTATCATTTAAAATTTATTATATCTTATTGTGCTTTAAATACAGAGACATTGCTTTGCCCACAAAGGTCCATTTAGTCAAAGCTATGGTTTTTCCAGTAGTCAGGTGTGGATGTGAGCATTGGACCAAATAGAAAGCTGACTGCAAAAGAATTGATGCTTTTGAACTGTGGTTTGGAGAAGACTCTTGAAAGTCCCTTGGACTGCAAGGAGGTCAAACCAGTCAATCCTCACGGAAATCAGTCCTGAATATTCATTGGAAGGACTGATACTGAAGCTGAAGCTCCAATACTTTGGCCACCTGATGTGAAGAACTGACTCATTGGAAAAGACCCTGATGCTGGGAAAGATTGAATGTGGGAGGAGAAGGGGACAACAGAGGATGAGATGGCTAGATGGTATCGCCAACTTGATGGACATGAGTCTGATCAAGCTCTGGGAGTTGGTGATGGACAAAGCCTGGTGTGCTGCAGTCCATGGGGTCACAAAGTGTCACACCCAACTGAGTGACTAAACTGATCTGATTGTGCTTTAATCCTATTTTCTTGAATCTTCCATTCATCTTTGATAACTGGAAAAAATATATAAATTATATGTATGTATATACTGTCCCTAAGGCTTAATATAACAAAACATATGTTCTTTTTTGAATCCCTTTTCCCTCCTGTTTTCTCTTACAATATTCTTAGACAAAATATTCCTCTTTTGTCTTTAGTTACTGCTATTCATTATTCTAAGTCACTGGATTTCTATTGTGTCCATCTCATTGTATTGATTTTGATGAAGTTTCTCTTAAAGATTTATTTTTGTTTATTTACATATTATTCGTTAGTTATTCCATTTAATCATCATGTCTTTAAATATCATCTTTGGGTTGGTGATTTCTAAATATGTAGTTTCATTCTGAACACTTATAAACATCCTAAGTGGTGTCAAAATTGCCTATTTGAAATCTTTACTTAGTATTCCAAAATATTCATGAAAGGCAAAAGAAAATATCTCTTAAAGATTTATTTTTGTTTATTTACATATTATTCGTTAGTTATTCCATTTAATCATCATGTCTTTAAATATCATCTTTGGGTTGGTGATTTCTAAATATGTAGTTTCATTCTGAACACTTATAAACATCCTAAGTGGTGTCAAAATTGCCTATTTGAAATCTTTACTTAGTATTCCAAAATATTCATGAAAGGCAAAAGAAAATACCTCTGTCCCCCACAACATACTTCTCCTCATATCTTAGGTTACACCATCATCACACATTCAATTTTTAGAGTCATTCATTCTTGAAAATTTTCATTTATTGAATTAAATTTCATCTATGACAAAATTTGATATACTGTATTTTCTATGCAGTATACTCAGTTATAGGACTAAAAAGCTGAACATCAAAAAAATATCCATCTTGAAGGAATCAGAAGAGCACTGGCAAAAGTGCTGTAAAGAAGAAATGTTTCTTTGTAAAGCAACTCCCCATTACTTATTATTGGGACCTAAGTGATCAGCAGCAGCTTTAGAGAAGAGGTACAATTTGAATGTTGAATTTCCCATGTGATAAAACAGTATAGGCAAAAACAAAGACGTGTAAAATATTTTACATTATTTGATCTTCTTAAAGTCAATAGATGTCTAAGTCTTTTCACTTGCACCTCTGAAACCAGGTGCTCATGAACTTCCCTGGTGGGTGGGACAATAAAGCATCTGTCTACAATGCAGGAGACTGGGGTTTGATCCCTGGGTTGGGAAGATCCCCTGGAGAAGGAAATGGCAATCTACTCCAGGACTATTGCCTGGAAAATCCCATGGACAGAGGAGCCTGGTAGGCTATAGTCCGTGGGGTAGCAAAGAGTCGGACACAACTGAGCGACTTCACTTTCACTTTCTGAAACCAGGAAAATTCAATATCTGCTGTCTATAGGGAACACAGTCCTCTGTATAGATGCCAGCATCTTATCTTTTAAATTCTGATTTTTTCACTTTTCTTCTGTCTTAAATATTTACTGTTGTTGTTGTTCAGTTGCTAAGTTGTTTCTGACTCTTTTCAACCCCATGGGTTGCAGCATTCCAGGCTTCCCTGTCCTTCACTATTTCCCAGAGTATGCTCAAACTCATGTCCATTGAATCAGTGATGCCATCCAACCATATCATCCTTGCCATCCCCTTCTCTTTCTTCTCTCAGTCTTCCCCAGCATCATGATCTTTTCCAATGAGTTGGCTCTTTGCGTCAGGTCACCAAAGCATTGGACCTTCAGCCTCAGTCCTTCCAACTAATATTCAGGATTGATTTCCTTTATAATTGACTGGTTTGATCTCCTTGCATTTCAAGGGACTCTCAAGAGTCTTCTCCAGCACCACAATTCAAAAACTTCAATTCTTTGGCATCAACCTTCTTTATGGTCCAACTCTCACATCTATCTCTACATGACTACTGGAAAATACATAGATTTGACTATACAGACCTTTTTGGCAAAGTGATATCTCTGCTTTTTAATACACTGTCTAGGNCATCAACCTTCTTTATGGTCCAACTCTCACATCTATCTCTACATGACTACTGGAAAATACATAGATTTGACTATACAGACCTTTTTGGCAAAGTGATATCTCTGCTTTTTAATACACTGTCTAGGTTTCTCATAGATTTTCTTCCAAGGAGCAAGTGTCTTTTAATTTTGTGGCTGCAGTTACTATACAAAGTGATTTTGGAGCCCAAGAAAATAAAATGTGTCACTGTTTCCACTTTTCCTCATTTGCTCCCTTTTCATCTATCTTAAATATTTATAGCAATAACTTATCAGACCCCAGTTATGTCATTTTATTGCATGAAAATTATCATTTATTCATATTTTTTACAAAATAAATGCAAACCATTTTTTTCTAATATGAACTTTTATATCCAGCATCATACCTGTTTCTTTTCTTATATTTCCATAAAAAATACATTCAAAAGTAGGAATCCAAGGGCTCAATGAGAAGTGCATGGGCTTTCAAGTAAACAAAATCACTTAGTGAGTAACCAGTGAACTGTTCACTATCTGACCTTAGAGTTGAACATCTAGCTCTTTCTGCTTTCCCTTCCACATATCTATTTATCAATAATATATTTACTCTCCTTACAGTTGTTTTTCTCTGTGATATTTCTAAGTCTTCTTAATATGAATTATCATTTATCCTTTAAGATTTAATTGAATTCTTATGACCTATGTGAGTACATAATTTTTCATATTTCATTGAAATAGTTATCTATATTTTACTCTGAATAGTATTTTACTGT
>SJYX01008100.1:83665-94598 GCA_006410675.1 Oreotragus oreotragus | reverse complement strand
GGCTGAGCACCGAAGAATTGATGCTTTTGAACTGTGGTGTTGGAGAAGACTCTTCAGAGTCCCTTGGACTGCAAGGAGATCCAACCAGTCCATTCTGAAGGAGATCAACCCTGGGATTTCTTTGGAAGGAATGATGCTAAAGCTGAAACTCCAGTACTTTGGCCACCTCATGTGAAGAGTTGACTCATTGGAAAAGACTCTGATGCTGGGAGGGATTGGGGGCAGGAGGAGAAGGGGACGACCGAGAATAACATGGCTGGATGTCATCACGGGCTCAATGGACGTGAGTCTGAGTGAATTCCTGGAGATGGTGATGAACAGGGAGGCCTGGCGTGCTGCGATTCATGGGGTTGCAAAGATTCGGACACTACTTAGCGACAAAACTGAACTGAACTGAATGAGCATAATGAAAAGTGATATATAAGGAACATTAAAACAAAACAGAGCTAACATATGAAAAATTGAGGCTCTAGAGCTAGGAGTTTTTAAGTTTTCCCTGAATTATAATGGGTATTATTGGTTGGAAGGAGGAGTGTTTCTTTCTGCACTCCCTTAGGGAGCTAGAGCGGTCAGGAGATTCCACAAATTCTATCCTGTCACTTTGAATTGTAGGTGAAAAGTGGATGCCTGGTTATAGATAAAGCAAGTCTTTATTCCACAATTTTATCTTCTTCCACTGGGGTAAAGCCGTCATAATTTGTTTCATGAGAAAACTTAGAGGAGCACTATAAAAGTTCTGGTAAGTCACACACTCACTGCTAGTGTCTACTCACCCACTCATACCATGAACTTTCTTCTCCTCATGGTTGTATCAAAAACAAATTCTTTAGATGATCTGAATTCCAGAATCGATAACTTTTTTCCTGTCAGCATTTTTTTACAAGCTGCTTCAAGTGTGAAAGTTGAGCAAGGACCTCAATGGGAGAGCAATCACAGGGACGTTTTCCTTGAGAAACTGAATTCTCTACTGTTTCTCTTGACATCTTAGGTCATTTCTCTGAAGAATCATCAGTTTACACAAGTGTAGATTTCCGTTCCTACAATACTTATTTAACAAAGGCATAGTAACTGTATTTGTTAGGTAGAGTTTTTAAAAAAACATTAATTTCAAATTCCATGTATTACTTATTACTTCAGTCAAATTTCTTAGAATAACATTGACAGTTATCTTGAAAGAAGCAGGATAATTAAGTTGTACTCTTATTATGCATCGACTAGCTGAGAAAACAAGGAACTAATTAACATCTTAACAGATTTGATTGTAAATAGAACATCACATTCATATAGGAAAAGCCATTCATTATTAGAGTTAAAAATATTTTTTTGGCTTTAACTTAGTTCTTTTATGGCTACAAAGGTAGTCCTATGAATAATTGTGCAATAGAATGTTCATTTTAGCAAAATTGACTCATCAATTTAAACAGCAAATGATTTGACTGACATTTTCAGCGACCATTTGTTTTCTGGAAACTTGACCGAGTCAGTAAAAATTCTAGGACCTTATTCAGTGAATATGAATTGTAAGAAAAATTAAGTTATTAAGTGAAACTAACACATTTCCTTTTATGTCAATAATATGTTTCAATATATTGTTTTATCCATTTTTACTAGCAAAATTTTAATCAGACTGGAAAGGGAATATTGAAGAGCAGCACAACTATCTCCATTATTTGAAAATAGACAAAAATTACTGTCTTTCATAGATAATATGTAATTTCTTATGCCATTAATTTATTTTTAATTTTGTCTAATGCCCAACTCAAAAATACTTCATAAGTGTCTTGTGCTTGCAAGTACCCTATTATGTATTATCAGATATACAATTACTAATAAGAGATGCAAAGCTATTTGGAAGAAGATCTGTTTCAGAGGATATATAAATGGTAATATGGTTATGGGCTTCCCTGGTGGCTCAGATGGTAAAGAATCTGCCTGCAATGCAGGAGACCTGGGTTTGACCATAAGAGCAAAGAAAAGAACTTTTTACATTGGGAACTGGGAGATGACCTTCCTCTTCCAGTATCCTAGTCTTTCCGTCTCCAAAACTTCATGAACGGGAAACTAAAAATATGCTTACTATTCCAAATGAGCTTCCTTGATGGCTCAGTGGTAAAGAATCCACCTGCCATTGCAGGAGATACAAGTTTGATCCCTGAGTCAGGAAGATCATCTGGAGAAGGAAATGGCAACCCACTCCAGTATTCTTGCCTAAGAAATCCAGTGAACAGAGGAGGCCCTCAGGTAACATTCCATGGAGTCTCAAAAGAGTCAGACACAGCTGAGTGACTAAATAACAATAATTATTCCTGGTAGCCATAGACATATGTTCTCACTATAAAAGTTTAGTTCTAGAATGTATCAAGATCTAGGAGTACTTGATAAAAATTATAACACCAGCACAGATAGTGACCTTGCATTTTTCTTATTCCTTGTCTTTTCTTCTTTGCATGTAGAGTTGAGCACAGTCCACTTGGGCTTGGTAAGTGAGAATGTTTGTGTCTGTGTGCATGACAAACAACATCTTTAAGAGAGTTATCCTTTGTGTGAACATAATCTCTTTCATGCAGGAATTTTGAGTGGATGCATGATGCAGTTACAGTACTGATAAGCATTTTTCATTTTCTTTTTTCATCATCAAAAGTCCATAGTTCACAATAAGGTTTGCAGCCACTCCCCAGTACCAGAACACTTTCCCTCTTTAGGAATGATGACACTGGGCAGGGGCTCATCCATTGTTTGAATCAATGGCTCCATCCATCTTCCAGAATGAAATCACCAAGAGAAGACTTCTTCAGTCTCCTGCCTATATATATAGCCAGTCTCCTACATGGCCTTTGTAGAAGTTTGTGGAAGAAGTCTTACAAGTAAATATTAATTTTTCCTATGTCTATGGTGCCATAGTTTCTATGTTTTCATTCTAGCTCATATTTAACCTTTAGCAATATGTAAAAAAAAGAAAGAAAGATTAGTTGGTACTTTTCATCTTCATACGATTTCTGTTTTTCTTCTGTACACTGCCACATGTCAGCCAGGATGCAGGCCCTGTATCTTCTTGGAGGATCTTAAATTTTAGGGTAGTTGGTCGTCTGATGACCTTAGACCGCTGATATCTTCAGAGAGCTTTTTCTTGTTAGGATTAGAGTGTTGCTATTTCTGGCAATCTATATCCTAGGCAGAATAGGTTTCTCTCAATCAATATCTTATATCTTATAAACAATACAAAGATGTTAGAGTGTTTTACCTCTAAATGCTTTCTGCTTGTCTTAGTTTATTGCTATTATTATTAATTTGATATATCTGTCTTTTCCTGGGTCCGAAAGTTAGAGATTTTTTTTCTATTGCTATTGCAAGCTTTCTTTATTTATATTTCCTGAAAAGAAAATTTACCATTTCATATGCTTAATATTTTTTTCTTGAATCTTAGACTATCTTTATTATTTTTTAATATGGATTTATTTACTTTAATTGGAGGTTAATTACTTTACAATATTGTATTGGTTTTGCCATACATCAACATGAATCTGCCACAGGTATACACGTGTTCCCCATCCTGAACCCCCCTCCCTCCTCCCTCCCCTTCTTTAGAAACTGTACTCTTTTTCATGAGTTTGTTGAAGAGAAATACAGATTGTATTTGTTTGAAATATTTTTTTATTCATTCATCATTTTCAAAATATAACTTTGTCTGCTAAGTTGTTTTGGTCATGTCAGACTCTTTGTGACCCCGTGGAATGTAGCTCTGCAGGCTCCTCTGTCCGTAGGGATTGTCCAGGCAATAATATTGGAGTGGGTTGCCATGCCCTTCTCCAGGTGATATTCCCTACCCAGGGATCAAACCTGCATCTCTATGTCTCCCACATTGGCAGGTGGGTTTTTTTTACCACTAGAGCCACCTGGGAAGCCCAGGTGAAATATAACTTCACTAGTATATAATTCAAGGTTTATATTTGGCTTCTTTCAAGCTTCCCTGATAGCACAGTTGAAAAAGAATTTGCCTGCAATGCAGGAGACCCTGGTTCAATTCCTGGGCTGGGAAGATCCACTGGAAAAGGGATAGGCTACCCACTCCAGTATTCTTGGTCTTCCCTTGTGGCTCAGCTGGTAAAGAATCCACCTGCAACGTGGGAGAGCTGGGTTCGATCCCAGGGTTGGGAAGATCACCTGGAGAAGGGAAAGGCTACCCACTCCAGTATTCTGGCCTGGAGAATTCCATGGACTGTGTAGTCCATGGGGTCCCAAAGAGTCAGGCACTACTTGAGCAACTTGCACTGACTCACTCTCTCAAGCACTTTAAAGGTATTCCACTGATTTCTGGCTTCTATTCTTTCATCAGGAATTCAGATGTCAGTCTAAATATTTTTATTTGTAGACTATCTGTCTTTTTTTCTGACTTTTAAATTAATTTTATTTACCTTTTCCCTGCAGTTTTAATATAGGAGAATTTATTAATTTTTTTTGTATTTAGTTATGAATTTCTTTGTGTTTATCCTGCTTGATAAAATTTAATAAGACATTGTGTCTTTTACCAATTCTACATTTGGTCTATTATCTGTTTGAATATTGCTTTTGTTTTGTTTCCATAGCTATAACTTTTAAAATTTGCCAGTTAGTTTTAGGACTTCTCATGTATGAAGGAGAAGGAGTTCTGTGTATATGTAGTTTCAATTTTTGCCCTAGTTTTGTATTCAAAAAACACAGGGCTAGAGATAAATCATATATCACAAAACAAAATGATAACCATGGGGAGGAAAGAAGTGTACTTCTGTACTTATATTTTTCAGGGTTATAGGTCACTTTTAGGCTATATTTTCCATAATCTGAGGGAATAGAATCTCAGGAGTAGACATATGAGATGGAAGTTTTTCCTTTCCTTGACATAGTCAGGGAAATATATTCTAACCTGAACTGGGGAGAAGGAAACTCATTCATAGTACAGTGTTGTATATCCTATAGGCTTTCAACAATATAATTGATGATGATGATGACACTGTGACAGTCTTTTATGTACTTGTCTTTAGTCCTTGATATTATAGCTTTCATTATTCTGACTACATGTAACAGTGTAAACTACAAAGTCAGTCAATACAAACTGGGTTTTCAGGAGATAAAGAGATGTCAGATTTTGAAATAATACTTTCTTTCTTCTGGATTTCTCCCTTATTCAAAAACACTTTTAGTGACAGCTTTTCTCTTTATTATTCCTTTACAGAAATCATCCCTGATTGCAATAAGCTCTGTCCCCAATTTTTTTGACAGGCATCTGAGAATTATGGCACTAGCATTTACCCTCTTGTTCACGTCAAACTGTTCCTTCTATTCTTGGAATAATTCACAAGATATGATATTTGAGCAATGTAGGCTTAAAGGACACAGGCAATTTATGTTGTGTCAATGATAGTGACCTCTGGTTTTTGAAAGAAAAGCCTGACCCTTTATACCATCTCTAAAGCCAGTGTGTACTGTGCTTTAAAGGCTAAAATCAAGATATATCATAGGATGGAGATATTTTGAAACTCACATATGTACCCCAAGGTTTTATTCCAGTACTTCCATTTTCTGTATTAGGAAACTAAGTCTACAAGAAACTCTAATTTGCTCAACACATATTTATTTAGTTGCGAAAATACTTATTCTGCACATCATAATAAATCAATTAGTTCATCAATTTTTACCAGCATTCCTATTTTTCAACACAAATCAGTGTTGTGTAATTGTTCAATAAAGAACACATTATAAATTAGAGATTGATTTATAAAGAAGAAGTTATTTATAAAGAGGAAGTTATCTACATTATTGCTGCTAAAAGCCTAATTTGGCCATGATGGGTATGAAGCCCTATTTTACACTCATTTACCCCTACTCAAGCATTTGTCTAAACATTTTTCATGGAGCTTTCCCAGGGAAATGATTCAGCACATCACAGACCATGGAAAATTGTTCCTCACTTTTGTCAACTTGCCTGCATACCCATTTCAAAAGATAAAACAAACCCTTGAGAAAATAATAAATCTTTCCTTGTGCAATTCCAAGCTTTTAATTTAGCACCATTATCTCTATTTTTCTCTGCAATCCATATCTTACAAATGATGGTTTCCTACATTTTTGGGGGAAAAAAATCAGATAATTTATATATGTTAAGAACTGATCATTAATGATGCTTATCTTAGTTATGTGTATACTTTCACAAAAGGCTAGATGAAGGAAAATTTTATGTAAGTGTTAAAACATCAGACATTAGTGCCAGAAGGCTACTGGCTAATATGTCAGTCCACTAGGTAGTCTTATAGAGTGGAATATTGCAATATTTTTCTCTTATCCCTACTGAATAATCACCAACTTTTAAACGTGATCATTGATTTTAGCCTTAAAAATGTTGCTGTGCTTCAGCTTTCTAGTATGTTTCTTAAAAAGTTAAGATAACAAACATCATTTATTTGCTGGAGCAGTTGATAACATGGCCATTGTCCCTTCTCAACTTTTAAATTTGGCACACAGTGATTTAGACTTGACTATGTGCCTTATACTTTTTCAGGTACTTTATAAATACTAACTGTGTAGTCCTCAATACAAAAAGAATTTTGAGGTAGGTCCTATTATTAATTCCATCACATAAATGAAGAAGCTAAGATTAAGTAATATGTCTAGTCAAATACATTGTTGATAAGGATCATTTTTCAGTGGATTCTTAAGGCAATAAATTCAGAATCTAAACATTACAGTAACTTTATAAAGAAAGACTATAATCTTACCCATCATAATTTGGAAAGGAAATATGTTTTTGTTATTCATTATATCAGGAAATTAGCAGTAAAAAGTGGGATGTTTGGAATGTCTGATTTGGCAGGATATTCTCTTTCCCAGGATATTTCAGAACTATAGAAATGGACTTTTTTTGAACTAGTTTTTTTTTTTTTTTTTTTTTTTTGAGTTTTACTACACAGTGCTTGAATATATGAAGGCCTCATCACCTGGAGAATTTATATAGCTTTTATTATCTCATAATATAAGGGACCATAAAGCTCAATGCCTTTTGACCTTTTTTGAGGATAGAGATCACTCACTCCTTGATCTTGAACAACCTAATTTCTTTCATAGTCACACACAAGCTTGTGCCATGGAGTCTGTTTTTAAGAATGAAATTTTGCTTACCAAAATATCTATACTTTAAGATTAGAATGTTATAAAATAACAAAGTAAGTAATGACTACTGATTAGAATTCTACCACTGGAGATGCCCAGACATTAATTTTAGTCACAAAGAAGTTCCTTTACTAATGACCCTAGCCTTTTTGATGTATTGAAGACATTAATTTATTCTATCAGAATTTTTTAAAAATCCAAAATCAGTCAGTATTTCTCTGTGGTCAGATATCTTAGGAAATAACTTAAGGGGTTAATTATAGCACATAAGCAACATTCTTATCAGTTGGAAAAAAGTAAGACACTGAGAGTTGGCAGTAACTGAATTCTATACGTGAATGGAATGTGTTAGTCGCTCAGTCATGTCTGACTCTTTGTGACCCCCATGGACTGTAGCCCACCAGGCTCCTCTGTCCATGGGATTGTCCAGGCAGGAATACTGGAGTAGGTTGCCATTTCCTTTTCTAGGGTATCTTTCTGACCCAGGAATCGAACCCAGGTCTCCTGCATTGCAAGCATATTCTTTATCAACTAAGCTGTGAGGAAGCCTCCTAACTATTTAATATTTTAGTTAATTATTAATGTATAATTTCTTACTTACATTTTATTATAATATTTCTTGACTGGTTCTTCAGATTCTTTTATTTAAACTGCTGAAAATAGTTGATGAACTATAAAACAGCTTCTGTTTACAGTAAAAAGATCCTTATATGTTCTTTACTTGAGTTGTTTGGTGTTAATCTTTCTAATATGGATAAATAACACATTTGTTTTTTATATAATGGCATTTATTAGAAATTTATTGAAGGTATTGTAACTGTACCTTATCAATAGTTGAATATTCTTCTTACATGGGAGTAAAAAAGTATGTTATGGTATATTATAAAACATATTCCTCATTGTCATTAGGTTTGAAATATAAAAAGTGGCAGAAAATAATATTATAGATAATAAATATTTTATAAAGATTAAACTAGACATTAAAATTTTTCCATAATTTTTGCAAATCGCTCTTTCTGCACATGTATATATTTCCCTCAATATAAAATGCAGTACATTAGACTAGAGCCCTAGCTTCTGTTCTAAGACTGTCCATACCCAGAGTAACTCTTCTTTTGAATTTAGGTGTATCTTTCATTTTTGTGTCCTTATATATATCTAAAAGTCCTATGTTCTATTGCTTTTTAAGATTTTAAAACATTTGAATGTTTGATATATAATACACATGTAGATTTGTATTTTCTCAACATTATGATTTTGAGATTTATCCACATTGATTCCTATGTCTTGTTTATTCAGTGTAATTCTAAAAACGTATTTTTTTATTATTAAAGGACATCTTATGAGTTTTCAATTTGAAGAACATATAAATTGTCATTAGGTTTTGATTAAAAAAAACTGACACATTTTATTGCCCTTAACATTTTAAAACTTACTGCTTGGCAAGGTTTTATTATAGGTAAGGCTCTAGGGTCATAACTGGGGAAAGAAAGGAATAGGTGTTTGAAATAATACCATCAAGAATAAAGAGTTACAAAGCTTTCTAGATTATAAAATATCTATCTATATATATATATGCTAAGTCGCTTCAGTCATGTCTGACTCTGTGAGACCCCGTAGACGGCAGCCCACCAGGCTCCCCCATCCCTGGGATTCTCCAGGCAAGAACACTGGAGTGGGTTGCCATTTCCTTCTCCAATGCATGAAAGTGAAAAGTGAAAGTGAAGTCACTGAGTTGTGTCCAACTCTCAGCGACCCCATGGACTGCAGCCTACCAGGCTTCTGTGTCCATGGGATTTTCCAGGCAAGAGTATTGGAGTGGGGTGCCATTGCCTTCTCCGATATATATATGTATATATATATACATATATATATATATATAATAGTGCAGTAAAATTTCTCCCTTCTTCACTTTGTTCTTTCCCCCTTCCTTCTTTCCTTCCTTCCTTTCTTTCTTTCCACAAATATCTGAGAACCAAATGTATGTTTGGCACTATTCTAGGCCCTTGGGATTTTTCAATCAACAATGCAAAAATCTCTAAACACCCAGACTAAAACAGCATTAATCTATGAGCTTCATCTCTTCCTGGTGTTTCTGAGATGGCAAAATGCTTATATTTTTGCCTTCCATCTCTGCTGCTCACTGTAATTATATAGTAGTTATATAATTTTAAAAGGTATAGAAGCTTTTTTTTAAAAAACTTGCTTTATGATTTTAATTACTGTGGGTGCCTTTTTATTAAAAAAATTTTTTTTTATCAAAGTATAGTTGATTTTTAAGGTTGTTTCAGTTTCAGGTGTATACCAAAGTGATTCAGTTTTATATAAACATATATTTTATTTTTCATATTCTTTTTCATTGTAGGTTATTATAAGGTATTAAATATGGTTCCCTTTGCTATACAATAAATCATTGTTTATCCTTTTTTTTTTTTTTTAGCTAGTGCTATTGGTCTCACTCCTACCCATGTTGCTAAAAATTAATCAGCTCATTTCATATATTTCTTTTTTTTTTAATTTTTATTTTTACTTTATTTTACTTTACAGTAATGTATTGGTTTTGGCATACATTGACATGAATCCATCATGGGTGTACATGAACTCCCAAACATGAACCACCCCCCCTCTCACCTCCCACCCCGCATCATCCCTCTGGATTATCCCCATACACCTGTTAATCACAAACTCCTAATTTATTCCTTCCCCCCATTCCCCTTTGGTAACCATAAATTTATTTTCTAAGAGTTCATTTCTGTTTTGTAAATAATATCTTCTGTATAATTATTTTAGATTCCACATATAAGAGATATATGATATTTGCCTTTCTCTGTCTCACTTCCCTTACTATGATAATCTCTAGGTCCACCCATTTTGCTACAAATGACATATTGCTTTTAAAAAAGTACAGTCTCCCAGTGCTGAACCAGGAAGAAATAGAAAATACGTATAGACCAATTACCAGTAATGAAATTGAATCAGTAATTTTAAAACTGTCAACAAACAAAAGTCCAGGACCAGGTGGTTTCACAGGTGAATTCTACCAAACATTTAGAAAATAATTAACACCTATCCTTCTGAAACTATTTCAAAACATTACAGAGGAAGGAACACTTCCAACTTCATTCTATGAGGCCAACATCACCCTGATACCAAAACCATAACACAAAAAAAGGAAATTACAGACAAATATTACTGATGAACACAGACGCAAAAATCCTCAACCAAATACCAGCAAACCAAATTCAGCAATACATTTAAAGGATCAATACACCATTTGCAACTGGTATTTATCCCAAAGATGCAAGCATTTTTCAATATCTGCAAATCAACATGATACATCACATTAACACATTTCATATAATAAAAACCATAAGATAATCATGCAAAAAAGCTTTCTTTAAGATTCAACATCCATTTATGATAAAAAAAAAAACAACTCTCCAGAAAGTGGGCATAGAGGGAACATACCTCAACATAATGAAGTCCATTTTTTCACAAACTCACAACTAGCATCATACTCAATGGTGAAAGGTTGAAAGCATTTCCTCTAAGATCAGGAACAAGACAAGGATACCCACTCACACCACTTTGTTTCAATATAGTTTTGGAAGTCCTCTGTGCTGCGCTGTGCTTAGTCACTCAGTCGTGTCTGACTCTTTGTGACCCTATGGACTGTAGCCCTCCAGGCTCCTCTGCCCATGGGCATTCTCCAGGCAGGAATACTGGAGTGGGTTGCCATGCTCTCCTCCAGGGGATTTTCCCAACTCAGGGATCAAACCCAAGTCTCCCGCAT
>SJYX01008100.1:0-82868 GCA_006410675.1 Oreotragus oreotragus | reverse complement strand
AATGGCATACATTGACATGAATCCATCATGGGTATACATGAACTCCCAAACATGAATCACCCCCCCTCTCACCTCCCACCCCGCATCATCCCTCTGGATTATCCCCATACACCTGTTAATCACAAACTCCTAATTTATTCCTCCCTTGCCCATTCTCCTTTGTTAACCATAAGTTTGCTGTTTATGTTTGTTAGTCTATATTTGCTTTGTAATTAAGTTATTTATATTATTGTCTAGATTCCACATATAAGTGATATCATATATTTGTTTTTGTCTGACTTGCTTCACTTAGTATGATAATATCTAGGTCCATCCATGTTGCAGCAAATAGCATTATTTCATCCTTTCTATGGTTGAATAATATTCTGTTGTATATATATATATACCACATCTTCTTTTTCCATTCATCTGTTGATGGAAATTTATGTTGCCTCTATGCTTTGGATATTATAAATATTGCTGCCATGAATACTGAGGTGAGTTAGACTTTTCATCTTTTCTGGATATGTTTTTAATAATAAAAGCATAACTTTTAAAGTACCTTGAAACATAAAACTATCCAGTAGTGTCTAGTACATAGCAAAGATGTCATTGTAGGCAGAGAAAATGGCAAGGTTGAAATGGCAAACATCATTAGCTGCATGTTGTGTCCTGAATATTGCAAGTATTCCATGTTGGCTGAAGCACAGGATGTACGTGTAGTGTTCTAAAAGAGATATGTCTGTAAAACTGGATTAGGCCCTATGAAAGGCTGTTGCTCTGATGATCAGCCTTCAGATTGCCTACTAGTTAAGAACATTTCCTTAAGTGAGTTAAATATTTCTGTTAATCTGTGTTGCTTGAACTTTGTTTAATTAATATACCTTTTCTATGAAAATTGTGAAACATAAATGTTTGCCTTACCTATGGGAACTGCTCAAATTATTAATAAGTTTTTCTTATAAAAAATGATGCCTGAATTCAATTTACTCATATGGACACTAAATCCAAAATATTTATTCCAGTTATTTTCACACTATTTAATTCCAAATACTCTTACCATTCCGTATATTTATTGTACTGAGATAATACCACCAACTTCATGTAGAAAATAAACCCTTGATGTTGGAATTTTCTTATCCAAATTGTTCTTTCTTATTTTTTTAAAGACGTGAATTCTTTGTTTTGTTTTTAATAATTACCTATTTATTTAATTTTGGCTTTATCAGGTCTTAGTATTGGCACATGGGCTCTTCATTGCAGTGCACAGGTTTCTCTCTAGTCATGATGTGCAGTGCTTAGAGCACATGAGCTCTGCAGTTGTGGCACATGGGCTCCAGGGCAAGTGGGCTCAGTAGTTGTGGCACACAGGATTAGTTGCCTCGCTGTATATGGATCTGAGTTCCTGGACTAGGGATCTAAACCACATTCCCTGCATTGAAGGGAGAGTTCTCAACCACTGGACTGCCAGGGAAGTTCCTTACCCAAACATTCTTATATCATTTTGGGGTTTTGGTCCAAATTATATAGGTACTTTTATTTTTCACAATATATACTTTTATTTTTCAACTTGTTGCTGACTTTTTAAAATCTGGTTAGGCAGACAAGTCTTTATTTTCACCTTATCTAGACTGGGCATGAAAGGAACCATCTCAATTATAGTGTGAAGTATTAATCACTCAGTCGTGTCTTACTCTTTACAGCCCTATGGACTATAGCCCGCCAGGCTCCTCTGTCCATGGGATTCTTCAGGGAAGAGTACTGGAGTGTGTCACAATTTGCTTCTCTAGGGGATCTTCCCGATCCAGGGATTAAAATGGCCTTTCCTGCACTGTGGGCAGTTTCCCCACCATCTGAACTACCAGGGAAGTAAAAATACTCCAATAAAAACAACAAGAAAAAAAAAAAAAACTCCAATAAATACTCTAATAAAAAACAACTATACCCCAATTAAAAAAAAAAGCACAGAAACTAATACAATATAAAGCAACTAAACTTCAAAAAATTTAAGAAAAATAAATTTGAACATATATACAAACTAACACTGAAAAAATAGAAAAAAATGGATAGACAAGAATTAATTTTTTTAAATACTAGAATGCTACCATATGCAGTGTCTATAAATCAGTTATAGTAATTAGCTAGAAAATAAGGATGATGGATATCATTCATGGTTTATGTGGTATTAACCAAAGAAAGGAGAATTTCCTCAAGAGTGATTGAACTAGAAGTCCATCTTACTAGAAATAAAATTGCATTTGAGGTTCATTTAACTGAGCAATATAGAAATAAGTAATTAGAACTATCTCTGGGATGAACCTACATAAGGCATTAGCTTGCTAAGGATGCATTCTAAGACTTACTTTCTGCTATTCAGGCAGCAGGCAATGCCAAATCCTCTTAAAATTGTGCTTCCACTTTTTCCTGACATCTTTAAAATTTCCAGAGATGTTTGTAGGAGAGAGGATTACAGACAGTGGCAAAACCATAAGTCCTGAAAGGAGAGTGATGTGAATATAGTAAAAATATTTGTGATAGACAACACTAATTGGTAATGCAATAATGGTGCAATCAACTAATGTGCAGTAAGAGAGAGTCACAAATTTGTAACATAGAATATGGGCTAAAGTGAAACAATCTCAATTCGATTAAATAATTTAACAGAATTTGTGTATTTTGACCTAACCAATAAAAACTGTGTTTTGTTTTTTATTTTACTTGTTTTATGTGTCTCTTGATTTTTTCCATAAGTTTTCCTTTTATATAAAAGATCCTGGTGCACTTTCTCTGCCATTCAAAATAGCTTTATATAGAAGCTTTTCAGGGGAATCTAGTTTCTCTCAAACAGGTAATTTTAATAACCTAATTAGATTGTCTGAGTGCTTCACAGTTACAATGATAGACAATATATAAACACCCTGGCTGTCACCTGAACACTCAGCATAGCCAAATTTGCATTTGAATAGTTGACAGAATGTATTTTTTGCTTTTGGATCCACTGCATCATGCATTCTTTTAGTCTTTTGTAAAAGAAAAATCTGCAGCAAAATTGCAGAAAGCCTTGTTAATTCATTTTTTAATGAATAATGCCCTTTGGCATTCTCTTTGATAGTCATGGTTTGCTGGAATGAACAGCATGCACTTCTCTTTTTGGATTACTACAGCCTTTTTCAAGCTTGAATATGCCTTGGGGGTAAAATAGAGGGTTATCCATTTGTACACAGGAGGGAAAGTACTTAGATGAATACCAAAATAGAAGTATTGGGGTGCATAACAAATTTGCTTAGTGGAGATTGAGAGCTAAATGACTGTGCATGGAATAACATTTTAATAGGATGTATAGATTAAGGTCATAACATAAAATATGAATTAACTAATTCAGGTAGTTTCTCAGACAGTATCAGTTCAGTTCAGTTCAGTCGCTCAGTTGTGTCCAACTTTTTGAGATCTCATAGACCTCAGCATGCCAGGCTTCCCTGTCCATTGACAACTCCAGAATTTTATCCAAATTGACGTCCATTGAACTGGTGATGCCATTCAACCATCTCATGCTCTGTCATCCCCTTTTCCTCACACCTTCAATCTTTGCCAGCATCAGGGTCTTTTCAAAAGAGTCAGCTCTTCGACTCAGGTGGCCAAAGTATTGGAGTTTCAGCTGCAACATCAGTTCTTCCAATGAACACTCAGGACTGATCTCCTTTCGGATGGACTTGTTAGCAAATAGTAGTTTTTGTTTAGTCAAGGCTATGGTTTTTCCAATAGTCATGAATGAATATGAGAGTTGGACTGTGAAGAAAGCTGAGTGCTGAATAATTGATACTTTTGAACTTTGGTGCTGGAGAAGACTCTTGAGAGTCCCTTGGACTGCCAGGAGATACAACCAGTCCATCCTAAAGGAGATCAGTCCTGGGTATTCAGTGGAAGAACTGATGCTGAAACTGAAGCTCCAATACTTTGGCCACCTGATGCAAAGAGCTGACTCATTTGAAAAGACCTTGATGCTGGGAAAGATTGAGGGTAGGAGGAGAAGGGCACAACAGAGGATGAGATGGTTGGATGGCATCACTGNTGGGTATTCAGTGGAAGAACTGATGCTGAAACTGAAGCTCCAATACTTTGGCCACCTGATGCAAAGAGCTGACTCATTTGAAAAGACCTTGATGCTGGGAAAGATTGAGGGTAGGAGGAGAAGGGCACAACAGAGGATGAGATGGTTGGATGGCATCACTGACCCAAGGGACATGGGTTTGGGTGAACTCTGGGAGTTGGTGATGGACAGGGAGGCCTGGCGTGCTTCAGTCCGTAGAGTCTCAAGGAGTCAGACACTCCTGAGTGACTGAACTGAACTGAACTGAAACTATGTTTTGCTTTGTTTTTGTGTACTTTTATGGGCCAAAGTTAAAATTTAAAAAGAAGTCATTTTAATAAGTATTCATTGAGTGAGTACAAAAATCCAGTTACTATACTGAGGGCTGAGGATATAGGCAAGCATGAAATGTTAGCTCTCATTGTAGGATTTATATCATATCAGAGGAAACAGACAAGTATCTAGATAACTACAATGAAATGTGATAAGTAGCATAATAGAAATATAGCAAGAACAATTATAACTAAATGGAAAGAATGATTCATTTTGTGTGGAGGGACATCTGGGTAGACTTTATAAACCCTGTTAACACTTGAATTGAAAATTTTGAAGCACTGCTTGACTTTTGGGAGGTAGAAAGAAACGTCTAAAAATTTCAACAAAGGGAGCACTGCAGGCAAAATACTGGGTCAGGGGAAATCATTGGGTAATGGTGAGGATGAAGATAAGAGGAAGGTCTGGAGGAGTCCTGGGAAATAGCAAGACATGGAAGCTAGGAAAATGATGTTGGGGTCAGTTTCAACTTACATTTGCTTTTGTAGAATTAGTCTACTCCAAGATCTGACAATCTGGTACCAAGGGTGATTCCTGCACAATTTATGTATGTTTATCAATTGTTTTCAAACAGTTGCCATTGAATATCAGCGAATATTTTAATAATTTGGAATCAGAACAAAATGCTAAATTAGTTCATTATCCTGGCATTTCCTTTCATTATTGTTAACTGTGGTTTCTCCCAAGAGTAACAACAATGAAGCAAAAGATAAAAATTGTAGAAATGTAATAGAGTTTATAGGTGTGGAGTTAAAGATACCATTCCATCAAAATTAAGTTCACTTCTATTAGCAAAAATATCTTTACTTTTTCTTAACATTAAAAATGAATGACATATCAGAGATGCACCATTTACCAAGTGCATATGTGAAACATGAACCAATTTTTTTTTTTCCCTCAGATCCATTTCTTACCTGTTTTATTGCTTGGCATTGTATAATTTGGAGCTGACGTTATAGGCTGCTTTGTTCAAGTTCCTGTAGAAGTTAAATCAATCAGGAAGCAGTGGTGCTGGATTAGAGGGTGGACCTACGGGAGAAGTCAGGATATTTCTCCTCCTTTTTCTGAAAGACCCCATCTTCTCCTTTCAGCTCTGACAAAATGGTCTCTAAATGGTTCCAGGAACTTACAGTTCACTGGTTTTCTGGGTGCCAGTGTCACCACTTCTTGACTTTGTAATACGCTTGGAGCTTGTAGTGTCTCCTGCTATTGCTAATATTTCACCATCGCCAGTTTGATCTCATAGCTCTTCCATTACCAGTGTGACAAACTTCTATTTCAGATATTTTGAGAGAAATTTCTGTTCCCTTAGATGGAAACTGACTGATATATGTGTGTGTGCTTAGTCGTTCAGTCATGTCCAATTTTTTGTGACACCTTGGACTATAGCCCACCAGGCTCCTCTGCCCATGGGATTTTCCAGTCAAGAATATTGCAGTGAGTTGCCACTTCCTGCTCCAGGGGATCTTCCTGTTTCAGGGATTAAGCTCTTCCATTATCAGTGTGACAAGCTTCTGTTCAAACATTTTGAGAGAAGTTGCTGTTTCCTTAGATGGAATTGACTTGTACACCACCTTAAAAATGTATTCCCAGTTGTCTTAAGAGGTTATTACTTTATCCCTTCCTTACAGATAAAAAATAGTGAGATAAAGAGTCTATAAATCTATCATGTTTCAGTGAATCCCAAACTAATGCTACTCTACACTACAAAAAAATACCATTTTTGCAAAAGCCCTCTTTAAGAAATCAAGGAGAAGAGGAATATAAAGGAGTGCTTGAACTCCCAGCTGATTTAAATCATCTTCCTCATTACCAAACTGCATAGTAAATCTCATTAGGACTCAGGTTTGGGATGGAGAAGGCAATGACATCCCACTCCAGTACTTTTGCCTGGAAAATCCCGTGGATGGAGGAGCCTGGTGGGCTGCAGTTCATGGGGTCGCGAAGAGTCGGACACGACTGAAGTACTTAGCAGCAGCAGCAGGCTTGGGAATTTTGTCTTTAAGGTCTTCCTCAACAGCATCCACAACTTCCTGCCCTCATCATAGAAGTTAGAATGGAAGAAGGACATTTTCTCCTACTAGTTCATTTAAAAAAGGCTTCTGCCTCATTTTCAAAATTTAATTTTTTTCTTCTGTCTTAGATAAAAATTCAAGCCATTAGGAAATACTGAAAGAAAATTACTATAGTTTGTTTTTTTCTAATTTTTTTATAGTGTTTTCTTTTTATTGAGTATCCCCACCCACTACTTGACATAATTAAAACTTAAAACATCAAAATCACCTCTTTAAAAATATATAGTATTTCTAGCAAGTTGAACTTAAAAGGGGTAAGATCTTCAGAAATTAATGCCAAGTCTCTAATTCTTTATCTCTTTCTTTTGTGTTTAGTTATATTCCTGTTTCTCCCTCTCTCTTTTTTTTAGCTTAACGATTCAATAACAATATATTTTATTTTTTTGCTGAATCAGTAGAAAAAATGCTTTTCACTGACATAAAATCTCAAAACAAGGATTTCAAGGATACATTTTGAATAGCAGGCATTCACTGGAAAAAAATAGCTGTGGTTTTATATAGCTGACTTTTCCACAAGCTTTGATAGTTTTTGTTTGTTTTCTTAATGTTCTTTTCAGGGAAGGGTAAAGTTTCAAAAATGTGTCAGAAACCATTGATTTTTATTTATAAGTTTCTTAGGCATTTGTAAGTTCCTTAGGCATTTCTCAGGTGACATTTAGTAGAATTAAAAGTCATAATTTGGGGGGTTAACAGTTAATTTTCTCAACATTTCCTGTACCCAAAACTCTCTTGAGAGATATGGAAGATGCACAGATGAAACTAATCAACCATGAAGCCAAAAATGAAGCATGCACAGGGATCATATAGGATTCAGTTAAGGCAACTTCAAATATTGGAGAAAATGGAGTATCAACAGAAAATAGCATCCATTCAAAATTTGATAATAGAAAATGTGTCTAAATTTGATATAATTTCAACATTTTGTTTGAACCACCCTTTCAAATATTCATTCCAACAGAAAGGTAGATGCAGTGAGATAACAAGTTAAGAAAGAATGCAAGTAAGTCATAACCAAGATGTGTATAAGAGACAGAAAGGAACCATCTCAATTATAGTGTGAAAAAAATTCAAGCCATTAGGAAATACTGAAAGAAAATTACTATAGTTTGTTTTTTTCTAATTTTTTTATAGTGTTTTCTTTTTATTGAGTATCCCCACCCACTACTTGACATAATTAAAACTTAAAACATCAAAATCACCTCTTTAAAAATATATAGTATTTCTAGCAAGTTGAACTTAAAAGGGGTAAGATCTTCAGAAATTAATGCCAAGTCTCTAATTCTTTATCTCTTTCTTTTGTGTTTAGTTATATTCCTGTTTCTCCCTCTCTCTTTTTTTTAGCTTAACGATTCAATAACAATATATTTTATCTTTTTGCTGAATCAGTAGAAAAAATGCTTTTCACTGACATAAAATCTCAAAACAAGGATTTCAAGGATACATTTTGAATAGCAGGCATTCACTGGAAAAAAATAGCTGTGGTTTTATATAGCTGACTTTTCCACAAGCTTTGATAGTTTTTGTTTGTTTTCTTAATGTTCTTTTCAGGGAAGGGTAAAGTTTCAAAAATGTGTCAGAAACCATTGATTTTTATTTATAAGTTTCTTAGGCATTTGTAAGTTCCTTAGGCATTTCTCAGGTGACATTTAGTAGAATTAAAAGTCATAATTTGGGGGGTTAACAGTTAATTTTCTCAACATTTCCTGTACCCAAAACTCTCTTGAGAGATATGGAAGATGCACAGATGAAACTAATCAACCATGAAGCCAAAAATGAAGCATGCACAGGGATCATATAGGATTCAGTTAAGGCAACTTCAAATATTGGAGAAAATGGAGTATCAACAGAAAATTTGATAATAGAAAATGTGTCTAAATTTGATATAATTTCAACATTTTGTTTGAACCACCCTTTCAAATATTCATTCCAACAGAAAGGTAGATGCAGTGAGATAACAAGATAAGAAAGAATGCAAGTAAGTCATAACCAATCAAGCAGTATTATTTTGGGGGGCTAATTACATATACCTTAAGATCAATAAGATTTCATTCTAAGCTGTTAAAATTATATTCAAAAAATCTGTCTCTCTCTCTCTCTTTCCCTCTCTCTCTCTCTATATATATTCATGTTTTACAAAGTGATAGGGACAAATTGAAATCCAATTGACTAGATTACTTTGGTCTTTAAATAGGTATTACAAAGTTTTCTTATTTAGTGGAGCTATAATGAATTAAAGTTCCAACTAAAAGTGTATTATTGTGCCTGTATTTTGTGTATGCAATATGCTATTTAAGGTTGTGCCTACAGGGTACATTTTAGGCAATAATTTATTCAATGTAATGTAATAAAAATGAAAGTGATTCTCCAACCAGAGAGGAATCTAACTATATACTGTTCAGCACAGGCCTTTTCCTTAAAGACTTCAAGTGACGTGTACTAAGCTCCTGTGGGAACTCTAGTATTTATTGTATGTGTCACTTTGAATATATGGTTGATACTTCTCCACTTTGTCGATCATCTAAAATAGCTTCCTCATAGCACCTTTAAAACATTAAAGAAGGTAATATAAGTTATAGCACTCAAAAGACTAAAAAAAATCAGTGAATTTTTAATCCTTTTTTATTCGACTCTGCCTTTTCAGTACAAGGTGGTTTTCAATACACTAACGCAAATGGATTTTATGTTTTTGACCATTAAAAATTCTTAGTTCTGAAAGACAACAAAGTCTTGTATTAATATTTATTTATAAGTCATATTTAATCTGAAAGCAGAAATTATATGGCACTTTATTCCTAGAATTATACTTTCCAAAATAAAAGAAATGTTCATTTTCTTCTCATATCTTATCAAAGAAATATTTAATAATGAATGTGTTCCTGATGACTTCATGGCAAATAGATGGGGAAACAATGGAAACAGTGAGAGGCTTTATTTTTTTGGATTTCAAAATCACTGCAGATGGAGACTGCAGCCATGAAATTAAAACACACTTGCTTCTTGGAAGAAAAGTTATGGCCAACCTAGACAACATATTGAAAAGCAGAAACATTCTTTTGCTGACAAAGACCTGTCTAGTCAAGGCTATGGTTTTTGCAGTAGTCATGCATGGATGTGAGAGCTGAACTATAAAGAAAGCTGAGTGCTGAAGAATTGATGCTTTTGAACTGTGGTGTTGGAGAAGACTCTTGAGAATCCCTTGGACTGCAAGGAGATCAAACCAGTAAATTGTAAAGGAAATCAGTCCTGCATATTCACTGGAAAGACTGATGCTGAAGCTAAAATTTCAATAATTTGGCCACCTGATTTGAAGAACTGACTCATTGGAAAAGACCCTGATGCTGGGAAAGATTGAAGGTAGGATAAGGGCACGACAGAGGATGAAATGGTTGGATGACATCACCGACTCGATGGACATGAGTTTAAGAACAATCCAGAAGTTGGTGATGGACAGGGAAGGCTGGTGTGCTGCAGTCCATGGGGTGCAAAGAATCGACACAATTGAGAGACTAAACTGAACCGAACCGAACTGTGTTCCTGGTGATGATGTAGATATGAATATGTATTTAGCAAAATGCAGACTCATTTCAAATGGTTAAATACTTTCTTCTTTAAGAGTGTAGATTTCATACAGTGTGTGAAAACAGAACCTGGAAAAATAAGTGTTGGTAAAACTAGTAGAAATGTAATCTGTCAAAAAGGATTATATTAAAGCAAAACAGCTATCCTCTATTTGGTTTATAAGATCTCCTCCAAACTTAAACCAGGTTGGCTACAATTTTAGATGTACTCCAAAACTAATGAACAGAAATGGAAAATGCAGAGGGATTAAGGGGAATCAACAGTATCTTTCAAACATGGTAATAACTAAAATGAGAACACTCTATGTACTAATAATGAAAGCTATCATTCAGATTCTCAGCCGCTTGGATTTAGAAGGCATCAGAACGGCTGTTCTTGTTAGATAGAGTGTTCTTTTATAGAAGTGTTGTCTGCAAGGAGCCTGGCTTGGAGAATTTTGAGAATTACCTTGCTAGAGTATGAGATGAGTGCAATTGTGTGCTAGTTGGAGCATTCTTTGGCATTGCCTTTCTTTGGGAATGGGATGAAAACAGATCTTTTCCAGTTCTGTGGCCACTCACTGAGTTTTCCAAATTTGCTGGCATGTTGAGTGTAGCACTTTCACAGCATCATCTTTTAGGATTTGAAATAGCTCAACTGGAATTTTATCACCTCCATTAGCTTTGTTTGCAGTGATGCTTCCTAAGGCCCACTTGACATCACATTCCAGGATGTCTGGCTCTAGGTGAGTGATCACACCATCGTGATTATCTGGGTCATGAAGATCTTCTTTGTATAGTTCTTCTGTTTATCCTTGCCACCTCTTCCTAATATCTTCTGCTTCTGTTAGGTCCATACCATATCTTTCCTTTAGCCCATCTTTGCATGAAATATTCCTTTGGCATGTCTAATATTTTTGAAGGGATCTCTAGTCTTTCCCATTCTATTGTTTTCCTCTATTTCTTTGCACTGATCACTGAGGAAGACTTTCTTATTTCTCCTTGCTATTCTTAGGAACTCTGCATTGAAATGGGCATATCTTTCCTTTTCTTCTTTGCCTTTCACTTCTCTTCTTTTCAAAGTGATTTGCATTCATCTCACATACCAGCAAAGTAACGCTCAAAATTCTCCAAGCCAGGATTCATCAGTATATGCATCGTGAACTTCCAGATGTTCAAGCTGGATTTAGAAAAGGCAGAGGAACCAGAGATCAAACTATTACATCCATTGAATCCTCCTAAAAGTAAGAGAGTTCTAGAAAAAAGATCTATTTCTGCTTTACTGACTATGCCAAAGCCTTTGACTATGTGTATCACAACAAACTGTGGAAAATTCTGAAAGAGATGGGAAAACCAGACCACCTGACTTGCCTCCTGAGAAATCTGCATGCAGGTCAAGAAGCAAGAGTTAGAATTGAACGTGGAACATCAGACTGGTTCCAAATCAGGAAAGGAGTAAGTGGAGGCTGTATATTGTCACCCTGCTTATTTAACTTATGTGTGGAGAATGTCATGAGAAATTCTGGACTGTATGAAGCACAAGCTGGAATCAAGATTGCTGGGAGAAATACCCATAACTTCAGATATGCAGATGACATCACCCTTATGGCAGAAATCTAAGAAGAACTAAAGAACCTCTTGATGAAAGTGAAAGAGGAGAGTGAAAAAATTGGTTTAAAACTCAACATTCAGAAAACTAAGATTGTGGCATTTGGTCCCATCAATTCATGGCGAATAGATGGGGAAACAGTGGAAACTGACAGACTTTATTTTGGGGGGCTCTAAAATCACTGCAGATGGTGACTGCAGCCATGAAATTAAAAACACTTGCACCTTGGAAGAAAAGCTATGACCAACCTAGACATCATTTTACAAAGCAGACACTTTACTTTGCTTACAAAGGTCCCATCCAGTCAAAACTATGGTTTTTCCAGTAGTCATGTATGGATGTTAGAGTCAGACTATAAGGAAAGCTGAGCACCCAAGAAGTGATGCTTTTGAATTGTGCTGTTGGAGAAGACTCTTGAGAGTCCCCTGGACTGCAAGGAGGCTCAACCAGTCAATCCAAAAGGAAATCAGTTTTGAATATTCATTGGAAGTATTGATACTGAAGCTGAACTCCAATACTTTGCCCACCTGATGTGAAGAACTAACTCACTGGAAAAGACCCTGATTCTGGGAAAGATTGAAGGTGGGAGGGGAAGGGGACAATAAAGGATGAGATGATTGGATGGCATCACCAACTTGATGGAAATTAGTTTGAGCACAAACCTGGAGTTGGTGATGGACAGGGAGGCCTGGCATGCTGCCGTCCATGGGGTGGCTAATAGTCAGACACAACTGAGTGATTGAACTTAACTGACTGTCTGACAGCAGTTTCTACACAAACGAACAAACTGAACTCTGTAAAATCCTTGTTGGGTCATATGCAGAGTGATGCTTACAGAATGCTTTATAGACACTAACTTTATAAATTATATAATAAAACTAGTTTTTATTCTTAAACTCTATAGATAAATGAATTAATACATCTATTTATTCAGAAGCTTGTTCAAGCTCAAAACCCCCAAAATTAGGAGAAAGTATTTAAACCCAAGTTGTCTTGGTATTTAAACAAAAGTTTAAACAAAAGTTCATACAGTTAGTCACTCTGAATACTATCTCTATAGGTCATGAGTTAAGTTTAGTCAAATAGATTTTTTATTGACTGTCAATGTATGGAGAAAGAAGAAACTAACTTTAATGATATCTATCTAATGATATCTGAAGAAATAAAAGATAAATAAATAGTGTACCATGAGGATTCTTTTTATTTTATGGTGAAAGAAACTGTGTTTAAAAAAAGTATAAGGATTAAGCAGGAAGAATATTGGTTTTACTATTTTCAGACAAATCTAAAAATGCTGAACCCTTATATGTGTATAAAATTGTGCTAAATATACATGGCCCAAGTTCAAGTTAGTTTCTATGTCATTGTAGCAAGAAAAATACATATATAAAAAAAGCAACAGTACAAAATAAGATTCTATTATGTTGAAAGATAGAATTAACTATAAATATTCTACAAATTTAGAGGAAGATAATGTTTGGGAGTTCGTGTAAAAAAATAAATGAATACAAAAATAAATAAATAAATTAACTGTTAATTGAACCCTGAATAATGTGTGAGTTGAAATTAATAAAGAGGACTGAAGAAAAAGAATTTTTATTAATTTTGAAGAATTTTTATTAAGAAGTATATGAAAAGCAAGGCCCTAAGACAGATACTGACTTTGGACATACCGGTAAGTATGGAGAGAAAAACTGAACACAAGTGAAAAATAAGATTCTCACAATCCCTGAAACATAATAAAAGCTCAATAAACATTCATCAAATTAAAAGACAGAATATTTCCAATAAGAATTTAGTAGCAGGCTCAAGACGTTAATCACATTATAGAATCCACAGAAAGCTGTGGAAGGCAACAAGTCTGAAATCATACATGGTTCCAAGTTGGAAGGAAATGAAACATGAGAACATATATGCCATGAGAAGTCATAGTAAAGATGAAAAGAAGGCGAGCCCAAAATCTTTAACCTGTTAGCAATGAGGAACTGCCCATGTTTTAGATCAGAGAAATGGCATTACAAATACTATTTTAGGAAGGTAGAACTTGCAGTTAAGTTTTAGGTTAAGAACTCATTTGAAATTCTGTTTTCCTTGTAGGTTCAGAAACATTTTTCCTCATAATAATTGTATGCCTTTATGCAACATTTCCTACTATATTATAGGTGTTCGTGGCCACTTAGAATTCAAGTTAATAATAAATTTATAGATAGAGTATATGTGGTGTGGACTAGAGATGAGATATGAGGTATGAAGTAATGCAGCAATGCAGGTATGAACTGATAAGTGATCTATTAAGATAGTGAAGGTAAGATGTAAAACAACGAATGGCTCTCAGATTCAAGAAGGAAGAATCCACAGGAATATATATTATTTATTAAATAATTAAAAATTTAAAGGTAATTCATGTTACGGTTTAGCTAATGTGTTATCTTCTGAGTAATTCCATGTTCATTAACAGGTAGAGTTTTAGGAATAAAAACAAATAATCTTAGTAGTTTTTTTTTTTTTAATATAAGAAAGCTGGAGCTCATATAAATTTAATTATTTCAATTTCAGTTCTCCTAAAACCAAAACTCATGACTTTTCCATTTAAGTCCCTAAAATGAGGATTCATCTATTTTTTGGTCAATTAGGTCACATAAGAGTAAGAAAATTCAGGATAGAGATGTGCCATGGAAAGAGAAGAAATTGAGTCTACATCATGACTTTAAAGCAGTGAAGCTTTACCTCATGATTTCTGTAGGCTACTAATCTAAGTATAGGGTGGCTGAATTCTCTGCTCAAATGTCTGTTGACTTAAAACACTGGACACTTCCTTGGGTGAAATCTGAAACCAAACCCCATCTATGGAGGGCAAGAAGAGGCCTAAGAAAGGGGCAGACCAGTCCAAATTAGTAGGTAACACTGGAATTTACATCTGAGGGAATTTATATGTGAGGGAATTTATACCTGAGCAAGGGAATTTACATCTGAGGCTACTTGTATGGCTCTAAGGTGAGATCTCTTTCCCCACCTACCAGAATTAGTTTACATAGAACCTTAACTGAGTTCATTCGTGTATTCATTCTAGATGATCTTAACAATACATGGTTCTCTCAAGGCTACATCCATGAAAACAGTTCTTTCTTTGGGATGGTGAGCAGGGTAGGGGAAGAGGTGAGAATACTTTGATTGCCCTCCTTTGGTGCAACTGGCAGTTTTGGGGTCAACTGGCAGTCACATCCTCTTGATAACCTCAGTGTTTGAAATCAAGGACAAGGCTATAGTTATCATCTGGGGCTTTTGGTCTTCTTCCAACCTTAATGGGTATTCACAGAATTAACTTCCTTGTGGTGGTAGGATTCAAATTTCCATTTTTTTCTGCTAGCTCTAAGCTAGGGATCACTCAGCATCAAGAAACAATCTTTAATTCCTTATCATGTGATCCTGTAAGCAGTTCACAACATGAATGTTTTCTCTCATGTCAGCCAGAGTCCAATTTTTGAGCCTGGCCTTCTTGGATGGCTCAGCAGGTAAAGAACTTCTTGCAAAGCAGGAGACACAGGAGATGTGGTTTTGATCCTTGGGTAAGTCAGATCCTCTGGAGAAGGAAATGGCAAACCACTCCAGTATTCTTGACTGAAAAAAAAAAAAAAACCCACAGACAGACAAGCCTGATAGGCTACAGTCCATGGAGTTACAGAGTAGGACATGAGTTAGCGACTAAGCACATATATCACTAACACACATCACTATGCCTGGCAAGAGAAAACTACCTTTAAGGAGCTCCATCTAATTAGGTCAGGCCACTCAGGCCAACTCAGGTAATTTCCCTGTCTTAAAAGGTCAGCTGTTTTAGAACACTAATTTTCTACAAAATTCCTTCAAGCTATACCTAGATTAACACTTGATTGAATAACTAGGAGAAAGTTTGTACCCAGTATTAATCTTGAGGGACCATCTTCAAATTCTTCCTTCTATACTCACTAAACTATGAATAGCTCAATAAAGTAAATAAAGAGGTAAAATAATTTCTCAAATTTTCATCTTTCCAAAGATCAACTAATCTATTAATGCTTATCTCATTTTAATACATTCATTTTTAATTTTTATCTATCTCAAACATTAATAATGAGCCTTTTGAAGAGAGGAATTATGTATTATGTGTTGTGTCCCCAGCAAGTAGCACAGTTCCTGGTAAATAAAAGATACTCAACATGAATTAATTGAAATTATACCTAGTAGTTTCAAAATATTAAAAACATGCATCTTATTATTTTTTGAAGAGAATGAAAGTTAAGAGTGAAGTAATTTATATACAACATTCAATGATATTTTACATAGGAAGAAAACCAGACAACATTCAATGATATTTTACATAGGAAGAAAACCAGACCCTTTAATCTTCATAGAGTTGGTTGTTGTTTCGTCACTAAATAATGTCTGACTCCTTGCGACCCCATGATCAAGCTCCTCTGTTCATGGGATTTCCCAGGCAAGAATATTGGAGTGGGTTGCCATTTCCTTTTCCAGGGATATAGTCAGTTAGAAAGTGGCATTTCATGCTTTAATTTTAGAACAGATCTTTCTAAGGAAGCATTTGGATATGTTTTTTAAAATGTCAATAGTACAAGAGAAAATGTCATGTCTGTTTTTAATCTTTCTCCCCAATTCATTCCTGACATAGTAAAGATCCACAAAAGCTACCAAGAGATAAAGGAAGAGGTGGCTTTAAGTCATCTCCATTCTTTGCCCTAACATGGGTCTGTCACTGCTACAGCTTCACTGAACACATGTAAAAGTGTTATATGTCAAGAGGTCAATCACCGTTTGGTCCTAAATTTTATGTTTCCTTTACTAAGAAAAGTGAGTAAGTGGGAAATGAAAGGACATATAAACCAAAACATTAATTTCTTTATTTAAACAATCCACTACAATTTCAAGCTACAAGAGAGCCAAATCATCATTTCTAAATAGTTGTCTGAGCAATGCTGAAACCAGAAAAATGAAGTGGCTTTTTTCTTACCTTCAGATTTCTTCTAATTTAATTTTAAAAATTGAGTACAGATTTTCAAAAGTCTTAATAAAAACTATATTGTGCATGTGTTTTTTTCTTTTTCTTGTATGTAACTTGTATTTTCACCCCAGAAATGAAAATCTGAATACCACTGAGGATATATTCCAACTGCTAATACAAAATTTTACTCCCATATACAATCTTCAGTGTTAATTCCATTTTAGGCTAACTATCAGACTCTATATTTCTTTTTCCTCCTTCCTTTTTCCTTAGATGTGTATTTCTTTTATAAATTTGTAAAAGTTATGGAAGATTTGCTCAGATAATTGAAAATAAGTAAATCTAAGTTTTTACTTTGAATTTGAAACAAATTCTACAACTCTTCAGGAAAACACTGAATTTCTGAGTAGGATTTAACATGCAATTACCATCGAACAATACTAAATAAACTTTAAAAAGTTTTGTTCCAAATATTTGATGACAAAAGTAAAAATGCTGCTTAATTTTATATGTTTATTTTTTAAAACACTTTTACACTGTAGGATGCAGTAGTCTATTTTCTTTGTGTTTGGGTAAAGGTAAAGTAATTTTAAGATAGAATAAAGGTAAAATTAGAATAATTTTAGAAGTCAAAGCATTTTTAAAAAAGAAATATGATTGAGTTTCCCAAAAGATTAATATGACTTTTATTTTAAAGTAGAGAAACATCACAGCTTCCTTTGGGCATAAATATAAGGTCATATCAACAATCCCATTAAAAAGATAAGTTGATTTGAAAATAGACATCTTTCTATGCATAATATATGTGAACAAATGTTGTAACTACAAGCAGAAAGCAAAGGATCAAACAAGAGCTTGAAAGAGATAATAGAAAATAATAATGTCTAAAATGAGAATAAATTATAGTGCTGTTTAATATAAAAATTGGTTGTTATATGTTGCAATAAATAAGATTCTGTACTACCCCTTAGCATACCAAACTTGCTCTATCAAAGTATCTCTTATGCAGTTAATACTCCCTGGTTTGAATAGCCAGATTTCTACCCACCTAGATATTGTAAAGAATCTTCTCAGCTCCTGGATTTTATCCATTATCCTGGAGAAGATTAGTGTAATGATTCATCCAAAAACATAAAAACAACAATTTTGTTCTTCAAAAAAAAAATTGAATACAGTTGATTCATAATGTGTTAGTTTTAGATGTAGAACAAAGTGATCAGTCATATATATATATACACACACACACACACACACACAGAGACATACAGACACACACACACACACACATGCTTTTTACTCTTTTCCATTATAAGTTATTACAAGATACTGAATATAGTTGGTCTTTGTGGTTTATCCATTTTATGTATACTAATACGTATCTGTTAACCCCAAACTCCTAATTTATCCTTCCTTTGTCCTTTCTGTTCTGTTAATCATAAATTTGTTTTCTATTTTTTACAGACTTCCTCTGTTTCTGTTTTGTAAATTAGTTCATTTGTATCATTTTTTCTATTTATTTATTTATTTTTTGGAGACTGATTACTTTACAATATTGTACTGGTTTGCCATGCATTGATATGAATCCACCACGGTGTACATGTGTTCCCCATCCTGAACCCCCCTGCCACCTCCCTCCCCATCACATCCCTCTGGGTCATTCCAGTGCACCAGCCCTGAGCATCTTGTATCATGCATCAAACCTGGACTGGCAATCCATTTCACATATGATAATATACATGTTTCAATGCCATTCTCCCAATCCATCCCACCCTCATCCTCTCCCATAGNACACACACACACACATGCTTTTTACTCTTTTCCATTATAAGTTATTACAAGATACTGAATATAGTTGGTCTTTGTGGTTTATCCATTTTATGTATACTAATACGTATCTGTTAACCCCAAACTCCTAATTTATCCTTCCTTTGTCCTTTCTGTTCTGTTAATCATAAATTTGTTTTCTATTTTTTACAGACTTCCTCTGTTTCTGTTTTGTAAATTAGTTCATTTGTATCATTTTTTCTATTTATTTATTTATTTTTTGGAGACTGATTACTTTACAATATTGTACTGGTTTGCCATGCATTGATATGAATCCACCACGGTGTACATGTGTTCCCCATCCTGAACCCCCCTGCCACCTCCCTCCCCATCACATCCCTCTGGGTCATTCCAGTGCACCAGCCCTGAGCATCCTGTATCATGCATCAAACCTGGACTGGCAATCCATTTCACATATGATAATATACATGTTTCAATGCCATTCTCCCAATCCATCCCACCCTCATCCTCTCCCATAGAGTCCAAAAGTCTGTTCTTTACATCTGTGTCTCTTTTGCTGTCTCGCATACTGGGTTATCATTACCATCCCTCTAAATTCAATACATATGTGTTAGTATACTTTATTGGCAGAGAAGGCAATGGCGACCCTCTCCAGTACTCTTGCCTGGAAAATCCCATGGATGGAGGAGCCTGGCAGGCTGCCATGGGGTCGCGAAGAGTCAGACAAGACTGAGCGACTTCACTTTCACTTTTCACTTTCATGCATTGGANTGTGTTAGTATACTTTATTGGCAGAGAAGGCAATGGCGACCCTCTCCAGTACTCTTGCCTGGAAAATCCCATGGATGGAGGAGCCTGGCAGGCTGCCATGGGGTCGCGAAGAGTCAGACAAGACTGAGCGACTTCACTTTCACTTTTCACTTTCATGCATTGGAGAAGAAAATAGCAACTCACTCCAGTGTTCTTGCCTGGAGAATCCCAGGGATGGCAGAGCCTGGTGGGCTGCCATCTATGGGGTCACATAGAGTCGGACACTACTGAAGCGACATAGCAGCAGCAACAGCATACTGTATTAGCGTTTTTCTTTCTGGCTTACTTCACTCTGTATAATAGGCTCCAGTTTCTTCCACCTCATTAGAACTGATTCAAATGTATTCTTTCTAATGGCTGAGTGATACTCCATTTTGTATATGTACCACAGCTTTCTTATCCATTTGTCTGCTGATGGATATCTAGGTCACTTCCATGTCCTGGCTATTATAAACAGTGCTGCAATGAACATTGGGGTACACGTGTCTCTTTCAATTCTGGTTTCCTCAGTGTGTATGCCCAGCAGTGGGATTGTTGGGTCATAAAGCAGTCCTATTTCCAGTTTTTTAAGGAATCTCCAAACTCTTCTCCATAGTGGCTGTACTAGTTTGCATTCCCACCAAAGTGATTATGCAAATGAGTGATATTTTGTTATATTCATCTTCCCCTGTCTGAGTTACTTGGCTTTTAGTATGATAATCTCTAGGTCCATCCATGTTGCTGCAAATACTATATTTTCATTCTTTTTAAAAAGTGGCTGGATAACATTGTGTTGTATTATTATATTATATAGCTATACCACATCTTTTTCCACTCATTTGTCTGTGGAAGCTTAGGTTGCTACTTTCTCTTGGTTATTAAAAATAGTGTTTCTATGAACATTGGGATGAATGTATCTTTTCCAATTAGAATTTTCCTGTCTAGATATATGTCCAGGAGTGAGATTGCTATATCACATGCTCTCAAAGGGGAACTTTCATAGTGCTGTTGGTTAGAATGCAAATGCATGCATTATAGAGAATAATATAGAGGTTCCTTTAAAAAAAAAAAACAAAACTTGTTCTTCACTTTCATCAACTTTGTTATACTCAAAAAAGACAGGTGTCTTCTAACTTCAGCTATATACAGAAGTTCAATTCAGTCAGTCAGTCATGTCCAACTCTGTGTGACCCCATGGACTGCAGCACACCAGGCTTCCCTGTCCGTCACCAACTCCCGGAGCTTGTTCAAACTCATGTCTATCGAGTTGGTGATGCCATCCAACCATCTCATCCTCTCACCTCCTTCTTTTTCTTTCTTAGTCTTTCCCAGAATCAGGGTCTTTGCCAAGGAGTCAGTTGTTTGCATCAGGTAGCCAAAGAGTTGGAGCTTCAGCTTCAGCATCAGTCCTTCCAATGAATATTCAGGAACGATTTTCCTTAGGATTGACTGGTTTGATCTCCTTGAAGTGCAAGGGACTCTCAAGAGTCTTCTCCAACACCACAGTTCAAAAGCATCAATTATTCAATGCTCAGCTTTCTTTATGGTCCAACTCTCACATCCATACATAACTACTGGAGAAACTATAGCTTTCACTAGACGGACTTTTGTTGGCAAAGTAACAGCTTTTCAATATGCTGTCTAGATTGGTCATAGCTTTTCTTCCAAGGTGCAAGTGTCTTTTAATTTCATGGCTGCAGTCACCATCTGCAGTATTTTTGAAGCCCAAGAAAATAAAGCCTGTCACTGTTTCCATTGTTTCCCCATGTATTTGCCATGAAGTGATGGGACCTCCTGAGAAATCTTATGCAGGTCAAGAAGCAAAACTGAATGTTAAATCAGAAATGGGTTGAGTTCCTCCATATGTCTTCTCAGTTGGTGAAGAAGTCTCCTGCAATGCAGGAGACCCTGATTCAATTCCTTGGTCAGGAAGATCCCCTGGAGAAGGGATAGACTACTCACTCCAATATTCTTGGGCCTTCGTTGTGGCTCAGCTGATAAAGAATCCGCCTGCAATGTGGGAGATCTGGATTCGATCCCTGGGTTGGGAAGATCCCCTGGAAAGGGGAAAGGCTACCCACTCCAGTATTCTGGTATAGAGAATTTGCAAAGAGTCGGACACCACTGAGTGACTTTTAACTCCACAGATCAAACTGGGTATGCCAGATGTTTCCAACTATACAATAACTTTTAGCCAAAAATTTATGGCTTTTAATTATATGTACACAGAGTGAGTCAATTCAGTCAGTCAGTTCAGTTGCTCAGTCATGTCCGACTCTTTGCAACCCCGTGAATTGTAGCACGCCAGGCCTCCCTGTCCATCACCAACTCCTGGAGTTTACTCAGATTCACGTCCATCGAATCGGTGATGTTATCCAGCCATCTCATCCTCTGTCGTCCCCTTGTCCTCCTGCTCCCAATCCCTCCCATCATCAGGGACTTTTCCAATGAGTCAACTCTTCTCATGAGGTGGCCAAAATACTGGAGTTTCAGCTTTAGCATCATTCCTTCCAAAGAAATCCCAGGGTTGATCTCCTTCAAAATGGACTGGTTGGATCTCCTTAAGAGATAAAACAAGACCCTACACAAGTGAGTTCATTTTTATACCCAAATGCTTAATACACGTAGATGTTGTAGTTATGGGCTTACCTGAAATGATGCAAGCATGCTATTAAACTAGCAAATTTTTATGGTTTTATAATATTCTTGTGTATGTGTGTGTGTGTGTATGTGTGTGTGTGTGTGTGATAAGTCACTTCAGTCACGTTTGATTCTTTGTGACCCTATGGACTATAGCCCTTCAGGCTCCTCTGTCCATGCATGCGATTCTCCAGGCAAGAATACTAGAGTGGGTTGCTATGTGGGTTCCTCCTCCAGGGGAATCTTCCCAATCCAGGGATCAAACTCATTCATCTTATGTCTCATGCATTGCTAGGCAGGTTCTTTGCCATTAATATCACTTGGGAAGCCCATAATATTCTTAATATATCTATATTTTCCTCACTGACTTTTTTTTAATGACAGAAGAAACCATTCTACAATCTATAACAAAGAACTTGTATAATTAGGCTCTTAAAATATATATTTTTAAAATTACAACATTTCAAAAATTTGTAGATCTGGCGATCCATTCTTCATACATTTATTTTCTTTTTACATACTTTCTGAGAAATATTGCTGAATTTTATAACATCAAGATCAATTTTTTATGGTTACTCCTTAAAAAACACCTTTCATGTTTAATATCTCTCCTTTATCACCCCACTTCCATTCCCTAATAATGTGCAATGTTTAGTTTATTGTTTTCCTCAATCCTCCAAAATCTGTCCTCTGGCATCAGGAATTTGATAGTTCCCAGGGAGAGAAGGGAGCTTGATAATTTGTATATAACTTTATAAGTACTATGATAAATGGAGGTAAAAGTAAATCCTTTATTACCCCACTTCCATTCCCTAATAATGTGCAATGTTTAGTTTATTGTTTTCCTCAATCCTCCAAAATCTGTCCTCTGGCATCAGGAATTTGATAGTTCCCAGGGAGAGAAGGGAGCTTGATAATTTGTATATAACTTTATAAGTACTATGATAAATGGAGGTAAAAGTAAATTCAGTTCAGTTTAGTTCAGTCACTCAGTCGTGTCCAACTCTTTGCAACCCCATGAATCGCAGCACGCCAGGCCTTCCTGTCCATCACCAACTCCCAGAGTCCACCCAAACCCATGTCCATCGAGTTGGTGATGTTATCCAACCGTCTCATCCTCTGTTGTCCCCTTCTCCTCCTGCCCTCAATCTTTCCCAGCATCAGGGTCTTTTCCAATGAGTCAGCTCTTGGCTTAGAAAGTACAATATATATATTGAGGAGGAAACTTTAGCACTTATTTAACCTAACTTTGTGATTTTAAGTTAAAATGGTTTGAATCAACATTAGTCATGCAGTTATATCTACATTCTTTAGCATGACACCAACAGATCCATACTCTCATCAATCAAGCAGGTCAGTGTCATATCTTATTGGTTCCCTTATCTGCCCTGTTTTTATATGCCAATTAAATTACTATGGCTATTCTTATATTATGATATCTCCTGTACCTTTGCACATATCATATCTTAGCCTTGGCATTGCAGCTTCAACATCAGTCCTTCCAATGAACACTCAGGACTGATCTCATTTAGGATGGACTGGTTGGATCTTCTTGCAGTCCAAGGGACTCTCAAGAGTCTTCTCCAACACCACTTTACTCCAGGTATCTCTTGATTTCCTACTTTTGCATTCCAGGCCCCTGTGATGAAAAGGACATCTTTTTTTTTGGCTGTTAGATCTAGAAGAAGCATGAGTTTTCCCAATGAATATTCAGCATTGATTTCCTTTAGGGTTGACTGGTTGGATCTCCCTGCCGTCCAAGGGACTCCCAAGAGTCTTCTCCAGCACCACAGTTTGAAAGCATCAGTGCTTTGGCATTCAGCCTTCTTTAGTTGTCAGTTTCTTAGAAAGTCATCTGGTTGAAGCACACGGTGCTGTGCCTTTTCACACTGTCTTTTTTTTTCACCTGGCCGTGTGCATTTTAAGGTTCTAAAGATAGTTAAAACAAAACATTCTGCTCAAATCAAGACCAATCCAGGAATCGTACATGTTTTCCGTAACTGCAAAATGGACTGACTCGATTTTTCGAATGTCCCACGTGAAGGCCACTAGTTGTGCAACCAATATACAACAGTGTGGTTATATCTGATATTTGATGGCAGTCTCCTTGGGCTCATGCATTATTTGCATTTTAGGCATTCATTCCACACTTATGTAGTCATAAAGTCCTTGCTTGAAAGGAGCTTACAATTATTTTTATTACAAATGCCATTACAAGCAGGCGCTCACAACTGTTTTTTTTTATTACAAAGGTCATTATAAGCAGTAGCTCATATATGTCTACGTTTTTATCTAAAGAAGTCGGAAAATACACAGGCCAATCAACTCTGATTAAAATCCAAAAATTAGGGTGTCCTGGGGAGGTTTAGTGTGCTGCGTTTCATGTGTGTTCACGTTTAAAGAGTCTTTTATTCTGAACATATTTAATCGTGACGTCTATCAGAGTAGTTTTCAACTGTGAGTTTACCTTGTCCTAAGGAAGCTCATGCGAAGAGTTGACTCATTGGAAAAGACTCTGATGCTGGGAGGGATTGGGGGCAGGAGGAGAAGGGGACGACCGAGGAGGAGATGGCTGGATGGCATCACGGACTCGATGGACATGAGTCTGAGTGAACTCCGGGAGTTGGTGATGGACAGGGAGGCCTGGCGTGCTGCGATTCATGGGGTCGCAAAGAGTCAGACACGACTGAGCGACTGAACTGAACTGAACTGAAAGGAAGCTCATCTCCCCTATTTCAGACTTTCACAGTAGTGTGCCAGGGACAAAATTGCTAAGTACCCGGGGGACTTCCCTGGAAGTCCAGTGGTTAAGACTTTGCCTTCCAATGCAGGAGATGCAGGCTAAGACTGCCCCATGCCTCCTGGCCAAATCTCCTCTCCGCCCCCCACACACAACATACAGTATTGTAACAAGGGGCTTCCCTGATGACTCAAATGGTAAAGAATCCACCTGCCGTGTGGGATACCTGGGTTCGATCCCTGGGTTAGGAAGATTCCTCAGAGGAGGGCATGGCAATCTACTCCAGTATTCTTGCCTGGAGAATCCCATGGACCGAGGAGCCTGGTGGGCTACAGTCCATGGGGTCGCNCAAATGGTAAAGAATCCACCTGCCGTGTGGGATACCTGGGTTCGATCCCTGGGTTAGGAAGATTCCTCAGAGGAGGGCATGGCAATCTACTCCAGTATTCTTGCCTGGAGAATCCCATGGACCGAGGAGCCTGGTGGGCTACAGTCCATGGGGTCGCAAAGAGTCGGACATGGCTGAGCAACTAAGCACACAGCACATTGTAACAAATTAAATAAAGGCTTAAGCAAAAGAAATACCTGTACCCCCCCAAAAAATAATAGCCTATGTGAATCCATCAAGAGAGCATCATATTTTGACGTCTAATAACTTCCTAATCAGAGAAAGGATTTACCCCCTCACCAAGTTAAAACACACTCTCTGATGGTAGAGAATTAGTCCTGCTGATGGAAGAAATGAGAATCCCAGTTGGACGTTTTGAGTTTTCGTGAGCAGCGGAGTGTCGCCCTGTTGGACAGAAGCTGTTTCATTTTGTGTCTCACAGCCCTTGGTCCAGAAATGTGATTTTGGAGACTGGGAAAAAAAAGGTGGGGTGGGAGGGTGAAGACATGGCCAGTAGGATAATTACTGCACTGCTGCACACGTGTGTGTGTGTGTATTTTGTGGTCACAAACTCGTGTCCAAATCCTTTGCGACCCCATGGACTGTAGTCCACCAGGCTCCTCTGTTGCTGGGATTTCCCAGGCAAGAATTCTGGGGTGGGTTGCCATTCCCTTCTCTACTGTGCGACATGAAAGAAATACACATTTATAGTTCTGAGAGGTTCCATAATATAGACCTCCCAATTCAGTGTGAGAATAGGTGGTCTGTGTGGTCTGAGCCCCTGGGGATTTATGGTGGAGTCTGACACATGCTCATTTAGAACCTCAACAGAAATCCCCATTTGGAGAGGGTGCCTGGACTCTGTTCTCTTTCACGTTGAACTCAACGACAGGGGGCCTTCCCTGATGCTCCAGTGGTTAAGACTTCGGCTTCCAACACAGGAGGGTTGTGGGTTTGATCCCTGGAGAGCTAAGAGGCCACCTGCCTCACCACTAAAAAACCAGAACATAGACAAGAGAAGCAATATTGTAACAAAAATCAGTAAAGACTTTAGGAATGGTTCACATTAAAAACATTCTTGAAATAAATAAAAATGAACCACACAGCCCCCTACTGTGAAGATTGATATCTGATGATGTAAAACAATTAAGCAAAAGCATCTATTTGCTTACCTAAGAATTGTGAAGTTTTTATAGTAAAAAGTGCTAAATCTGTTTTCAAGGTTGACAGAGGACCTTTATCACTTTTCATGGTCTTTGTATGATGCATTAAGTTCTGTGCGTTGACGATTTAGTATAATTGACCTTTGTAAATAAAGGGAAGACAAAGCTTGTCTCCCCCTGGGATTCAGAGATGCCAGTGTCTCTTGAAAACAGCTATTTGAAAGTCGGGAGACCTGTGAAAGCTCTGGGTTCCCCCCAAGCACAAGATACCCCATTCACCAAGGACTTGAGGATCAGAAAAGTCGGCGCCAGACGGATGAAGCGACCTGTTTGAAGCTGTCCAGCAGAGAGTTTGTGCTACACTTCCAAGATGATAACCGTCTGCCAGCACTCATGGTGGCCTGTCTTTCTTCTGTATCTTATGCCGCTGTGCTCGGATACACGGCAGCACCTTGGACCAGCCTTCTAGTCACCAAAGAGTGGATGATAAACGCAGAGAGAAGCTTGGCTTACAAAAGACCTCCTGGTACTCAGGGGCCACTGCTCATTCTCAGCGATACTGCCTTGAAGCCGGCAACATTTCTCCTTCTCGAGACTCGGGTAGATTTCCCCCTTCTCATCACAATATATCCACCAACACGAATCAGCATTCCTATGAGTGATTTAATTTATACCGTTTCAAAAAGCAGTAAAACCAAACTACGAAACTAGGATTGTTTAGGAATGCACTCATTATTTTCAAAGAGCAGAAACAATTAAATCCACAAAAAGCGGGCTAGGAATTATCTTTCCAGGAGGAGGGGAAGAGCTTTTTGATGGAGACAGAACACACGAGGTAGGACAATTTCTGGGGGTGCTGCCGTGTTTTAAGTTTCACCCTGGCTGGCGGTGCCACAGCTTGGCCTTGATGTTATTCCTCAGACTGTGTGTATACTGGTTTTAGGAGCTTCCCAGGTGCCACTCGTAGTAAAGAATCCACCTGCCAAGTCAGGAGACGCAAGCGATGCCAGTTCGATCCCAGGGGCAGGAACATCCCCTAGAGAAGGAAATGGCAACCCACTCCGGTATTCTTGCCACAGACAGAGGAGCCTGGCGGGCTACAGTCCATGAGGCCTCATCGAATCAGACATGACTGAGCAGCTAAGCACACACAGAACACAGAAGTATGACATATTCGCGCATAAATTTGAGAAAAAATGTGCAAAACCTGTAAGGCAAAACCCTCAAAAACAGACAAACAAAAACAAAAATCTTGAGACAAATAAATGAAATAAATGGAGACCTATGCATCGTTTATAGGTTGAAAGACTGAATAGTAAGATTTTCCATTTCTCGTGACTTGGTCGGTAGGTTTAAGACGATCCCAACCAAAATCCTAAAAGGCTTCTTTCCTTAAAATTATTTCCAGCTGATTTCAAACGCATAGTGAAATTCAAAACACCCAGAACAGCCGAATCACTTTGAAAAAAAAAAAAGAGAGAGAATAAAGTTGAATGACTTAACACTGCCTGATTTCAAGAGGTATCATAAAGCTGCAGTAATCAAGATAGTATTGTATCAGCTTTAAGTTCGGAGATCAGTGGAATCGGCAGGGCTTCCGTCAGACAGCCCTCTCAATAATACTCAGTAAGGCTCCAAGATAACCATGTCTCTTGACATCTCTGCACTAAAGACTCGTCTCGGAATGGATCAAACATCCACAGACTTGGGCCCTGCGCTTGCAAATACAATTAGCCGTAGATCGATGAAATAATAGAGGCGTCTTCTCCTTTATGACGACAGAAGCAGGGCAGAAGAATGTTCTGAAGCTGAGGAGGTGGTGTCCACAGGCCACCTGGTTGATGCTGTGCAGGCCGTGTTCTGAACGCTGCAAATAAACCCGAGGAACGCTGACAGACACAGCAGAGAGAAGGACGCTGCAGGTGGAATGATAAAACCACTTGGGCAAAGCATGCGTCAGTCTTTAATTCTGTTGTTTAACTATGCATAACATGCGTCAGTCTTTAATTCTGTTGTTTAACTATGCATAAAGTCAGCCCTATTATATTGTCCTGAAAATTAGGCAGAAGCCCCCCCTTCACCTGCTTCTGGGACTTTTGCAGCAAGTAGCAAAAAATGAGGTGTTAACGAGCATTCTGTGCATGTGATGACCCAGCAAAGATCGCCAAAAGTACACCCAGCCGTGAGGGCTTCCGTTTTGACAACATGAGTCCAATTGCTAACCACAATAATAAATCACAGACACGTGATTGAACAGGTGTCTGTGAGGGTGTGTATGATTTTCAGCAAATCTGCGACTCAAAACTGTTTACCTTAGACATTCCGAACATAAGAGGTTAACCAGTGGTTCGTGACAGTTAACGGAAAACACGTCTCCCCAGCACCGTTAAGTACTTGGCGTGGCGCTTTGATGCAGCGGGAAAGGGTAACGGGGCTTCCCTGGTGGCTCAGATGCTAAAGAATCCACCTACAATGTGGGAGACCGCGGTTCAATTCCTGGGTCAGGAAGATCCCCTGGAGAAGGGATAGGCTACCCACTCCGGTATTCTTGGGCTNTGGCGCTTTGATGCAGCGGGAAAGGGTAACGGGGCTTCCCTGGTGGCTCAGATGCTAAAGAATCCACCTACAATGTGGGAGACCGCGGTTCAATTCCTGGGTCAGGAAGATCCCCTGGAGAAGGGATAGGCTACCCACTCCGGTATTCTTGGGCTTCCCTGATGGTTCAGCTGGTAAAGAATCCATCCGCCCGCCATGTGGGAGATCTGGCCCTGAAGGAGGGTATGGGAACCCACTGCAGTATTCTTGCCTAAAGAACCCCATGGACAGAGGAGCCTGGCGGACGACAGTCCACGGGGTCGCCAAGAGTCAGAAACGACTGTGCGACTAAGCACTGCATGGCACACAGGGGTAGAAGGGGAATTGAAGGCATTTGCGTGGGGACAGAATCTGCTTTTGGCCTCCAATGGTCTCTGGTCTGTAGCACAAGCCCTTCCAGCCAATGATTTCTAGGTTGCTAAGGAATTAGATCCCACTCCAGCTGGCCCTATGAGTTCACTTTTCTTCCTTTCTGAGGTTGCACCAGTAATAGCAAAACTGACATTTCCATACAGCTGCCGTTTGAAGAAAAGGCAGCGCATATGTTTTATAAGCAAAGGATCCTTATTGGAGCCAGATACCATCTGAAGCTAGCAAAGATGAAAGCAGCGGCCTTGGGACGTCCCTGGTGGCCCACGCTCCCAAACGCAGGGTTCCCGGGTTCGATGGGGAAACTGGATCGCACGTGTTGCAACTCAGAGCTCACATGTGGCTGCTAAAGATCCCCCATGGTGCAGCCAAATAAATACAGTTTTTTAAAACAAACAAAAAAAAAATGCTGGTCCTTTTGATGGACTTGAGAGAAAAAAAAATTGAATTATTTATCGGGCTTCTCTGTGTGTCAGAGTTGGTTTGCCTCAAAATGTGACGCAAGCTGAGACAGGCAGTAAAGTTGCCCAGGTTTATTTAGATCAGCCGAACAGTTCACCAGCATTCTGCATAAACCTGCCAGTCACCCCGACCCACGCCGAGGCTGCGTCAACGCAAGCCTCTGGGTCTTTCTCTGCAGAACCACGATGATGGCTCATCACAAGCTATGAGCGGTTCTCACTAACCCACCTTCATCCTTTGCCTCCCACCTGAGAAGGTCTGCTGAACCCTCACCACCACTGAGACCAAAGGGTGAAGACCATCTCCCGTGGCTTCAGGACCGCCGTGGACTTCCCCAAGGCTCCGTTCCATGTGACAGGGTGCCCATAACACACACGTGCTTTCACCTTCATGAAGGCTTGAGAGAGCACCTTCTTCTCCTCGCCAGTTCCTACTTTCGACAGCTCTCTGCCAGCAGGAGCCAGGGCCTTGCCCAAAGTGATACAAACAGAGATGCTCCAGCAGTGGTGAGGAATTCCTCTGGTGGTGCTGGTGGTAAAAAACCCGCCTGCCTGTGCGGGAGACGTAAGAGACTCAGGTGCGATCCCTGGGTCTCAAAGATCCCCTGGAGGAGGGCATGGCAACCCCTTCCAGTGGTCTTGCCTGGAGAATCCCATGGACAGAGGAGCCTGGCGGGCTGTAGTCCATGGGGTCGAAAAGAGTTCAGTTCAGTCCAGTAGCTCAGTCACGTCCAACTCTTCGTGACCCCATTAACCGCAGCACACCAGGCCTCCCTGTCCATCACCAACTCCCAGAGTCCACCCAAACTCATGTCCATTGTGTTGGTGATGCCATCTAACCATCTCATCCTGTGTCGTCCCCTTTTCCTCCCACTTTCAATCTTTCCCAGCATCAGGGTCTTTTCAAATGAGTCAGTTCTTTGCAGCAGGTAGCCAGAGTATTGGAGTTTCAGCATCAGTCCTTCCAATGAATATTCAGGACCGATTTCCTTTAGGATTAACTGGTTGGATCTCCTTGCAGGCCAAGGGACTCTCGAGAGTCTTCTCCAACACCACAGTTCAAAAGCATCCGTTCTTCGGTGCTCAACTTTATAGTCCAACTCTCACATCCATACACGACTACTGGAAAAACCATAGCTTGGACAAGACGGACCTTTGTTGGCAAAGTAACATCTCTGCTTTTTAATATGCTGTCTAGGTTGGACATAGCTTTTCCTCCAAGGAGCAAGCATCTTTTACTTTCAGCATTTTTATCCTACGAGTCCATGGGATTCTCCTTTTGTGACCACCAGCATCTCTAGGGAGGTCGCAGGAACCTAGGGCTGAGCTTGATAAGGCTCTGAGGTTCTGTTGCTTCAACCTCGGCCAATATTTTTTTCTCTTTCCTAGCCACCAAGCGGTACTCTGCTCAGATAAGCATCTTCCTGTTATAAAAGCCAGGTACCGCCTTTTCTTTCTCCTTCCGCTGTGTGGGAATGCTAATTTGGCTCTAACTGGCCCAAACTCATAAGGAAGAGACGTGGTCTCTTGAAAGCTCGCGTTAATCATCACGTTTATCTTTTTAAAATAATGACACTCTCAAGGTAGAAGAAGATCACACACCTGTTTGGTTCCATGGTTAACTGACCACATCACCAGGGCAGAAGTGAGTGCACGTGGCTTCGTCCAGGCTACTCAGTCCATTGGATTTTCCAGGCAAGAGTACTGGGGTGGGGTGCCATTGCCTTCCCCGTTAAACTGATGAGGAAAAGGTAAAGTGAATATTCCACATTTACGTCTGTTTACTTTCCCCCTGTCTTGGGGGGAAAAAGTGGTCGGGTTTGTACCCAGAAAGCTCACCAGGCTTTGGTGTGTGTGTGCAGGTGGGTGTCTATAAAATAGATTGTGGGTCGTATCCAATTTTAGGAGGAACGCTTAAGGGATCTTGGCCGCCAAGGCAAAAGAAAGGCTTGGTTTTTCCGCAGTTGCTCAGCAGGTAAAATGAAATCTGTTCTCACTTCCTGTAGCCCTGCCGGCAAAGGCTTTTTAACGGAGAGCAAACTGCACAGACGACAGCATCTAGGATGTAGAACCGAGCAGGCTTTTGCAATCTACTCAAGGCCCGTGGTCCCCTCTTCGGGGGGGATACTTGGGCCGGAGAAGGGACGGTTGACGACAAATCCCAGGGGGCCTCTGCCGCGCTTTGTCGTCCACACTAATTTTATGCTCTTAGCAGCCTGCAGTTCTCCAGGGGAATCTTCCTGACCCAGGGATGGAACCTGGGTCTCCTGCATTGCAGGAGGATTCTTTACCGGCTGAGCCACCAGGGCGGAACCATATACATTTAAACGGATGAGGAAAAGGTAAAGTGAATATTCCACATTTACGTCTGTTTACTTTCCCCCTGTCTTGGGGGGGAAAAAATGGCCGGGTTTGTACCCAGAAAACTCACCAGGCTTTGGTGTGTGTGTGCAGGTGGGTGTCTATAAAATAGATTGTGGGTTGTATCCAATTTTAGGAGGAACGCTTAAGGGATCTTGGCCGCCAAGGCGAAAGAAAGGCTTGGTTTTTCCGCAGTTGCTCAGCAGGTAAAATGAAATCTGTTCTCACTTCCTGCAGCCCTGCCGGCAAAGGCTTTTTAACGGAGAGCAAACTGCATGGACGACAGCATCTAGGATGTAGAACCGAGCGGGCTTTTGCAATCTACTCAAGGCCCGTGGTCCCCTCTTCGGGGGGATACTTGGGCCGGAGAAGGGACGGTTGATGACAAATCCCAGGGGGCCTCTGCCGCGCTTTGTCGTCCACACTAATTTTATGCTCTTAGCAGCCTGCAGAGCAACAGCCTTTGGTGTCTAATTATCCCCGGCCCTTCCCGAAACAGTGTGAGCGCAGCTTTTCAAACAGAACCGCAGTACTTGGCGTGCTCTGTTAGCTTAACCTGCAGGAGAAGTGCTGTCCTGGAGCCTCAGGAATAACAACGCATCCACAATAATAAGAAACGAAAACATATGTTCTCACAGTCTCTGCCTGGGTGAAGCCGGGGGCTGATGCAGAGGCTTTGGGGCAGCCGAGCTCAGTCGCTCAGTTGTGTCTGACTCTTTGCCACCCTTTGGACTGTAGCCCTCCAGGCTCCTCTGTCCATGGGGATTCTCCAGGTAGCAATGCTGGAGTGGGCTGCCCCGTCCTCCTCCAGGGGATCTTCCCGACCCAGGGATCGAACCCGGGTGTCCTGCGTTCTCAGGCAGATTCTTGACCAATCTGAGCCATCAGGGAAGCCGCCTTGGGGCAGGAGACCAGAGTTGTGTGCACGACTTAACATCCAGAGGCCGTTCGGGGTCGATGTGGGAGCCAGCTTATCAGCTGGGGCAGAAGTCACAGCCCGAGATGGTAGTGGGTGGTGGGTTCCACCAGAGAAGGGCAGTACAGGCAGGAAGTATCCCACGCCGTCAGACGCGTTTAGAACGTAGACACAACACCCTGGACTGCCGTGCGGGCTGAGTGCCAAGGGCCAGGGTTTGTCCCGGCCGACACTTGCTCCTCGGATGCACAGCAGTTGTCTCCAGCGTGTTCTGCTGGGTCCCTCTGCTCACACACTGAACAGAACGGACACTCAGCCCGTGGCCCCAGGGACCATCCTGACGATGGATGACTATCCGTCCCCATCAGTCCCATCCACCTCACAGGAGCCCCCGGGGCAGAGGAGACATGCTTGGTCACCCCTTCCTCCCCAGTCCCGGAAAGCGTCCACCGGCAGTCACTGGGGTGGGCAGGTGCCTCCGGACGAGGCTGCAGAACCTCTCTCTATTACGTTGTCCTGATGGTGAACTCAGCAGAGGTTTCAGTTTCAGCTTTAGCATCATTCCTTCCAAAGAAATCCCAGGGCTGATCTCCTTCAGAATGGACTGGTTGGATCTCCTTGCAGTCCAAGGGACTCTCAAGAGTCTTCTCCAACACCACAGTTCAAAAGCATCGATTCTTACACCCTGACTACCATCAGACATCCAGTAATCTTTTGATCTACCTCAAAGTTTTCCGTATAATATATACACAAAATTATGCAAATCATGAATGAACAATTTTGTGGATTTTCACAAAATGAACATCTACATATAACCAACACCCCAGTCAATAAATGGAATATAGCCAGCAGTCCAGGAAAACCCCTTCCTGTCACTATCCCTCCAAGGAGAGCCACTCGTGATTTCTAATACCATAGATTCATCTTGCCTATTTTTCAAACCCATATAAATGTTATCATTCTGTATAAACTCTTTTGTGTCTGGGTATCTTTTATTCAACATCATGTGGTGGGTGTAGATATAACAGCTCATCATCATTGCTATATGAAACTTCATCATGTGGAAAGATACAGACTCTCTAGAAATAACAAGTTGGATATTCTGACTTGGTCCAGTATCAACCCTCTGGATACTGGTTCCTACTAGTTCTCTATATTCCCTGGTTCCTTGAGTTGGTTTTGTCAACCCAAGATGAAACCAAATGAAAGAATAAAGACTACAGACCTGTTAGTCTTTAGTCTAAGACTAAACCACTAGACCACCAGGGAAGCCCTTCTTAGTGCATTTAACTTTATACCTGTTAGTTGGTATAAAGACTAAAGACCTGTTAGCTGGTATAAACCAGATGAAACAACCTTGGATTGGTTTCATCAACCCAAGATGAAACCAGAGTCCCAAGGAGGCAAAGTCATTATCCAAGACAGGAACCTTGATCTAGCACCATCAGAGTTTTCATGGGCAGGTGCCAAACCAGGGGTGCCTCAGGATGACAGCAAGGACCAAAGAAAGATAGCAGGATGAAAGAAGGGGAAAGAAAGAACAAAGGAATAACAGATGGAAGACAGGAAGGGGAGAGAGAGCAGGGAAAGGAGGATGAGCAAGAGCAACAGAGTGAAAGAGGGAGACATGGAGAGATTAGGGGGAGAAGGAGGGCCGGGATAAGGGAAAAGAAGGGAGGGATGCCCTCACCTTCGAGGGCACAGGAGGCCTCCTTCTATCTTGAACACTCAGCCCTGTGAGAGTTGGAGCTGTTGGTTCTCTGGAACGTTCATCTGTCTGTCTCCCGTGTGATCTGGACTCTCTGCATCCAGCCAGTAACTAGATCAAATCCCTCACTGAGGTGGAGCTGAGGGTTGCAGTTCCCCTCCTTACTCCACTTCAGGGCCAATACTGCACAGATTTTCAGTGCTGCCGTCCAGGATGTGAACTGCCTTTCCAAAGTCCCAGTTAAAATTTGCTCTCTGTAACTGGGTAGAAAACCCAGGATAAAGCTCCAGCGCTCACCTTCCTACTGTTTTTGTTTTGTCACTAAGTCGTGTCTGACTCTTAAGACCCCATGGATTACAACCTGCAATAGGATCCTCTGTCTACGAGATTCCCAGGAAAGAATGCGGGAGTGGGTTGCCATTTCCTTCTCCAGGGGATCATCTCAACCCAGGGATCGAACCCATGTCTCTTGCATTGGCAGATAGATTCTTTACAACTGAGCCCATGGGAAGCCCTCACCTTCGTATTCCTGCATCAGTGTGGATGTCTGAAACTATCAGATATGAAAAAGAAACAGGAGAAAGGAAGATAGGTCTACCGAGTAGCTACTATATGTTGCCTTGTCTGATCCTCACAACAACCAGGTAAGTTAGAAATTATGAAGCTCACGTTTTGGATAAACAAACTGAGCCTAAAACAGATTGAGACCCTCTCTCAGGTAGATAGTGGTCTGGAGTATGAGAGAATGCCTGATAAAGGAGAAGGATGGGGCTGTGGGCTCTGAATTGGCTGGTTTGTATTTAAAATGATAAAGGACCCTTCTGGAAGAGCAGGTGGGTGCATAACAAGTGAGGTGAGAGGCCAAGGCAAGGTGACTCAGGCATATCACTGAGTTGTACAGAACAAGGTGTATCTGACATATCCATGCAGAGCAAATGTTAAAACATTCAGTTTACAACAGTTAGAAATGGTTGATTCACCCCACAGCCCTGCTTCTTCTCAAAGGACAGATGGAAACCAAAGTCATTGGGATGGTGCAGAGGCCTCTAGTCTTGACCCCGGGCATGACACTGCGCTGGCATCCACCAAGGTGTGATTGGTCCCACCTTGTTCTTTGGCGGTTTCCATTGGTAACCACAGTTGAGGTGTGTAACCATGCCCTCTGGCCATGAGGTCTTGCATCTTTGTCCTGATTCTAGACTCTTCATAAGCAAAGGTTCTCTCAAGCACATGTATGTTCCCACTGAGGTATGCAAGAGCTCCCGGAAGTCACAAGCGTGGAGGTGGCTGACCTGGATATATCCTCCAGAAGTCTGCCCTCCCCCATTTCTAATCTACCCACTTTGTGGTACTACATACTTCCAATATCTTGCTGAATTTAAGACTTCTTTAACAGGGCCTGGGCAGTCCCCATGTAACATCAAATTCCTTAAAGAACAAATCCTCTTGTTCCTGGAGTTCCCCTAGAAATTTCTGGTTATTTCTAACAAACAAGGAGTTTTCTATTCCCACGTCTTTATTCTTAGTTGAATTCTCTCTTTGTTTTCCTGGGAAGCCTCTTAGCTTAGTCTTCATGACAGAAGTTCCAGGGGAAGAAGTTGATAAATAAATAAGATAAAAATATCACTCCCTGGTGAATGAACTGTTATACAGAGTGAAGTAAGTCAGAAAGAGAAAAACACTGTATATTAATGCATATATATGGAATCTAGAAAAATGATACCGATTACAGGGCAGGAATAGAGACACAGACATGGAGAGCAGACATAATGGGGGAAGGAGAGGGTGGGATGAACTGAGAGCGTGACATTGAAACATATGCACTGGGAATTCTCAAGGAGAACATTCCCATGAGTTTTTGATAGAGTAACAATTCATCATCTACCCTTTTGAGAATCAAAGGGAGGATTATTAAATATTTCACTGAGACAACTTTTATAAACTAGGGACTGATAAAGTTCAATAGAGCACAGAGCCACTCTGGGCTTCCACAGTAGCTCATCTGGTAAAGAAACTGCCTGCAACACAGGAGACCCCAGTTTGATTCCTGGGTCAAGAAGATCCCCTGGAGAAGGGATAGGCTACCCACTCCAGTATTCTTGGGCTTCCATGGTGGCTCAGACAGTAAAGAATCTGCCTGCAGTGCGGAATATGGGTTCGATTCCTGCGTTGGAAGATCCCCTGGAGGAGGGCATGGCAACCCACTTGAGTATTCTTGCCTGGAGAAACCCCATGGACAGAGAAGCCTGGCATCTACCATCCATAGCATCACAAAGAGTCAGACGCCACTGAGCAACTAAGCACAGTACAGTCACTCTAGCTATACAGTTAGAGCCAAGGAAAAGCTGGAACTGAGATTCCCTGTAGCACTTTAAGTAGCAGCAGGACATCCTACTGGGGGTGCTCCCCCCAACTATTAGCATTATTATTGTCCATCAATATGTCATAGTCAAAGATTTGCTTCATCCTTCAGTGTGATTGCCATTGATTTTTGAAGCCCACATCTTCTTCCCCAGGGAAACACATCTTCAGTGAAATCATGGAAGGAAATGGAAAAGAAGGAAGTGATTTATAGGCATTTATTTTATGGGCATGGCTTTGGGCTTCTCAGAGGATTATCCAGGAACAACTGCAGCAGAGTTACCCAGAAAGTTGTGAAGACACTGACTCCCTTGTCCCGAGAAGGACCTACCACCTCGGGATCTCTGGGGATGCGGTTGGGAAATGTGTGTTTTTAACAAGTCCCATAGAGATTGTTATGTGTATAGTGAGGCACACAGAAGGCCACCATCCCCAGAAAATCCAGGTGGCAGGTAATCATGCCCTGAGTTTGCTCCTAGACTTTCTGGCTGCAGGATCTCAGGTCTGAGATGGACTGTATAACTCCCACCCCTTCAGAAAAAGACTCCAGTCAACCCCCGAGCCAGGGTGTTCTGTAGAGCCCCCAAATCCCCAGGGGATAGGCCAGCCCTGGTTTACTGTGTGCAAAGGTGGTTGGGGTCTTGGAGCAGAATGAGCAGGTTTTTGGCGGTGGCTTCTGCCAGGAGGAGCAAGTAATAGGCCTGATTTATGACACTCAGCATGGGACCTGGCTGCTGAGCTCAATCACTGTGACTCCCCACGGTGGGGTTCATGCGCTGTAACCAGCCTGGAAATTGGAGAGGAATTTACCCCCTGCTGCCGAACATTACATAACAATCAAGGGAAACAAGCAGAGGCAGGAGGGGGCCCCCTCCTCAGCTGGCACTGGCAGCCTGGCGCTGCTAAGAAGGCAGGGCTAGGAGCCTTCGGCTGGGGCTCTCATGCTGATGGAACTAGGGTGGCCCAGCCAGAGGTGGCGTCACAGCCTGCCAAGGAACCAGCAGCATCCCAGAAACTTCTAGAAGGAATGGATGAAGAGGCGAGCTCCAAATGGGGAAGAGGCTGCTATCTAAACCCATGTCACAGTTCATAATAGCACTTAGGGACCATGTATCCATCAGTGATTCCCTGATTGGCAACCGGGAGTGGCTCCAATTGAACTTGAAATTAACAGCATGAGAGCATGAAATAAAATGAAGAGGGGCAGGAAGACAGGAGCAGCTCAGCACAGGCTTCATGGTGAGGAGTCTGGATTTTCTTTCAGGGCCCTGGAAAGTCACTAAAGGGCCTTTCTTGCCTCTAAACCAGCTACATTCCTAGAAGTAGCATAGGCTAGAAGGGGCATGTGGGAGCTGATTGTGATAACTTAGTTCTGATGGTTTCTCAAGGAATACGAATTCTTATTTGGTTTATTGAAACAAGCCTAGTCGGTGCCCTAGTTGGCAACTTGGGAAGGCACTGAGTCACCATCCAGGATAATTAAATTTCCCTGGTAGCTCAGCTGGTAAAGAATCTGTCTGTAGTGAAGGAGACCACAGTTCGATTCCTGGATCAAGAAGATCCACTCCAGTATTCTTGGGCTTCCCTGGTGGCTCAGACACTAAAGAATCTGCCTGCAATGCGGGAGACCTGAGTTTGATCCCTGGGTTGGAAGATCCCCTGGAGGAGGGCATAGCAACCCACTCTATTACTCTTGCCTGGAGAATCCCAGAGGCCAGAGGAGCCTGGAGGGTTACAGTCCATGGGTTCACAAAGAGGCAGACATGACTGACCCGCTAAGCACCCTACTTGATAAGATGCTTGGACCTCAGAGACACCCTCCCTTTCTGAACAAAGCACCAAAACAAAGTTTGCAAGGATTCCAAATATCATTCTTAATCGCTGACTTTATCACTAATAAAATGTGCTGGCCTAGAAATTTGCCAAATGTTTTTCAATGGGGCAACTTTTTCTTCCCATGAAATCTTACATAGACATCTGACGCATTTATTACCAAGCAAGTAAATGATTCTTCTTCAGTCAATGGGTATTTCTTGAGTCACCATCCAGGATAATTAAATTTCCCTGGTAGCTCAGCTGGTAAAGAATCTGTCTGCAGTGCAGGAGACCACAGTTCCTGGGTCAAGAGTCATATTCCCTGAGGGCAGGGAGTATGTCTGTCTCTTTAATGGTTTTATTGCTGGTACCCAGAAGAATAACTAGTACACAAGAAGCATGGTAAATCTTTGTTTCAGTTGGAAGAAGAAGGGGTCGAATCAGATGAATTTTCATTAAGGAATCAAATATTAAGTGAACACCTACTGTGCATCAAGCCTTATAGTGAGTGCTTGAGATATAGCGGTGACCAAATCATCATAGCCTTGCCCCTATTTTGCTGATAGCCTAGTAGGAGAAAATGAACATTCATCAGCATAAACTTACAACTGAAGTGCATGCTGGAAAATGTAGAGGAAAACTGATCTAGTCAGTGGAAGGGCAAGGAAGTCTTCCTGGAGGAGGGGTTACTTCATTTAAGACCTAAAGGAAAGGTAATATTTAACAAGGTAATTGGGACAGGGGAGGATGGAATTGTATTCCAGTTAGAAGGAACAACATATACAAAGCCCCCCAACAGAAAATGTATGGCCTCCCGGCCTTATCTTTCAACCATCACATGTCTGCATTAGCCTGTTTTACATACTGGGCTTCCAAGATAACATTCTTTAGAAAAAATTGTTTGACAGCTAAAACACAAATGCTGGAAGTCTAGACAACCAAGTGACCTCAAAGAGCAATACCAGATCTTAAAATTCTCTATATACAGACTCAAAGGAGTGGGGCAGTGGCCTGTATGCATGGGTCAGGGCCAGAAGTCAGGGGTCAAAGTTGACTGAACAGACCCACAGCTTTGAGTGGTGAGCTGTGGCTAATGAAAAAACAATGTTCATTTGTTTGGGGCAGGGTAGGGGAGAGAGTTTCCTCTACATTGAAGACATACATATTGCTGTTCTAGTCATTTCTAATTGAGTTCAACATCTTCAAGTGGATTCTCAGGAGCAGGTATCTATTTGCCTTCACATCTCATAAAATGCAATCTGTTAATTTCATTTCATACATTCATTCATCCAATATTCACTGAGAATGTATTTTAAGACATGTCCTTGGTGACATATGCACAATGGAGATTAACAGGACATGGTCTCAGCCCTTGTGGAGATCAAAATTGTACATACTTACTAGAAATCTAATATTTAACCTTGAATATCTCTATTGGCCAGTTACTGTACAAGATACTTTACATCCATCATCTTCCTCAATTATCACAACAAATTCACAAGATAAGTATTAGCTCCATTTCAGATTTGAAAAATGAGTTTCAGAGAGGTTAAACAACTTCTTCAAGATCACACAGTGGGGAACCAGGATCCAAATTCAAGTGCATCTAACTGCAGAGCCTGTATTCATGACCACCACAATCTAATATTTCAATGAAGGAACTAAAACAAAGAAAATCACAAAGAAAAAGAATAAGCTATAAGTAAAAGTTTACCAGATCTCATTCTGAAAAGGATTTTCAAAGTATAACAGAAAGGCAAAATTTTCCAAAAAAAAAAAAAAAGTGATAGCAATGACTATACAAAACTTAAAATTTCTGCTTGTCAAAAATACCACATAACAACTTAAGAGGTAAATGAGAAACAGAAAAAAAAAAAAAACTTCAACAGGTATGATAGACAAAGCTTTCATAGCCACATATAAAAACTTGTTATAAATCTGTAAGTAAAAAAAGACCTCTTGCCTAGAAATATGGACAAAAGATACAGTTCTCAAAAGGGTAGAGATAAAAAATGACCAAGAAACACACGCAAAATTATTATAAAATTCTGAATAATCAAAAAAGTGAACAATTTTAGAGCCAGTGATACATCCTGCTTTTTCACTATGAAATTGGCAAAGATTAAAAAAATCAAAATAACCCTATGGCTGATGAATGTGCTGTGAAATGAACGTGCCCATACACTACATCAGTGTCTGGGGAGCATTTGACAATATGAATTAAGAGCCTTTAAAAAGATTATAACCTTTAACTCAATAATTTTACTTTAGAAATTTATCAGAGATGCAGACAAAGATGTGTACAGCAAGATGTTCAGCACAGCATTATTTATAGTATGAAGAAACTGTAAATCAAGCTAAAGTCCAACAATAGGCAGACAGCTAAATCAATTCCGGTGCATCCAAATGATAAGGCAATAGGTACCCATTAAGAATTATATTTTTGAAGAAACTTTAGAAGCATGATTCATTTATTTATGTACTCAGAAGGAAATATACCAGAATATATTAACTGTTACAGAGGCAGATCATGGTGGCCAAATTGAGGGGTTTTTCTTATGTCTGTCTCTATTTTTTTCCAATTTTTCTGCAACTTATCTGCATTACTTTGCAATAATAATTATATGTGCATTTCTTTTACCTTGTAAATGCTGCTGCTGCTAAGTCACTTCAGTCGTGTCCGACTCTGTGTGACCCCATAGACGGCAGCCCACCAGGCTCCCCCATCCCTGGGATTCTCCAGGCAAGAATACTAGAGTGGGTTGCCATTTCCTTCTCCAATGCATGAAAGAGAAAAGTGAAAGTGAAGTCGCTCAGTCCGTCCGACTGTTAGTGTGCATTTCTTTTACTTTATAAATGCTGCTGCTGCTAAGTCACTTCAGTCGTGTCCGACTCTGTGTGACCCCATAGACGGCAGCCCACCAGGCTCCCCCATCCCTGGGATTCTCCAGGCAAGAATACTAGAGTGGGTTGCCATTTCCTTCTCCAATGCATGAAAGAGAAAAGTGAAAGTGAAGTCGCTCAGTCTGTCCGACTGTTAGCGACGCCATGGACTGCAGCCCACCGGGCTATTCCGTCCGTTGGATTTTCCAGGCAAGAGTACTGGGGTGGGGTGCCATTGCTTTGTAAATGAACATGCACAAAACTCAGCTCTTCACTTTCTTTGCTGAAACTTACTTCTCTAAATTCCTTCCACAATTGACCAAAAAACCCTGAGTCACCTCCTATCACCTTCTTGTTTAATCCACCTCACCTTGCCAGGTTTACCATTTTATTACTTCACTTAGGGTTCTTGTTACCTTGTGTCCAGACTGCAGCACCAGTCCCTTAACTGATATCCTGATTAGAACTTCCAATCCCACCCTGGACCCTCCTCAAGTTCACTTAACATTCCACTGCCAGGTTAATCCTCTAGAAGCAACGATAATAATCTGCTGCTCCCTTGCTCCAAAACCCTGAAGGACTTTGTGCTGCTACTGCTGTCACTTTAGTCATGTCCGACTCTGTGTGACCCCATAGACGGCAGCCCACCAGGCTCTCCTGTCCCTGGGATTCTCCAGGCAAGAACACTGGAGTGGGTTACCATTTCCTTCTCCAATGTGTGAAAGTGAAAAGTGAAAGTGAAGTCACTCAGTTGTGTCCGACTCTCAGCGAACCCATGGACTGCAGCCTACCAGGCTTCTCCTGTCCATGGGATTTTTAATCCTCTAGGAGCAAAGATAATAATCTGTTGCTGCCTTGCTCCAAAACTTTGAAAGACTTTCTAGTTTCTAAGAATAAAATTCCAAAGTCCTTTATCTGGAGTATAAAAACAGATACTGCCAAAGAGGAGATGTGATTTATAATTCTTAAGGTCTTGAGTTTGCATGCAAAATTCTGTGTCTACTCTGTAGACACCTCTAATGTTTTCAATGATACTAAATTGCTTCATTCCTGAACTTAACCTTCCATTTTGCCCTTATCTACCTTCCCTAGGGGCTCAGTGGTAAAGAATCCACCTAGCAATGCAGGAGACACAGGTTCAACCCCTGGTCCAGTAAGATCCTACCTGCTGCAGAGCCACTCTCTCCATGTGCCACAACTAAAGAATTCACCTACAATATAGGAGACACAGGAGATGCAGGATCGATCCCTGGGTCTGGAAGATGCCCTGAAGGAGGAAATGGCAACCCACTCCAGTATTCTTGCTTGAGAAATCCCATGGACAGAGGAGCCTGGCAGGCTACAGTCCATGGGGTTGCAAAAGAGTCAGACACAACTTAGTGATTAAACAACAGTAACCACCCAATAATTCACCCAAACTGGTCCTTCTCCATGCTTTTCCTATGATGTACCCAGCACACAGTGGAAGTTTGTGGGTGGCAGAGGGGTTGTCAGACCTGAAGACAAGCCAGCATCCCCCTGACCCGGGCCTCACAGAGTCTCTCTTCCGCTATAACTGTGATACTCTTTTATTTAAAGGATGGCAAAGGGGCTATGACCTGAAAAAAAAAAAAAAAAATCAATGACTCTCTGCTAATAAAGGTCCTTATGCAGTAAATGTGCTCTTGGGAAGCCAGATCCTGCCCTTCTCCACGGCCCTGGCCTGATGCCCTGGAGTGATTTACTCTGTGGTAATATGATGGAGCCTCCGCCATGGAAGGGAATTAAATAAAAATGCAATAAAAGAGGACAAAATCAATCTGCTTACAGTTTTGTTTAATAAAAATTCATGAAGGATGGGCAGGCAGACCTATAAGCAATGTACCAGTTCTGCCAGAGGCTGGCTGGGAATGCTGGCTCAGGCTTCGGGTCCAGGGAGGGGGCCAGCTGAGGGCTGGCTGAGTGAGCCCCCCACCCAACCAGCGCTACAGGCTGGGTCCCTCCCACTGTCAGGCCAGAGGAACTGCCAGGCTGAAAGAGGCACAAACCAGCTGATGAGAGGAATCTTCAAGCCAGAGAAAGGTAAGAGACGATTAGGGGCTTCCCTAGTGGTCTGGTGGTTAAGAATTAGCCTTGCACTGCAGGGGACACTGGTTCAGTCTCTGGTCTGGGGTGATCCCACATGCAGCAGCCAAGCCCATGAGCCACAACCACTGTGCCAGCAATCTAGAGCCGGACGACCGGAAATTACTCAGCCCTCACATTACAACTACTGAAGCCTGAACACTGTAGACCCCATGATCCTCAGCAAGAGAGGCCACTGCAATGAGAAGTCTGCACACCGCAACTGGAGAGTAGCCCCTCTTTGCTGCAACTAGAGAAAGTCCATGTGCAGCAATGAAGACCCAGCACAGCCAAGGAGTATGAAAATAAGAATATGAAAAAGACTTTCTAAAAAAAATAAAGAGAGAGAAAGACCTTTTAGGTAGGATTTAGTTCCCTAGAAACCAAGAAGCTCCAGGTGCCCTGAAATGACAGGGACTCTCAAGCCTGACCTGATCAAGTAATCCTTTTCTACTGTGGAAAGAACACTTATCATAACATCTACCTTCGTAACAGTGTTTAGGTAAACAATATGGTGTTTTAAACTAAAAGCACAGTGCTACAAATCTCTAGACCTTATTCGCTTTTTATATCCAAAACCTCATACCATTAAATAGCAGCTCCCTGTTGGCCACCCCACAACCGCTGGCAACCACCGTCCTATGCTCTGTCTCTATGGGTTTTGCTAGTTTATATTCTTCGTATATACATAACATATATGTTCTAAATATATATATGTTACATACATAAAATTTATACATATAATATATATTTGTATATATGTATATACTTTATATATGTATATACTTCACAAAATATAATGCACTGGTCATGGCTAACACCCTCTTCCAACAACTCAAGAGACGACTCTACACATGGATATCACCAGATAGATGGTCAATACCAAAATCAGATTGATTATATTCTTTGCAGCCAAAGATAGAGAAGCTCTATACAGTCAGCAAAAACAAGACTGGGAGCTGACTGTGGCTCAGATCATGAACTCCTTATTGCCAAATTCAGACTTAAATTGAAGAAAGTAGGGAAAACCACTAGGCCATTCAGGTATGACCTAAATCAAATCCCTTATAATTATACAGTGGAAGAGAGAAATAGATTCAAGGGATTAGATCTGATAGAAAGAGTGCCTGAAGTACTATGGATGGAGGTTAGTGATGTTGTACAGGAGGCAGGGATCAAGACCATCCCCATGGAAAAGAAATGCAAAAAGTCAAAATGATTGTCTGAGGAGGCTTTACAAATATCTGAGAAAAGAAGAGATGCTAAAGGCAAAGGAGAGAAGGAAGGATATACCTATTAAATGCAAAGTTCCAAAGAATAGCAAGGAGAGGTAGGAAAGCCCTCCTCGGTGATCAATGTAAAGAAATAGAGGAAAACAATAGAATGGGGAAGACTAGAGACCTCTTCAAGAAAATTAGAGATACCAAGGGAACATTTCATGCAAAGATGGGCTCAATAAAGGAGAGAAGTGCTATGGACCTAACAGAAGCAGAAGACATTAAGAAAAGGTGGCAAGAATGCACAGAAGAACTGTACAAAAAAAGATCTTAATGACCCAAATAACAATGGTGTGATCACTCACCTAGAGGCAGACATCCAGGAACGTGAAATCAAGTGGGCTTTGCTGCGGCTGCTGCTGCTAAGTCGCTTCAGTCATGTCCGACTCTGTGTGACCCCATAGATGGCAGCCCACCAGGCTCCCCCGTCCCTGGGATTCCCCAAGCAAGAACACTGGAGTGGGTTGCCATTTCCTTCTCCAAGTGGGCCTTAAGAAGCATCAATATGAACAAAGCTAGTGGAGGTGATAGAATTCCAGCTGAGCTATTTCAAATCCTAAAAGACGATCCTGTTAATGTGTTACAGTCAATATGCCAGCAAATTTGGAAAACTCAGAAGTGGCCACAGGACTGGAAAAGTCAGTTTTCACTCCAATCCCAAAGAAAGGCTATTCAAAAGAATGCTCAGACTACCGCACAGCTGCACTCATCTCACATGCTAGCAAAGTAATGCTCAAAATTCTCCAAGAAAGGCTTCAATAATACGTGAACCGAGAACTGTCAGATGTTCAAGCTGGATTTAGAAAAGGCAGAGAAAGCAGAGACCAAATTGCCAACATCCACTGGATCATTGAAAAAGCAAGAGAGTTCCCAAAAAACATCTACTTTATTGACTACACCAAAGCCTTTGACTGTGTGGATCACAACAAACTGTGGAAAATTCTTCAAGNAGGAAGATCCCCTGGAGGAGGAAACGGCAACCCACTCCAGTATTCTCCCCTGGAGAATCCCAGGGACAGAGGGGCCTGGCGGGCTACAGTCCACGGGGTTGCAGAGAGTCTGAGCGACTAACAGTTTCCCTTTCATCCTAAGAGGTGTGAGGTCATATCTCACTGAGGCTTTGATCTGCATCTCCCTGTTGATTTTCCTGTCCTTGCCGGCCATGTGTATGACTTTTCTGGAATTCAGTCCCTTTTCCCTTCCCAACCCACCAAAAGTGCACCATTTACGGCTTGTGGACAGGCGCGCCCACTAGTGGCAGCTTGGGAATTACACGCCCATCTTCATCATTGCCAAGCTTTAAGATTTCCTTTGTGTACTTCCCTTGGGGCGGCCCGGGTGTCTCCGTGGTAAAGAATCCACTTGCCCATGAAGGACACCCAGAAGACACGGGTTCCAACCCTGGGTTGAGAAGATCCCCTGCAGAAAGGAATGACCACCTTGTTGTCATTATTGCCTGGAAAATCCCATAGACAGGGGAGGGTTGCTGTCGAGGGCGTTGCAAAGAGTCGGACACGTGGTGATTTACTCATATCCTATGTCACCTCTGAGGACAGATGTGGGACCCGTGGGTAAAAGTTACAGGAAGCCACACTTTGTTTTTTTTTTTTTTTTTTTTATGAGAAACCCTAGTTTTCAAATAGCTCTTAATTACCATTGGAAATCACCATTTGTGAAGTCCCGACTTCCCATGCCCGGACATATGCTAGCCCTCTGGGGGCCCCAAGACGGGTTAAGCGCCTCAGAGCTGCTTTTTTAAATACCTCTCCTTCACTCTGTTCTAACATGTTCTGCGTAGCTCTATTCCTACGCTAGGTTGTCAGTCTTTTAAGGACAGTGATTTTTCATGTCTTACTCATCTTTGTATTCCTAGTATTCAGAGTATAGTAGCGTTACTGAAAAAAAAAAGTCTTGATTGGAAACAGAAGCTGTGAAGTTGTGTGTGTGTGTGTGTGTGTGTGCAGAACGGGGGTCGTACTAGCCGAGAGATAATGTTTCATTAGCTTAAAGAGCCTTCTTAATTTTAAGATTCTCAGAGTCTGTCCTCCAGCAAAGATTGTGATGTGACCCATTGCTACCAAGTTAGATGTTTTGAACTGACACTTCAGTGGGTTTGAATAGATGCGCTTCCTGCTTTCCAGTTTGACAAACTCCTGGTTCGTGTTGGGAGCAGGCATTCATGGACTCCCGGGTTGTGGGTGTGTTTTCCACCTGAAACACCCTGGACGAGACCACCGCCAGCACTTTTGTCTTAGATCAGCTTAGCTTGGTGGCAACCCACTGCAAAGGTGAGGACCCAGAAATCTACTCCCATGAAAAGCATCCCCCAATCTAGTATTACCAGAACAGCATCTTTGCTCTAAAGGGAGCAAAGGAAACCAACACCTGCTCGCTTACCCTAATTTTTCCCCTCTCATTTCATTTCTGGCTGCTGGCTTAGGCCCTTGAAACGTTTATCAGATTGACCGGCTTCCATATGCTGGGAGTGGAAATTTGGTTTGAAAGATCATTCCATTCTGTTGTTTGGAAAAAAAAAAAAAAATCAGTCCCAAACTAAGTCATCATTGTGCAGGTCAGCTGCCTGACCTGTGGGATTCTGCAGCCCAGTTCTGTCAATGCAGAGGGAGCCCCTATGGAGTGGGTCAGAAATCTAGCAGCGTCTTTTTCCTTCCCTGTATCAGACGCATCCTGAAGACCAATCAGGAACAAGTCTTGTCAGCTGTACTCATAGTTTCAATCTTTGAGGATGCAAGCATTTCATTCGGCACCCCCTTGATAATTCAGTCCTCGTTTACAAGAGTGTGGAGGAAAAATCAGTCCCTCTGTGCATCTCTGTTTCTGTGTCTTACACGCATGGCTCTCTGTCTCTCTCACATATACATACACACACTCATTGCACACACACACACACGTCTGTCTTTACCAGTGATGTTTCCTTATATTGCTTAATGCATAATACTACTACATCTAGCAGAAGATGCCTTTGAGATTAACAGAGGTCGTTGAAGGTGAAAGTCGCTCAGTCGCGTCTGACTCTGCGACCCCATGGACTGAATTCTCCAGACCAGAATCCTGGAGTGGGTAGACTTTCTTTTCTCCAGGGGATCTTCCCAACCCAGGGATCGAACCCAGGTCTCCCGCATTGCAGGTGGATTCTTTACCAGCTGAGCCACCAAGGAAGCCCAAGGATACTGGAGTTGGTAAGCTACCCCTTCTCCAGGGGATCTTCCTGACCCAGGCATTGAACAGGGGTCTCCTGGATTGCCTGTGGAATCTTTATAAGCTGAGCTCTCAGGGAAGTCCAACAACGGTCATTACATTTTANAATTCTTTACCAGCTGAGCCACCAAGGAAGCCCAAGGATACTGGAGTTGGTAAGCTACCCCTTCTCCAGGGGATCTTCCTGACCCAGGCATTGAACAGGGGTCTCCTGGATTGCCTGTGGAATCTTTATAAGCTGAGCTCTCAGGGAAGTCCAACAACGGTCATTACATTTTAAAAAATTAAATACAGTTGATTTTTTAAAAATACAGTTGATTTACAAATTATGTTAGTTTCAGGTGTAAAGGATAGTGATTCACATTTTTTTTCCAGATTATATTCAATTAGAGGTTATTACAGGATACTCAGTATCATTCCCTCTGCTCTACAGTAGATCCTGGTTGCATAGCTTATATATACATTAGTTTATATCTATTAATCCCATCCTGCCAATTCCCAGCACTCAGTCGTAACTACTAGCGTTTTGTATGTCTGAGACCATTTTGCATATACATGCATTTGTCTTATTTTGTAGTCCACACAGTAAGTGGTATCATACGATATTTCTCTTCCTCTGACATTTCACTAAACACAGTGGTCTCTAGGTCTATCCACGTTGCCGAAAACGGTAATGTTTCCTTCTTTTTATGGCTGAATTATATATATATATATATATACACACACACACACGGCTTCCCTGGTGACTCAGACAGCAGAGAATCTGCCTACAGGTGCAGGAGACTTGAGTTCGATGCCTGGTTCGGGAAGATCTGCTGGAGAAGGAAGTGGCAACTCATGCCCGTATTCTTGTCTGGAGAACTCCATGGACAGAGGAGACTGGTGGGCTACAGTCCATGGGATTGTAAAGAGTCAGACACAGCTGAGTGACTGAGACATATATATATATATGTATATGTACACACACACACACACACACACACACACACACACACCCCTTCCTAATTCAGTTCTCTATCCCTGGACACTGGGGTTGCTTCCTAGTCTCGGCTGCTGTGAAGAGAGCTGCTGTGAAACATTGGGCTGCATGTCTCTTTGCCAACTAGAGTCTTCTCCAGACATGTGCCCAGGAGTGGGCTTGCTGGATCACATTTTAAAAAGTATTTTTGGTGTTGGAGAAGACTTTTGAGAGTCCCTTGGTCTGCAAGGAAATCCAACCAGTCCATTCTGAAGGAGATCAGCCCTGGAATTTCTTTGGAAGGAATGATGCTGAAGCTGAAACTCCAGTACTTCGGCCACCTCATTCGAAGAGTTGACTCACTGGAAAAGACTCTGATTCTGGGAGGGATTGGGGGCAGGAGGAGAAGGGGACGACCGAGGGTGAGACGGCTGGATGGCACCACGGACTCGATGGATGTGAGTCTGAATGAACTCCGGGAGATGGTGATGGACAGGGAGGCATGCGGTCGCAAAGAGTCGGACACAGCTGAGCAACTAAATTGAACTGAACTGAGCTGATAGCACCTCTCCACAGTGGTTGCCCAAATTGACATTCCCGCACCAACAGTGTGGGAGGGTCCCCTTTCCTCCACACCCCACCTCCAGCAACACGCCCCCCTCACACACACACACACAACGTTTGTTATTTGTAGGAAAGGTCATTATAGGTTCGAAGCTGGGCTCCTTCTGTGGAACCATCTCCACGTCCAAGGCCGTGGCATCTGCAGGAGCTCTCGTGGGTGTGCAGGTCTGAATTACGCTCTTCCTTTGCCTTCCGTATATACTGCCTGGCTCCACTGCCTTTGTACACATTCTCTAGGCTCCCCCGACGTGTGTCCCTCCAGCTGGACGGCCACCTCCACAGGGCCATCTGCTGACTTCCCAGTCCCTCCCAGCCCCCAGATCTTCCTGCCCGAACCGGCAGCAACTTGCCTGCCCCCAGCTCCAGGAGGCAGGACGTCTTTTTCTCCAAACCCTGGGTAGCGGCTCTCGGAGTGGAGAGCCTCTGCCTGTCTCGCGGAGCGAAGTGGATCTCTGAACAAGAGTTATCGGGGAACACGTGTCCAGGGGCTACAGATAGGAGCTTTTTAGAAGAGAAATCCTTGTCAGTTTCAAAAGATAAAAATCTCCGGAGCCCTCTAATCATCTTTATGGAGCACCTAACTGCCAGAAGCTCAGGGCTTCCATCTCCCATAATCGCATAACGGCCGGCATCACAACGTTACTCCGAGATGGCTAAGGGGTGTCTGTTACCCTCATTTTTTCCACAAAGGAAACCGAGATAAAAGGTTTAAGTGGTTTTGCCCAGAGGGACAGGGAAGAATTAGAAAGAGCATCAGAGATACAAGAGAAGTGCTTGGTTTAGACTTGGGTTGTATTAGATGACTTTGTGCAATAAATAAATGCTTTGATAACACACACACATATATATATATATTTGTATGTATAAATTTCTCTCCCCGCCTGTCTCTCTTTCACACACACACACACACGCGCACATGCACGCGCACACACACACATTTATTCCCCAGGTGGTAGAATATGCTTGATGTTGCAGTACTCACTCTGAGTACACAAACTCTTGTTTAGTTACTAAGTTTCATCCTTCTCTTCTGTGACTCCATGGACTGCAGCCCACCCAGGCTCCTCTGTCCCTGGGCTTTCCCAGGCGAGAATACTGGAGTGGGTTGCCATGCCCTCCTCCAGGGGATCTTCCCAAGCCAGAGGCTCAAACCCCCGTCTCCTGCATCTCCAGCATTGGCAGGCGGATTCCTTACCACTGTACCACCTGGGTAGCTAAAGACACAAATTACCAGGATGAAAATCCCCATGTCCCTCTATGTTGTTTTAGACTGAGAGTCCACTTTCTTATAAGTCTCAGATTCTTGGGAAATACACCGTAGCCATCTAGTCTTATCAATGGTGCATCCTACTTCAGCTTCTGTTTCAGTACTTTCAAGGACACCTCTTTCTGCTTCTCCCTCTCAGCAACTTCACGGAACCACAGATTCAAAAATGTTAATAGTTCTATAACGACAGTCTTCTTGACCTGCCTGGTATGAAGCTACCTTCTAAACCCTTCAACCAAAGTTCAGATTGTTCCGTTCCTTCTCAATTATTTATGGCCACTGCCTCAAATGACATTTTCAATGTTTCAGGACCACAGTGTCAGGTGATCTGGGCAATAACCTTGGAATGCAGGACTTGTCCTTAAGTATGCTTCACTTTTTTTTTTCCATCATCATTTTAAGGCATGGATTTATTTTATTTCATTTTCAAGCTTGGGTCATGGAGAAGAAAGAACACTATTTTAATGTTTATCTCCTTTGTTGTTACTCCGGGTCCAGAATTTCCAAGAAATAACAGTACAAATAACGGGGTTATATAAGCATTTTTCTTTCCTCCAGTGAAGGAAAAACAGAAATAAAAAACTGCTTTTCATGGAGTGTACAGACAGAATATGCTGTTAGCATAGCTGTCTGGTGTTGACACAGATGACAACATATTTCCGAGTCTTGCCAGGATCATGTAAATATTCCTTGAACTAAATTTAAGCTGTGCCAACATGAAGGCAACACCAGATAAGATAGGAAACACTCGGTGAAGAGGTGACTCAGTATGTGGGGATTCTTTTCGAAGGATACTTTTTAAAAAATTGAGTTATGATAATTTCATTGTACTTCTGAAGCCCTTGCCCACTTATCAGCCTTTGGCATTTAGACATCTGTCCGAGGTTTCAAGGAATAAGATAATTATTCATTAATGATAAAATCGCCACAGTCTTTTAAAACCCAGCAGCTCTGTGGCGACCTTCACTTAATCCACCATGGAGATCAAAGATTAATCCTGAAGTCTGTCTGCAGAGTCAGCCCCCAGAGCGGGTATCAGGTCTAAGACCTATTCACCTGTTTCTTTGCCAGGCGATTTGCCTGAAGGGGGAAACGGGGGAATAATCGAAGGTAAGCCCACCCACCCCCCTCCACTCAGTCTGCTTCTGTGGCTGAATCTCTTGACACGGACAAAGGAGGTGGGCAACACAGGATTCTTCTCAGCTGTTCCATCACTGTTGGGATGAACAGGGGGTGGGCTCCTGGTAGCATCTCAGAGGCCTCATTGCCGTGAGGACCATTCAGTAATCAGAGGGTGTTTGCCAAGTGGATGGTGTTGACAGCAGTTTGCTTCTGGTGCCATAAAAGCAGAGATGCTCTGTGTCTGCACAGATGTGCGTACTCGTGAAGGATGCTGCAGACCCTCCCAGGGATCCTGTGCAGATGCTGAAGGGTGCACACAACCGAGCTGGGATTGGAGGATTTGACCCCTAGCCTCTGGAGGTCTCCTTTCTTGGCCATGATACCCTGCTCTGCCTTCTGCCGGCTGGCTCTCAGAGGGCGACCACAGCATGTTAGAGTCACCTTTCCGCAGTTTGAGGCAGTGTCGTCCCATTTCAGCCTGCTTCTGTGTCTGACTCCCTCCTGTGCAGGCTCCCCACTGTCACTGGACTAAATATTCCCGCGTCTGAGAACAGACTGGGCAGTGCTCTTGCCTTCATCTGCGACTTCCTGAGTAATCCACACTCCGCCTTGGAGAGGGGCTTTCAAGCCGTCCCATTCATGGTCAGAGTTAGGGGCACGTTTCCAGATCCTAACGTTTGACTCATGTACACAGACCCTTGCTGAACGAACCATCAGTCATGTTTAAAAATACCGCTCAATTCAGCAACCCCCAAAATAAAANCAGTGCTCTTGCCCTCATCTGCGACTTCCTGAGTAATCCACACTCCGCCTTGGAGAGGGGCTTTCAAGCCGTCCCATTCATGGTCAGAGTTAGGGGCACGTTTCCAGATCCTAACGTTTGACTCATGTACACAGACCCTTGCTGAACGAACCATCAGTCATGTTTAAAAATACCGCTCAATTCAGCAACCCCCAAAATAAAAAGCTGATTAAAAAAAAATAAAAGGACCAAAGGGTTTCCCTGGTGGCTCGGTGATGAAGAATCTGCCTGCCAATGCCCGGGACACCGTTTTGATCCCTGGTCCAGGACGATCGCACAATCCTCGGGCCAGTTAAGACTGTCCTCTATAGCCCGGGAGAGGCCATAACTTCTGAGCCCACGTGTCCTAAACTCTGTGCTTCACAACAAGAGAATCCACTCGGATGNTCGGTGATGAAGAATCTGCCTGCCAATGCCCGGGACACCGTTTTGATCCCTGGTCCAGGACGATCGCACAATCCTCGGGCCAGTTAAGACTGTCCTCTATAGCCCGGGAGAGGCCATAACTTCTGAGCCCACGTGTCCTAAACTCTGTGCTTCACAACAAGAGAATCCACTCGGATGAGAAACCCACGGGCCACAACTAGAAAGTAGCCCTCACTCACTGCTACTAGAGAATAGCCCTGTCAGCAAGGAAGAGCCTTCACAGCCCCAAATCAATCAATACATCAAATGATTTTATTTTTTTTAATAGGCAAAGTACCTGAATAGACATGTCCCCAAAACCAAATACAGGGATGGGCAGAAAGCGCGTGAAAAGTTGCTCTGTATCTCTAATCATCAGGGAAAAGGAAATCAAAGCCACAGGGAGAGACCATCTCACACTCACGAGGATAGCTATGATGAAGAAAAAAATAATAATAGTCACTTCGGTCAGGGATGGGGAGAAATGGAAACCCTTGTGCATTTGGTGGGAATGTATGATGGTACAGATGCTGTGGGAAACACTTTGGGTCTTCTTCAGAAACTTAAAAGAGAATTATCACAAGATCCAGCACTTCTGAGTATTTTCCAAAAGTTGTGAAACGAGGGTCTCCAATAGCAACACTCATGTGCGAGGTGGACCGTAAATAAAACTGATCACCAAAGAATTGATGTTTTGGAACTGTGGTGCTGGAGAAGACTCTTGAGCATCCCTTGGACTGCAAGGAGATCCAACCAGTCCATCCTAAAGCAACATCAGTCCTGAATATTCATCGGAAGGCCTGATGCTGAAACTGAAACTCCAGTCCTTTGGCCACCTGATGTGAAGAACTGACTCATTAGAAAAGACCCTGATGCTGGGAAAGAATGAAGGTGGGAGGAGAAGGCGATGACAGAGGATGAGATGGTGGGATGGCATCACCGACTCGATGGACATGAGTTTGAGCAAGCTCCGGGAGTTGGTGATGGACAGGGAGGCCTGGCGTGCTGCAGTCCATGGGGTGGCAAAGAGTCAGACATGACTGAGCGACTGAGCTGAGCTGCTCATAGCAACATTATTCAGGGGACTTCCCTGGTGGTCCAGTGGCTAAGACTCCATGCTCTCAGTGCTGGGGGCCTGAGTTCAGTCCCTGGTCAAGGAACTAGATCTCACAACTAAGGGTTCCCATGCCACAACGAAAGGTCCTGAGTGCTGGACCTAAGACCTGCTGTAACCCAAGTGTCCATCAGGGAATAAACGAAAAAGCAAAATGTGGTATAGACACACTGCAGAATATGATTCAGCCTTTAAAAAGAAAGGAGATTCTGACACGTGCTAAAAATCTTTGCGGGTTATGATACTAAGGGAAATAAGCCGGTCCAAATATAACGCTGTGCGATTCCAGTTCTGTGAGATTTCCACAGTGACCACAGGGTTAGAAGGATGATAGAACGGTGGGCGTCTGTGGTTGGGGAGGGGGAATGGGGGTTACTGTTTAATGAGGACAGAGTTTTGATTTTGTGAGGGGAAAAATATCCGAGAGATGGGTCATGTGGGTGACTGCAAAACAGTGTGAGTGTTCTTAATGCTTTTGAAGTGTACACTGAATGTGTGTGTGTGTGTGTGTGTGTGAATTGCTCAGGTGGTCCGACTCTTTGCGGCCCCATGGACTGTCGTCCACAAAGCTCCCGTGTCTGGGAACCTCCAGGCAAGAACGCTGGAGTGGGTTGCTAGTCCCTTCTCCAGGGGACCTTCCCCACCTAGGGATAGAACCTGGGTCTCCTGCACTGCAGGCTGGTTCTTTGCCATCTGAGCCACAGAGAATGCATTCTATGATTTGTGTACATTAGCACAATTTAAAGACTCTAGATTCTCCCTAGCTCCCCACCAACGTTTTTCTTCCTGCGTCTCTCTCTGTAAAATCCCCCCAGCTCCTAAAGGTTTAGTTCAAACGCGACCCTCTGCACAAAACAGTCATTTTTGCAAACAGGTGAATTGGCAGAGTCCTTTCCCGGAGCGGACACCACAGCCCTTGCCACGGAGGGCTGTGTCTTATGGCTTCCTCTGCTGCGGATCTAGCAAAGGGTCCCACGTCCTAAACGCCCAGATTGCATCATCTGACAGCTTTCTCTCTTTGTTTTTTTTTGCCAGAACTTTGGGGAAGATACTGGAACTTTCCATGGCGCTTATGAGATGCTGCGTCCTTCTGGAGTCGGGCCACACGGGGTGTCTCATTTAGCAATTTAAATTTTTTTGGAAGGACCTCAAACTGGCGTGTGAAGCTATTTGAATGAGTCGAGATAAGCTTCTTTCCGAAGAAAGAGCTTTCCAACCTCTTAATCCTTCTTTTGTACCCTAATCTTTAAATAACGTTTCCAGCAGTAATTCCATTTTTCCACACACGTCGCGGACCATCTGGGTGTCATCGAAATATAAAATCACCGTTTGTCAAATATTATTAGGTTTCTGTTTAATATGGAGAAATAGATGCATCAGGAGCCCAGATATAAGACATGTGGTTTATTAAAGGAAACCAAAGAGGAACCAAAGAATATTTATGATCGTTAACTTGTATATGTTGTACACGCAGTTGTGAAAAATGGGCTTAATGTTAGGGATGGATGAACGATTTCATCTCAGTCTTTGTTTATAAGTCTCTGTTTATTAATTGTTGCAAAGTCACAAGCAGCTTTCCCAGTAGTTCTGCCTGGCTCCAACCTGATAGATCTAGCTCATGGTAAATATTTATTGTGGCTTTTGTGTGCGTGCATTTGATTAAGTGATTTTTAGAATCAGTGGAAAATGTCTTCTGGTCTTACTCCCTCCCCCGCCTCCCCCGCCCAACTGTCATTATTTTTTCAAGAGAACTGGCCCAGTTCTTCAAATTGTATCCCAAATCTCCACGATCCCCTCCTTTCACTGTTTCATGACATGCCTCTGTTCATTTTCGCGTGAATCAAAGAAACATCTTTCTGCATGGACCTGCTCATCCCTGACCTCATAGTTTAACATGCTCTCTCTTTTTTAAAAAATCATTTTTAAATTTTTAAAATTTATTCAATTGTAATTGGAGGAGAGTTGCTTTACAACCTTGTGCTGTTTTCTGCCATCCGTCACCATGAATCAGCCATTCGTACATTTATCCCCTCCCTCTTGAACCTCCCTCCCATCCCATCCCACCCCTCTAGGTTGTCACAGTGCCCCGGGTTGACCTCCCTGCATCACACAGCAAATCCCACTGGCTGTTCTGCACGTGATAATGCAGATGTTTCAATGCTTCTCTGTCCATTCATCCCTCCCTCTCCTTCCCCACCTGGTGTCTACGAGTCTGTTCCCATTTCCTTTCCTTTGCTCCACCCCGTGTCCACAAGTCTGTTTTGCTCTCAGCGGTTATACCGTGTGGTCTTGTTTCCAGTGCAAGATCCGCGTTGCTAATTTGGGTCATCCGCAGACACACTCGCTTTCTGAGTTTTAAGGCTGGCTCTCCTCCCGTTCTGTCTCTCCCTTCCTGGAGACAATCGGCTTTCCCGTCGCCGGGGGTTTCCTGCCCCTGTGTAGCCCATCCGCTTGGGCCCTGTCCGAGGCTACCGTTGTCTGCCCTCCCAGGGAAACGAGAGAGTTCTGCAGCTGCGTGTCAACGACCCTGAATTCCCTTCGTTAGCCCCTCTTTAGCCAATAAGAGTTAAAGAATCTCAGGGCTTCGCCCAAAATTTGCAGTGGGAGATAGCAACAGTGTTGACGCTGGTTGTGAACACCTGTCATTTCTTAAAACTGGTACTGATTTTCTTCTTATTAAAAAAAAATTTTTTTTTTCTTCACTTGTTTTGTTGTGCCGGGTGTTAGTGGCAGAATGCACCATCTTTCCACTGTGGCCTGTGACCTTCCTAGTTGCAACATGTGGGATCTAATTCCTTCACCAGGGCTCAAACGCACGCCCCCCCCTGCAGTGGGAGCATGGAGTCTTAGCCACTTGGACCACCAGGGGATTCCCATAATTTTCTTCCCGTTCTTCACTTGTTCAGGAAATCGTGGTGATTGTTCAAACCTTTCAGGATGTAACACGTGTTACAGAATGTTCTGTGTGTTTACACCCCCTTCTTATTTTATCCCCAAGCAAACGGATGTGTTCCATGTGTTCCACGTTAGAAGCATTAATATTGATACACTGACTCTCTCATCAGCATTGGGAGGTGAAAGGGGACTGTGGGTAAACAGTTAAACCAACCAGCGTGCTCCCCAGCAAAGCCATCCAGATAATTTCCTTAGCTGTGACCTCACTCAGCTCCCCGGAGACCAATTTCAGGAGAGTCTAACCTGAAGTAGCTAAAGAAGTCATAAAGCTTTATGGAGAAAAGAAGCTATAAATCTAGGTTGCAGTGACTTTATCTCTGCGCGGAGGCACGCCAAAAAGTGCCTGGAAAGAAAACTGTGGTGAGCTCTTCACGTCCTCCAAGGTTAGCTGAACCCGACTGCCACCAGTGGGAAAAATGCAAGAGCGAGCATCATAAGAGCAAACACAGGAATTCACTCATTCATTCATCTAGGAGCCTGCCACCTTACCCCTCTGTGTTAGGATTTCCCAGTCTTGAGAGGGAAGACGGATAAGCCAGCCATTACAGTATCCTGCGACAAGGGCTGTGTGTTTCTTTAAGCCGGCACTCCTGGGGATTTGTTAAAAGCAGCAGGAGGAAGCTAAGACAGGTGGATGAACGCTAATATAGATCTACACTCTGGTGAAGAATGTGAACCCGGTCCAGCTGGGAACAGTCAGGAATTCCAGAGCCACCCAGTGTGAACCTCTGCCCAAGGGCTGAGATTAAGGCTGCAAAGGAAGTCAGAGCACCCACTCAAGTCAGAGATGTAGAGGCTTTCACGAAGCTCAGTGATGAGGATGGAGAGAAAAAGACAAAGAAACAGTTTACCTCGGGGTTGTAAGACGCCACCTTCCCCTGCAAGAGATGCAGTTTCAATCCCAGGCCAGAGAACCGGAAATCCCACATTCCCTGTGGCCAAAACAAACCAAACTATCAAACAGAAGCAACATTGTAACACATTCAGTAAAGACTTTAAAACTGCTCCACATCAAATAAACAAAAATCCTTTTTTTTTTTTTTAAAAGAAATGATTTACAGCAACACAATGGCCTTTTCTAGGCTATCGTTCCTCCAGGGTGGATACGTAACACTTAGCCTTATTCTTGAAAAGAGGCTTTAGAAATAGACGTATATTTCTGAGAGAAAGAGACAGGTTTAAACAGCTGAAAATCTGGTAGTGTACCCCAACACGTATACCTGTGAGTGCATGCTCACTTGCTTCAGCCGTGTCTGACTCTTGTGTGAGCCCAGGGACTGTAACCCACCAGGCTCCTCAGTCCATGGGATGCTCCAGGCAAGAACACTGGAGTGGGTTGCCATGCCCTCCTCCTGGGCATCTTCCCTGCCCAGGGATCGAACCCACATATCCCGAGTCTTCCGCATTGCAAGCAATTCCTTCTTGCTGAGCCGCCGGGGAAGCCCATGACAGATACGATCACAGGCAAACTGTTTCATCTCTTTACGTCCCCCTCATCTGTAGAGGGGGTCAGTCCCACTTCCAAGGCCCGTATATCAGGCTTCTTTGCGAATTGTATGCTGTGATACGGAAGCACACACTTTAGAAAGCGTGGCTGTTTGTTCCTTTTGCTTAATAAGTAGCATATCTAAGGCTAAAGGAGAAGTATGAGAGAGGATTTTTCCAGTCGTCTTATATATATGTGAAGTGCAGTGAAAGTCGCTCAGCCGCATCTGACTCTTTGGAACCCCATGAGCTATGCAGTCCATGGAATTCTCCACGCCAGAATACTGGAGTGGGTAGTCTTTCCCTTCTCTAGGGGGTCTTCCCAATCCAGGGATCCTGCACTGCAGGCGGATTCTTTACCAGCTGAGCCACCAGGGAAGCCTCTTATACATATGATGCTTCTGCGGCTAAGTCGCTTCAGTCGTGTCCGACTCTGTGCGACCCCACAGACAGCAGCCCACCAGGCTCCCCCATCCCTGGGATTCTCAAGGCAAGAACACTGGAGTGGGTTGCCATTTCCTTCTCCAATGCATGAAAACAAAAAGTGAAAGTGAAGTCACTCAGTCGTGTCTGACCCTCAGTGACCCCTTGGACTGCAGCCCACCAGGGTCCTCCATCCATGGGATTTTCCAGGCAAGAGTACTGGAGTGGGGTGCCATTGCCTTCTCCACCTTATATATATAAATATATGCAAACGTCTTCGAGAGAAGTTCAGCCCAGGCTGGCCCCTCTAGAGACGGCCCCATCCCCGGTGGAGCTGCTGAGAGTGTTCTCTTCCCCCCGCCTCACCGCAGCAGCAACCCAGCGGCCCCACCACCTAGCCTGGGCTTGTGTGTCCCTTGTCACTCAGCTCCCGAGCCTGCTGCCTCCACCCTCAGACGGCTCAGGTGCCCGGCGCCCACACACACTCTCTCCCACGGTGGAGCTGCTGAGAGTGTTCTCTTCCCCCCGCCTCACCGCAGCAGCAACCCAGCGGCCCCACCACCTAGCCTGGGCTTGTGTGTCCCTTGTCACTCAGCTCCCGAGCCTGCTGCCTCCACCCTCAGACGGCTCAGGTGCCCGGCGCCCACACACACTCTCTCCCAGTTAGACTCTGATCACAGCGAAACCTCCAGCGGATCACAGCCACACCTGGGGCCCAAGAAAGCCGGAGGGACGTGGCCTTGCTCCTTAATAAGAAAGTCATAAACTGTCCCCTGATGAAGGGAAGCCCTTGAAAGCATGTTTAAAGGTGGAACTTCCCCAGCAGCTAGAAAAACAAGGGAGTTGCCGGGCGCTCTGCTCTGAACCTCACTTTCCCTTTCTGCCATTTAAGTGTCCTCTCTAAGCCATTCCAACAGGACGTGCACCCTGGCTAGCTGCCCCGCCCTCGAAGGTGCTAAAAACCAGCAGATATGAAATACAGATGTCGAACAGTCAGAAAAGCAGTAAATTGGGCTCACGTTGTATTTTCTCCTGCCTGTGCAGGTCTCAAAAGCAGAGCTTCGGACCTGAGGCAGGTCTGGCTTGTTGAGCCACACCCCACCCTAGGAATCAGAGCTGGATTTGCACACCGGCTCCTTCTCAAGCTGACAAACCCCACGTTCGTCTGTTCCCCGAGCAAAATGAAATTAAGGGCTGCAGCACCTGCTCTGGGGGCAGCATCACTGTTTACGTGCAGACGTAAAAGACTGGAAATCACCGACACGGGATACAAGGAGCGAACGTCGTGCGGGTCAGACTGGAGGCAGTCAACACGACAGAGGGCAGAAAGCCCGCAAGGTGTGTGTTAACGGAGCTTGCACAGAACAACAACAAAAAAGGCAGAATCCACGCAGCTTGGAAGCGGCNCGGGATACAAGGAGCGAACGTCGTGCGGGTCAGACTGGAGGCAGTCAACACGACAGAGGGCAGAAAGCCCGCAAGGTGTGTGTTAACGGAGCTTGCACAGAACAACAACAAAAAAGGCAGAATCCACGCAGCTTGGAAGCGGCCTGAGGAAGGAGGCTGGATGAGAAACCTCAGACGCGCAGCAAGCTGTCGTACTCGGAAGCATCGGCGTCACCAAAGGAGCGTCAAACACCAGCTTAGGAAGGAGGCAGCCGTGGGAGGGAACCAGCTCGGAAATGGAAGGCGCGGGGTTTCGTTTTCCAGCTAGCGTCGGTCATGTGAATATAATATACATATATATTTCTTATTTCATTCATTTTTGGCTGCCGCGGCTCCTCCTTGCTGCTCGAGGTTTCTCTCTGGTTGCAGCGAGCGGTGCCTACTCTCTGTGTTGGTGCTCGGCGGCTTCTCTTGCTGCGGACTCTAGGGCACACGGGCTTAGCCCAGGGTAACTGTGGCTCGCGGGCTTAGTTTTATGTGAGATCCTTCCTGACCAGGGATCGAACACGTGTTCCCCGGCTTGGCAGGCGGATTCTTAAGCCCTGGACCACCCAGAGAAGCCCTGTATGAATTTCGTAACATCCCTGGGCCTTCGTTGCAAAAGGCATGCCAGTTAATAGTTACCCCACAGGGCTGCCGCGGTGAGGTTACGTTTGTAACAGCAGGTGGACTTTTCGGGTAGCTCGGTAGTAAAGAATGCGCCTGCCGAGGCAGGAGACGCAGGTTCAATCCCTGGATCAGGAAGGTCCCCTGGAGGAGGAAATGGCAACCCCCTCTAGTATTCTGGCCTAGAAAATCCAATGGACACAGGAGCCAGTCTATGGGGTTGCAAAGGGTTTGATGCGACTGAGTAGGCACGCATGTGATAGCAACCTAAGACAAACGGCGTAACAGCTTTTATCAGCTTTCATGACCCGTGGGGAACGTTTTAGAATGGAAGTCAGCAACCTGTGCCTCCCCGTGGACCAAGTGCAGCCCACTGTCTGTACGTTTATACACTTGGTAGACATTTCATCCTGTTCAGAATGTGCATAAAACATTGGGTGGATATAAGACATTTGCTTCGCCCCAAAGAGTTCTGGACACCTGCTTGTGTTTGCTCCAGTCCCAAACTTCCCTAAGATGATCTCTGTGGTTTGGTCGTGTCTGACTCTTTGTGGGACTCTTTGCTGACCTGGGACTGAGTCTTCTGCATTGGCAGGTGGGTTCTTTATCAGCAATGCCTCCTGGGGAATGGCCACCGTACTCGCCATCAGAAAGAACCTTCCTCATTGAATACACGCTGTCCTTTCCCTCTGTGATGTGTAATACAGACATGACTAAATATGTGAGTATTTATTTCCGTCCTCTTCTAGGTGATAAGGCAAGTCCATGGGGGATAAGCATCGTTAGTCTCTTTCATCCGTGTATTCTTTTTTTTAAAATCAATTAATTTTTATGGAAGTACAGTCAATTTACAATGTTGCATTCATTTCGGGTGTATAGCGAAGTGATTCATGAATGGTGCAGCGGTTAAGAATCTGCCTGCCAATGCAGGAGATGCAGGTTCTATCCCTGGGTGGGGAAGATCCCCTGGAGGAGGAAATGGTCAACCCACTCCAGTATTCCTGCCTGGAGAATCCCACGGACAAGGAGTCTGGCGTACTGCAGTCCACGGGGGTCACAAAGAGTCAGACACGAGTTAGTGTTAGTAAATCAATAGCACTAGTTGATTTAGAGTGTTGTGTTCATTTCAGGTGTACAGCAAAGTGACTCGCTTTTACGTAGGTACTTATCTGTTTTTCTTTCCGATTCTTTTCCATTAGCGACTGGTTTTTTCTTTTTAACTTATTGCTTTGTTATTAAGTCATTAATTTTTCATTGGAGTAGGACAGTGTACAGTCTTATGTTAGTTTCTGCTGTGCCATGGTCTTCTTTTAAAAATATTTTGTTGACTGATCTATCTGTTTATTCGTTTTGGCTGCACTGGGTCTCTGCTGCTGTGTGGGCTTGTCTCTAGTTGTGGTGTGTGGGTGTCTCACTGCAGACACTTCTTTTTGATGCAGGGCACAGGTTCTAGGGGGCATGGGCTTCCCTATTTGTGGCATCGCTTGGGCTCAGTACTCGCGGAACCTGGGCTTAGCTTCCCCAAGGCACATGCTGCTGCTGCTGCTGCTAAGTCGCTTCAGTCGTGTCCGACTCTGTGAGACCCCATAGACGGCAGCCCACCAGGTTCCCCCCATTCCTGGGATTCTCCAGGCAAAAACACTGGAGTGGGTTGCCATTTCCTTCTCCAAGGCACAAAAGTGAAAAGTGAAAGTGAAGTCACTCAGTCATATCCGGCTCTTCGTGACCCCATGGACTGCAGCCCACCAGGTTCCCCCCGTCCCTGGGATTCTCCAAGCAAGAACACTGGAGTGGGTTGCCATTTCCTTCTCCAAGACACGAAAATGAAAAGTGAAAGTGAAGCCATTCAGTCATGTCTGGCTCTTCATGACCCCATGGACTGCAGCCCACCAGGCTCCTCCATCCGTGGGATTCTCCAGGCAAGAGTACTGGAGTTGGGTGCCATTGCCTTCTCCTCCAAGACACATGGGATCTTCCCAGAGCTGTGATGGAACCTGTGTCTCCTGCAGTGCCCCTCATTGGCCACCATTGAGCCACCAAGGAGATCCCTGTACCATGGTATTCTTACTGTACATTAATTCTTCATGTACAGCAATCGTAAGCATGTACTGATCACTCCCTCAACCTCCTTGAATGAATTTTTTCGTTTTTGCTCAGGAAATCAGTAACTTCCCTACCTAGCGAAAGGTTTAAAAACACAAAATGCAATGAAAATAAATCAAGCACTTCATGTTACAGCGAAAGGACATTGCAGCCTGCAGAGGGAAAAAAATGCATATATCAGTGCAATATATGAAATGATTATGACCACTGAATACTGAGTTCCTAAAGCAGAAGATTAGTAAATCGCATCAGGCTGCTAGGATATAAGTCACATTCTCTCCCCATGATGCGTTCAGCGAGAATCCAACAACAAAGAGGTACGTAGAAAACCTCCATAGAGAAATTTTAAGGTGCACGACTTAAAAAAAAGTGTGGGTCAAATGAGAACTCATCAAGGAAAGTGAAAATATCGATAAACAATAATAACGCCATGTACTTTTCAAAGGGAAATACGATGAATTGAGAGGGAAATTTAGAACTCTAAACGTTCATAGGAGGAGAGAAATAGTGTGGAAATCAATGAAATGCGCAACTTAACACAGGCAGTTAGGAAAAGCCGTTGCTGCTGCTGCTAAGTCACTTCAGTTGTGTCCGACTCTGTGTGACCCCATAGACAGCAGCCCACCAGGCTCCCCCATCCCAGGGATTCTCCAGGCAAGAATACTGGAGGGGGTTGCCATTTCCTTCTCCAATGCATGAAAGAGAAAAGTGAAAGTGAAGTCGCTCAGTCTGTCCGACTGTTAGCGACCCCATGGACTGCAGCCCACCAGGCTACTCCGTCCATTGGATGTTCCAGGCAAGAGTACTGGGGTGGGGTGCCATTGCCGAGCAGCGGATTAAATTTCACCAAATTAAAATAAAAGTCAGTAAGACTGGAAAACTCTTGGCAAGAGTGACTAGGAGAGAGATGGGGAAGAGGAAAAAGAAGAGTGAACGGCAGGAGAGGAGAGGGGAACAGTGATGGTGGATGGGAGAACAAATAGCAACTATTTTTTAAGAGTATAGCGGTTCCAGAGAGCAAAAAAGATAATACAGTCACCGCATTTTCAGCCTTACAGCAATGAACTTGAAACCTCACATATTCAAAAATCCCAGAAAAAGTGGAAATGACTCAAGAAGAAATAAACTATAAAAACTGTCAGTAGTTTAAAAAAAAAAAGAAAGAAAAAAAGAAGCTTTCTGCAAAGAAAGAATCAATGTTCTGATGGTTTTGTATGTTCATTCTACCGAGCAACAAGTCAATTCCAAAGCAGTGCAGCAATTCCAGAGAACAGAAAAAATAAGAAACTGAACTCATTTTATGAGTCTAACTAACTTTAATAACTGAATTATCCGAGGAGAATCAGTTCAGTTCAGTTGCTCAGTCGTGTCCGACTCTTTGCGACCCCATGAATTGCAGCATGCCAGGCCTCCCTGTCCATCACCATCTCCAGGAGTTCACTCAGACTCACGACCATTGAGTCCGTGATGCCATCCAGCCATCTCATCCTCGGTCGTCCCCTTCTCCTCCTGCCCCCAATCCCTCCCAGCATCAGGGTCTTCTCCAATGAGTGAACTCTTCTCATGAGGTGGCCAAAGTACTGTAGTCTCAGCTTTAGCATCATTCCTTCCAAAGAAATCCCAGGGTTGATCTCCTTCAGAATGGACTGGTTGGATCTCCTTGCAGTCCAAGGGACTCTCAAGAGTCTTCTCCAACACCACAGTTCAAAAGCATCGATTCTTTGGTGCTTAGCTTTCTTTACAGTCCAACTCTCACATCCATACATGACCATAGGAAAAACCATAGCCTTGACTAGGCGGACCTTAGTCGGCAAAGTAATGTCTCTGCTTTTGAATATACTATCTAGGTTGGTCATAACCTAGATAGCGTCTAGGTTACTAGATCATAACCTAGTAAGCGTCTTTTAATTTCATGGTTGCAGTCCTACTAAATTCAAGGACAGAATCTTGAAAAGAATATCATCAGAGCAACCCAGCAATGTGTAAAGAATAATGTGAGAAAGTGAAAGTTGCTCAGTCACGTCTGACTCTTTGTGACCCCATGGACCGAGTTCTCCAGGCCAGAATACTGAGAAGAGCCATTCCCTTCTCCAGGGGATCTTCCCAACCCAGGGATCGAACCCAGGTCTCCCACATTACAATCGAATCCTTTACCAGCTGGGCCACCAGGGAAGCCCAGGGATACTGGAGTGGGTAGCCTATCCTTTCTCCAGTGGATCTTCCAGACCGAGGAATCGAACCAGGGTCTCCTGCATTGCAGGTGGATTCTTTACCAGCTGAATCATGAATATATTTGGTTATTCCTAGAAATACACACTTGGATTAACATTAGAAAGATTAATCCATTGATTTCCAGGGCGGGGGGGAATCTATGTGATCATATTAAGAAATGAAGAATAAATCATTTGATAAAGTTAGTATCTATTCCTGACTTACTTATAAAATAGATCCTTAGCAATTAGGGATACAAAGTAACTTTCCTACACTGATAAATAATGCCTAGCAAAAACTGAGTTGAAGCATCATATTTAATGGTGAAAAGTACTCCTGTTTAAGATGAGAAGTAAAAATGCTTTCTATGACAACCTCCGTTCGGCTTTGTGTTGGCGGTACTAAAGACCAGTAAGAAAAAAATATAATGGAACATATGAACATTACAAAGGAAGGGGCAGTTATCCTTCAGAGCGTGTTCATCTTCTACCTTGAAAACCATAAGTCTCAAAGACAATTTAGATAAATTATTAGAATCAGTAAGGTTTTATCAACATTGTTGGATACAACATAAATATCTGCTATCACCTGTACTGTGTATGTATAAGCTAGCAATAACTAAATCATACACTTTTAGAAAATATCTTTCACAAAAGCCTCCAACATATATAAAAAATTAGCAATAAGTAGGGAGAAAAGTGATAGACTTTATGAGAAAAATTTTAAAGTACGCTGAAAAATACTAAAGCAAAAGGAAATGAAGAGTTATAATAACAGTGATACCAGTCTTACAGATGTGCTTTGCACCCTAAAATCATTGGGGAGGCCCAGCCTGCAAAGCTGGAATCCAGCGTTGACTTAGCCCTGGACAGTCAGTCACTCCTGGTTCTCAGCAGAGACCAAGCATCAGTTTCCATCTCTGACCCGAGGACTCATGGGTAGGACTCACTGGGAAATGCCCAAATCTGTCCCTAACAGGGGTGGTGGAGCCGGAGGCACCAGATGCTGTGTTTCATCCTTCATTAAAATGACTCTGAGAGCGTGTGCCTTTTTACGTGGTTCACGGGAGTCTACTTCCCTCCTCCAGTGGACCGCATCGTGGCAGAACTGTCCACCATGACCTGTCCGTCTTGGGTGGCCCCGCATGACCACCACATAACTCATCGCTTCACTGAGTTACGCGTGCCCCTTCGCCACAACCAGGCTGTGATCCAGGAAGGGGGAAAACACACACACACATTTTAAACATTTATCCACAGACACTGCTGCAAGATCACAGCTACGCAACCAATATTTCACACTAAGGAACATCTCACCCGTGAAGAGTTCAGTGACCTTTTATTTTTCATCGATGCATATTTACCCCCTCGGGTTTCATTCCTTAAAATAATGCCTTTTGTGCCTGTAAGGCGAAGCCCAAGACAGTGAGATGCCACTGTCTTTTATTTCCAATGCAGTGACAGCTCATTTATCACTTTTATTTTTATCTGCAAGGATTTTGCCGAACAGACTTACTCACGATCTAGAACTCTATAATTAGCGATTTCACTCTGTTGCCTTCATCAATATGTGTCTATGGAAGGATGAGTCATTGAGAACATATTTTTTTTTTTGCTGTTGTTGTTAGTGTTATCTAGATCAGGGCGAGGGAGGCCATTCACCGAAGAACTGAACAAAATAAAAGAAGGCACGTTCCCCAAAACCCCTGCATGGTATGTATTTTGAAGTATTCTAATCACAATGTACTGATTTGTGAGGTCAAATGCTCCCTGATTCAGCGGCAAGAAGACAGACTTTGAAAGATACCAGTGTTATGCAATGTAGCAAATTATTCCATTATGTTTTAAAGGTTGTGTTTTAAAACAGCAAATATTAAATAACAACGTTAAGCTAGAAGCAGCAGCTGCTGGTGGGCTGCCGTCTCTGGGGTCGCCCGGAGTCGGATACGACTGCAGTGACTTAGCAGCAGCAGCTCTCAACCAGGAGTCTCTAGTCTTTGTAATTTAAGGATAACTTATCCTCTTCCTGCTCCTTGATATGTAATCGTGGCACTGTCTGTGTTGATCTGCTCCAGGTCTTTAAAGAAGCTATCCTGTTTAGCGTTGAAGGGTTTCCCTGGTGGTTCAGTGGAAAAGAATCTGCCTGCCCATGCAGAAGACCTGGGTTCAATCCCTGGGTGGGGAAGATCTCCTGGAGGAAGAAATGGCAACCCACTCCAGGATTCTTGTCTGGAGAATCCCATGGACAGAGGAGCCTGGCGGGCTACCGATCATGGGGTCGCAAAGAGCGGGACACGACTGAGCAACTGAACTGAACTGAACTGACCTGAGGTGTAAGACTGCACATCTAAAGTTCAGAGGTCGCAAGGTTGGCGGATGAACTTGGGAATGGATTGAATACAGACTGCTTTTTTGAGAGACAGGAAACCAACGCTGTGGACCACAGTTCACACTCTCAGCTGTGTCAAGAGTCTTACCTCTTTGCTCTGGGTGGTTTCACAGTAGTGACGTAACTTACCATCCCCATGTAAAAATATCCCTTGGCGCGGATGGCCCAGAATCGACTCTTGAAACTTTCCCCCCCACCTTCGGTTTTGGTATGTATTCTCTGTTGTGTTTTTGTTGCTGTTGCTTTTCATTTTTAGCGTTTTGGCCACGCCGCGCAGCTTGTGGGATCTTAGTTCCCCGACCAGGGATTGAACCTGCGCCCCCTTGCAGTGGCAGCTCAGAGTCTTAATCACCGCACCACCAGGGAAGTCCTGTAGCGCTGTCTTTGTTTTTAATCCGAGAGGACCACCGTCATCTGTTCCTTTCTTAAATAATCTGCCTTTGCTCGAACACCAGTAACCAATGTCTGTAAATAATCTGCCTTTGCTCAAACACCAGTAACCAATGTCTGTAAATAATCTGCCTTTGCTCAAACACCAGTAAGCAATGTCGGACATACATGGAGTCAACTATTGCTGTTTGGTCAGTCTTTAGTGGGGAGTTAAATCTGCCCAAATTTATTTAAAAAAAAAAAAANGTGTATTCTCTGTTGTGTTTTTGTTGCTGTTGCTTTTCATTTTTAGCGTTTTGGCCACGCCGCGCAGCTTGTGGGATCTTAGTTCCCCGACCAGGGATTGAACCTGCGCCCCCTTGCAGTGGCAGCTCAGAGTCTTAATCACCGCACCACCAGGGAAGTCCTGTAGCGCTGTCTTTGTTTTTAATCCGAGAGGACCACCGTCATCTGTTCCTTTCTTAAATAATCTGCCTTTGCTCGAACACCAGTAACCAATGTCTGTAAATAATCTGCCTTTGCTCAAACACCAGTAACCAATGTCTGTAAATAATCTGCCTTTGCTCAAACACCAGTAAGCAATGTCGGACATACATGGAGTCAACTATTGCTGTTTGGTCAGTCTTTAGTGGGGAGTTAAATCTGCCCAAATTTATTTAAAAAAAAAAAAACAGTGAAAACTAAAACTAAACTTACAATAATCTTCATTATTTCACTAGTTGTAATATCATACAGAAAAAAAAAAACAAAAACGGATACATGTTTCCATCGTTGATTGTGGTTCATTTCCTTTTTCTCTGAGAAAGAACTTTCCACGGAATTGCCCACCAAAGACGGGATTCAGCGTGAGGACCGTCTGGGGCTCCATGAAAGAGAGGACTGAAATGCCAAAGGGCCTTCAACATGTCCAGAACTGGGCCTGAAACGTAAAGAAGGCAGGCAGATTTTTGTCTCTTACTGGAATGTTCTAGAAGCCAGAGAGGCATGGGGTTTTCCCAGATGCTGTCTGTGCTTTGAACAATGTTTGATTGCATGGGGACTCTGGCGGGGAAAAACCATTTTCATGATAACTCGGGCCCCAGGCCCCAAACTCCGATGTCCAGGCTGGTGGGGCTGGACCTTGTTTGAAAAAGTTCGTTTTGCTAAGACAGCATGAGATCCCAAGTGCCTGGAACCCAAGCATTTCCAGGAAGCTATTCTGGTCCATGGGGTCGCAGAGAGTCGAACACGATTGACGAAGTAACTCTTTCAACACTTTACTTGAGGACAGCCGTGGTCCCTGCCGTGAGATCTCCTCCTTTCTGCCCTTTCGTGGAGTGATTTGAGGAAAAGAGAGCTGATCAGCAGAAGGACCGCTGTTAGAGGGAAGATGCTCCTCATCTATTGATATGAAGACCGTGGGCAGCTACAGAAAAGCGTCTGGGAAGGTCTCTTTTACCGAGCACATTTTCTGTTGCTTAGGATATGCCTCCTTAGGGTCTGTCTTGAGTCGTGATTGGAATTTACAAGCAGGAATCGTCCCTGTTTCGCATGGGTCCATGTCGGGGGCATGTTGTGAAATGCCCTTTGATTCGCTAGTTTCGTTGTTTGCACTCCGTGTTCAGACAGTCACCCGGCAGGGGTGTTTAGCCTTGGCGTTTTAGCTCCCGGGACGGTAGGTGCATGAGGAGCTTTGGTCCTCCTTGTCCAGGAGGAATCAGGTGAGGCTGAAATCTCCAAGAAACAGTAGGAGGAAGCTCCACTGTTGCGCCTTTGTCTCCCCATTTTTTTTTTTTTTTAATCGTGTTTCTTCTTGGCTACGCTGGGTCTTTGTTGGTGGGAGGGCTTTTCCCTAGTTTTGGCGAGGGGAGGCTACTCTCCAGTTGCGATGGGCAGGCTTCTCATTGCAGAGGCTTCTCTTGTTTTGGAGCCCAGACTCTAGGGCAGCTGGACTTCAGTAGCTGTAAAAGGTGGGCTTCAGTAGCTGCGGCTCTGGAGCCTCAGAGTACAGACTCAGTCGCCGTGGCGCACAGGCTTAGCAGCTGCGTGGCATGTGGGATGTTTTTGGATCAGGGATCCAACCCGTGTCTCCTACCTTGGCAGGCGGATTCTTTACCCCTGAGCCACCAGGGAGGCTCCTGTTTGGTTCTGTTAATGGAACACACATTCAGGATCGTCTAAGGAAGTCGCTGAGAACCTTGATGCCGAAGCTTACTTCAAGAAGACTGTTCTCAAGTGTCTGTAAGCCAATTCTCGTCCAGAATCTTATAGGAGCCGCTGTGAGCACCATCTGTTGCGGTCTGTGTAAATGGATTCGCTCCCCGTGGCCACGTGAGCTTGGACCACCCTCTTGTCAGGGGTGCAAGACAGGGGCTGCACCCAGAAGTTTGACCCCCACCCCTATAAAAATAAAACATACCCTCTTTTCCTGTATTCTCACTTTATGGAGAAAAAGCTCAGCTTGTGGCATTAGTACGTCCGAATCAGACCCTGAAATTCTGAGTCTGGATCCACCAGGAGAGCAGCGTTTTTTCCCTCCTCTGAAAAGATGGATAAGTATCCTCAGGGGAAGTTTCATTTTAGGACATGGAGGCACAGAGGCCCACCGCGCGTGGGCAGATAGAAGACGCCTTGTCTACTCCGCAGGCCTCCGTGCCTCTCCCTGGATGGCGTCTTTCCACTTTCAGGGTTTCCCAAACCCGATGTCACTTCGTGACAAGTAGAAAGGGTAAAAGTGGAAACAGTGACAGATTTTATTTTCTTGGGCTCGCAAATCGCTGCAGACAGTGACTGCAGCCATGAAATCAAAAGATACTTGCTCCTTGGAAAGAAAAGCATGAAAAACTTACACAGTGTATTAAAACTTACACAGGGATGACTTTACCAACAAAGGTCCCTATAGTTAACAGCCATGCTGCTGCTGCTGCTAAGTCACTTCAGTCGTGTCCGACTCTGTGTGACCCCATAGACAGCATCCCACCAGGCTCCCCCATCCCTGGGATTCTCCAGGCAAGAATACTGGAGTGGGTTGCCNGCTGCTGCTGCTGCTGCTGCTAAGTCACTTCAGTCGTGTCCAACTCTGTGTGACCCCATAGACGGCAGCCCACCAGGCTCCCCCATCCCTGGGATTCTCCAGGCAAGAATACTGGAGTGGGTTGCCATTTCCTTCTCCAATGCATGAAAGAGAAAAGTGAAAGTGAAGTCGCTCAGTCTGTCCGACTGTTAGCGATCCCATGGACTGCAGCCCACCAGGCTACTCCGTCCATTGGATGTTCCAGGCAAGAGTACTGGGGTGGGGTGCCATTGCCTTCCCCAGTTAACAGCCATAGTTTTTCCAATAGTCATGTACAGAGAGTCGGACTGTAAAGAAAGCTGAGCACCAAAGAATTGATGCTTTTGAACTGTGGTGCCTGAGAAGACGCTTGAGAGTCCCCTGGACTCTCGGTCAATCCTAAAGGAAATCTATGCTGAATATTCATTGGAAGGAGTGATACTGAAGCTGAAACTCCAATCCTTTGGCACCTGATGTGAAGAGCTGAATCAATGGAAAAGACCCTGACGCTGGGAAAGATTGAAGGCAGGAGGAGAAGAGGATGACAGAGGATGAGATGGCTGGATGGCATTTCCGACTCAATGGACATGAGTTTGAGTAAACTCTGGGAGACGGTGAAGGACAGGGAAGCCTGGCGTGCTGCAGTCCATGGGGTNCGCTGGGAAAGATTGAAGGCAGGAGGAGGAGAGGATGACAGAGGATGAGATGGCTGGATGGCATTTCCGACTCAATGGACATGAGTTTGAGTAAACTCTGGGAGACGGTGAAGGACAGGGAAGCCTGGTGTGCTGCAGTCCATGGGGTCGCAAAGAGTCGGACATGATTGAGCAACTGGATGACAATAATGGATACATACATTTGTATCTGTCTTATCTATCTGTGGAGAGATGCGTTTTCAGGAATTGGCTCTTGTGATTCCAAGAGCTGGCAAGTCCAAAATCTGCAGGGAAATTCAGGCAGAGATTCTGTGTTTTGGCCTTGACAGAGAATCGTTTCTTCTTTGGGAAATTTTCATCTTTGCTTTTGAGACCCTCGCCTGGTTAGATAAGACCCACCCACCATCCAATATGTCCTGCCCAGGGCCATTATGGAGGGCAATCTGCTTTGCTCAAAGTATGCCAATTTAAATGTAATCACATCTAAAAAAACAAAACAAAAAACAAACCCACATATATACTAGTGTGAAACAAGCAGATGGGTCCTGTAGGCTAGACAAATGATGCATAAAACTAATTATCACAGCACAGCACCTTCCTCAAATAGTGAGCAATTGGCACTGTCTATGCAAGCAATTTGTGTATAATTTCCTATGACAGTAACAGTAGCAATGACCTATACAGGTCTGTGAGCTTATCAGTTCAGTTCAGTTCAGTTGCTCAGTCGTGTCTGACTCTTTGCGACCCCATGAATCGCAGCACGCCAGGCCTCCCTATCCATCACCATCTCCCGGAGTTCACTCAGACTCATGTCCATCGAGTCCATGATGCCATCCAGCCATCTCATCCTCGGTCGTCCCCTTCTCCTCCTGCCCCCAATCCCTCCCAGCATCAGGGTCTTCTCCAATGAGTGAACTCTTCGCATGAGGTGGCCAAAGTACTGTAGTCTCAGCTTTAGCATCATTCCTTCCAAAGAAATCCCAGGGTTGATCTCCTTCAGAATGGACTGGTTGGATCTCCTTGCAGTCCAAGGGACTCTCAAGAGTCTTCTCCAACACCACAGTTCAAAAGCATCGATTCTTCGGCGCTCAGCTTTCTTCACAGTCCAACTTTCACATCCATACATGACCACAGGAAAAACCATAGCCTTGACTAGGCGGACCTTAGTCGGCAAAGTAATGTCTCTGCTTTTGAATATACTATCCAGGTTGGTCATAACTTTTCTTCCAAGGAGTAAGCGTCTTTTAATTTCATGGCTGCAGTCACCATCTGCAGTGATTTTGGAGCCCCAAAAAATAAAGTCTGACACTGTTTCCACTGTTTCCCCATCTATTTCCCATGAAGTGATGGGACCGGATGCCATGATCTTCGTTTTCTGAACGTTGAGCTTTAAGCCAACTTTTTCACTCTCCTCTTTCACTTTCATCAAGAGGCTTTTTAGCTCCTCCTCACTTTCTGCCATAAGGGTGGTGTCATCAGCATATCTGAGGTTATTGATATTTCTCCCGGCAATCTTGATTCCAGCTTGTGTTTCTTCCAGGCCAGCGTTTCTCATGATGTACTGTGCATATAAGTTAAATAAGCAGGGAGACAATATACAGCCTTGACGTACTCCTTTTCCTATTTGGAACCAGTCTGTTGTTCCATGTGCAGTTTTAACTATTGCAAGGCTTATACCAAGGCTTTGTTCCTTGATCTTTGCTCACACTGTGATCTTTAATCCTCACAGCTGTCTTTGAGGCTGGTGCTTTGCTTTATGTGCGGTGACAGAGTTCAGTGTGACTTATGAACCAAATGGATGAGTATATTGTATCACATCTTCTTTATCCATTCATCTCTCGATGGACATCGAGGTTGCTTCCATGTCCTGGCCACTGTGAACAGGGCTACAGTGAACGTTGGGATACATGTGTGTTTTACAATTGTGGTTTTCTCAGGGTCCATGCCCAGTAGTGGGGTCGCTGGGGCGTGAAAGTGAAAGTCGCTCTGTTGTGTCCGACTCTTTGCGACACGATGGACTGTACAGTCAGTGGAATTCTCCAGGCCAGAATCCTGGAGTGGGTAGCCTTTCCCTTCTCCGGGGGATCTTCCCAACCCAGGGATTGAACCCAGGTCTCCTGCATACCAGCTGAGTTTCCAGGGAAGCCCTGGGGCATAGGTAGGTGTATTTCTAGCTTTTTTTTTTTTGTTTTTAAAGGAATCTTCATACTCTTCTGCATAATGACTATACTTGTTTACATTCCCACCAACAGTGCAGGACGCTTCCCCTTTCTCCACATCCTCTCCAGCATTTATTGTTTATAGTTTTTTTTTTTTAGTGATAATCAGAGAGGGGCAAGGCTGGACTTTGAATCCCAGCCTCTTAGAGTTTAGCTTCAACCCTGATCTCGCATCTCCTTGGACTGATTCTCCTACTGACTTTGTTACAGAGTTTATAATCATGTGCTCACAAGGAAGACAAGCGTTTCTTTCCTGAACTGTTTCTCTAAATGAGTACTTAGCAACAACTCTGCTCCTCTCAAGTGTGTTGAAGCAAAACAAATCAAAAAGCAAAACTCCTGGGTTGCATTAAGCCTCTTAGCACCCAGTGCCTCTCTCTTGACCGCCAGCTGCCGCTGGTTTTAAAACAATACTTGGAAGGAGATAAACCGAGAGCTCTTCTGGCTGAGTGTTACGCTGGCTTCAGGGGATGATTACCATAACATTACGTGTCAGGAAGCGATTTTCCAAATGACACTTCAGTGACCCCGGAGAGCTTTAAATCAAAGAACAGAGTCTTGGGTTGTGACGATGGAGCACAAATAAATAAATAAATAAACCACGTGTCGGCTTTTTTTTTTTTAAGTAATCAAGCAAATATCACACAGAGGACCAAGCTATTTAGTTTATGGTTCTCTGGAATATTGTCTGGGTCCAGCTAGATGTCATTGTTTCAGATCTAGGCAGTAAAATTGGATGGTATTTGGGGAAAAACACCCCAAACTTGCATGGCAGCTGGGGACTTCTCTTTTGTTTTTTTTTTTTTTTATAAGTACATAAAAGGTTAAGTTTTTTTTTTTTTTTAAAGCATCAGGTCTTCTCTAGACTAACATTCTTTTAATTTTTTTCTTTTGTATTGGTATATATCCGATTAACAATGTTGTGACAGTTTCAGGTGGACAGCGCAAGAGCTCAGCCATACATGTACATGGATCTAGTCTCCCCCAGACTCCTCTCCCATCCAGGCTGCCACATGGCATCGAGCAGAGTCCCCTGTGCTGTCCAGCAGGTCCTTGCTGGTTCTCCATGTTAAACACAGCAGTGTGTCCATGTCCATCCCAGACTCCCTGACTCTCCCTTCCCCCATCCTTCCCCTTGGGAACCAACAGAGGATTGAGCAGAGTTCCCTGTGCTGTCCAGCAGGTCCTTGCTGGCTCTCCATGTTAAACACAGCCGTGTGTCCATGTCCATCCCAGACTCCCTAATTATTACTTCCCCCCAATTCTTCCTCCCTGCAACCATACATTCCTTCTCTCAATCTGTGAGTCTGTTTCTGTTTTGTATATACGTTCGTTTGTATCATTTCTTTTTAGATTCTACATATAAGGGATGTCATACGATATTTCCGCTTCTCTGTCTGACTTATTTCACTCAGTATGACACTCCCTAGGTCTGTCCATGTTATTGCAAAATGCCATTATTTCATGCTTTTTAATGGTTGAATAATATTCCACTGCATATATATACCACCTTTTCTTTATCTATTTCTCTGTCAGTGGACATTTAGGTTGCTGCAGCTGGGAACTCTTGACTGGAGTGTGTGTAAAAACAGGTTAGAAACGTCGCAGGAGGTGGGACCATGTCTTACTCAACATTGTATCTCTGGCGTCTTGAACCATGCCTCATTCCAGCCACAGAGAAGACCCAGACCCATTTCTTGGGCTGAGTCCTTGAACCATCCCCGCCCACCAAAATCAAGAGTCAGGTCTTTGAGTAATAAGTTGGTTTTCCTCTTTATCCCACACCATAGTTCTCCTGAAAACACACGGAGTACAAATATGCCTTTTTCATTCCTGCAGTTTGTAATACATTTTGCCAAAAATAAGATGTACACTGATGCCATTTCACTTGAAAGAGCTTTTGACTAACAGTAAGACGGTCATTCGGAAATAATAACCTGCTGTTTGTGTTATGCAAAAGACTTTGGCTGAGGAACCTTGCCACCCAATGAAGCTCTCCATTGCCTGTAATGTAGGTGCGTGTCCACTCTTGGGGAAGGACCGGAGTGGGCTCGAAGATTCGAGCCACATATCCCTGTGTGGTTGGAAGAATCGTGGGTTTTTTGGGGAGGAGGAAGAACATGGCAGGGAGGAAGAACGTGGCCAAGCATGACCGAATATTCAGTTCCTCCCTCATACATGAGGATTCCCTGGTAGCTCAGCTGGTGAAGAATCGAGACCCCGGTTCGATTCCTGGGTTGGGAAGATCCCCTGGAGAAGGGATCTTGGAAAAAAAAGATCTTCAAAAAAGGATTCTTGGAAGCAGGGAAGGAGACTGTGGCACTCGGGGCAGGCGTGGGGGGCTCTTGCTCTCAGGGACAACACTCTTGCTCAGTGGGCGGCAGTGGGCCAAAGGGGCTTCACTTTTGTTTCACAGGGATGGCCAGAGTCGACTCTCCTCCCCTGCATTCTGGAAAGAACCGGGTAAGGGGCAGTGGTGTGAAAGGGTGGCAGGATCTGAAAGAGACCAGATGCTACTTTCCCAGAGCCCATCCTGTGTCAGGGTGAGGGTCTGCTGGCCCAGGCTGGGCCTGGACCCAAGTTTTTTCAGGGCCCCATCCAGCAGGGGGAAGGCAAGGGTGGGATGGACTGAGAAAGTAGCAGAGACATATATATATACACCACCGTGTATAAAGTGGACGGCTCGTGGGAAGGTGCTGGATAGTGCAGGGAGCTCAGCGCGGGGCTCTGTGATGAACTGGGGGGTGGATGGGGAGGGCAGGCTCCAGAGGAGGGGACATATGTGCAAATACGGCTGGTTTGTGTCGTGGTACAGCAGAAACCAACACCACGCTCTAAAGAGATCATTGTTATTCAGTCGCTCAGTCATGTCCAACTCTCTGCGACCCCCGTGGACTGCAGCATGCCAGGCTTCCGTGCCTTTCACTATCTCCCGGAGCTTGCTCAAGCTCGTGTCTGTTGAGTCCGTGATGCCATCCAACCATAGTCCAGTAAAAAAATAAATAAATAAATAAAGGAGCAAAAAATAAAAAGTTGAGAGTCCTGGGGGCTGGGGAGAGGAGCTGAACCCAAGTGAGGGTCACAAGCATTTTGTTGCAGTTTTCATCAGTGGCAGAGAAACCATTATGAGACTGAGAGACGGTGGAAATGTGGAAGGTCTGTGTCTGGCTTTGCTCCTAGGGGCGCAAGGGGTCATCTGTGAGTTTCATCTAACCTGTGTAAGGGGAACCGAGGCCCTTTGCAATCAGTGGTTTTCCAGGATGCAGCAGGTGGAGTGATTGTCTCACCTTCCCTGGTTTCCAGGACCGCAGGATTCAGGTGAAGTTATTGACTTGAATGCATCAGTTCAGTGCAGTGCACTCGCTCATTGGTGTCCGACTCTCTGCGACCCCATGGACTGCAGCACGCCAGGCCTCCCTGTCCATCACCAACTCCCGGAATCCACTCAGACTCACGTCCATCTCGTCCGTGATGCCATCCGGCCATCTCATCCTCTGCTGTCCCCTTCTCCTCCTGCCCCCAATCCCTCCCAGCATCAGAGTCAACTCTTACAGGCAGATGAATGAACGAAGACTTGGTGTTGGTTAGTCACTCAGTCGTGTCCGACTCTTTCCAACCCCATGGACGGCAGCCCGCCAGGCTCCTCTGTCCATGGGATTTCCCAGGCAACAGTACTGGAGTGGGTTGCTGTTCCCCACTCCAAGGGGGGGGCTTTCCTGATAGCTTGGTTGGTAAAGAATCTGCCTGCAATGAAGGAGACCCCCATTCGATTCCTGGGTTGGGAAGATCTGCTGGAGAAGGGATAGGCTCCCCACTCCAGTATTCTTCAGCTTCCCTGGTGGCTCAGCTGGTAAAGAATCTGCCTGCAATGCAGGAGACCTGGGTTCGATTCCTGGGTAGGGAAGATCCCTTGGAGAAGGGAAAGGCTACCCACTCCAGTATTCTGGCCTGGAGAATTCCATGGGCTGTATACTCCATGGGGTCGCAAAGAGTCAGACACGACTGAGAGGCTTTCACTTTCATTTTCACTTTCTCCAGGGGATCTTCCCGGCCCAGGCATCAAACCCGAGTGTCCAGCATTGGCAAGTGAGTTCTTTATCGCTGAGCCACCAGGGAAGCACATATATTTAAAAGGAGAAATAAAACCAAAACAACCCTTTGCAGTGGCCACAGGAGATTGAAGGAAAGTTTCCCCCCAGCAGAAATTCGGGGCGGAAAACTTTGCCTCTTTGAGGGACTGGCATTACTTAGACGTTCACTCTGAGACTCACTGAACAAAAGAGGAACTTTCCAAAGTGACTGTGTTATGTAGCAGACTAGCTTGTGTCGCAGAAACAATAGAATCTAATCAAATACCGGACTTGATCTGAATTGTCTTCAATCCAAAGGGAAGGACTGATGGAAAATGAGACAAAAGGAAGGGATATTAATACCTACTTTCCTGGGCACCTGCTATGTATCATGTGTGAAGACTTCTAGGTTCAAACACAAGAATATAGGATTCCAATCAAACATGTTTTATGGATTTAGGCACCTTAATGAGGATGTGTGTGCTATTTTATTTGACTTTTTTTTTTTTGCAATCTCTCAGTGGTAGACCCTGAGAAATTAAAACTGTCCAACAGTGGCTCTCAATACGTGCAAAGTTATAATAATCGTCTCCACTTGCTCTCTCTTTCTGAATCATTAATTGATTTTCCTTTCTGTACTCAATTTACAGAGTGTATTTTAAAATGTTTTATTAATTCCTAGTGTATTACAGACTCCTTGAAAGTAGTGTTCCACTCTGAGAAGAGCCGACTCCTTGGAAAAGCGCCTGATGCTTGGAAATATTGGGGGCAGGAGGAGAAGGGGGTGACAGGGGGTGAGATGATTGGATGGCATCACTGACTCTATGGACATGAGTTTGAGCAAATTCATGAGAGGGAGTTGGTGGTGGACAGGGANGGAAGAACCGACTCACTGGAAAAGACCCTGATGCTGGGAAAGATTGAAGGCAGGAGGAGAAGGGGACGAAGAGGATGAGATGGCTGGATGGCATCACCAACTTGGTGGACATGGGGTTTGAGTAAGCCCCGGGAGTTGGTGATGGACAGGGAGGCCTGGCCTGCTGCAGTCCATGGTGTTGCAAAGAGTTGGACACAATCGAGCGACTCATTGAGCAATAACCTCTGTTTTTAAGACCCACACCTCTTACTAAGATGAGCACTTGTCACTGAGCTTTGATAACATCTTAGAGGTTCTGCTTTCCCTTCTGAGTGCTCTCCTGCCTATAAAGAGGAGGAGAGAAATGAGTTAGCATACAATGGAATGTTGTTCGGTGAAGTACTTACTGGGAGAGGCTCCACTGATGGATGGGCCCTGAAAACGTCTCAGTGAAGCCTGGAAAAGGACGCCGCACTGTGACTCCACTTCTGTGAAGCTGCAGGACGGGCCGGTGGACAGAGGCGGAGGGGAGCTGAATGGTTGCCTGCGCCGGGGGAGGCAGGCGCCGGGCTAGTGACTGCTTCCTGGGCGGGGGTTTCCTTTCGGATGAAAATGCTCTGGAAACCAAGGAGGGATGATGTGACGCTCAGAGTGTGGCCGGTGCCTCTGAATGGGACACTTGGAAACGCTTCCAGTGGTGCAGTTTTCTGTTAGGTGAGTATTCAAATAAAGAGGGCCAGGGAGCAAATGACCTGGAGTGGGGCTGGTCTCAGGGTGGGGATGGCCCCGAGCTTCACCCCCCTGGCTTCCTGTGCCCACCGAGTCCGCCAGTCCCCTCGCACCTGGCATTCGTTCGTCCCCCGGCCCTGGGGTTGGATGGGGACCTTGGCCAAGTGGGCCTCACTTGCGGAGAGCCTCCTGGAGACAGGGCGCCGTGGGGGGCAGCATGGAGCCGTGGGTCCTGCCCCGCCCTCAGCCCTCAGGGCCGAGCGGGCGGTTCTTGGGCAGGACGGGGGGCTTCCTTCTGTCTCCTTCCAAGGGGACGTTGGCCTGCTCGGGACTCCGCCCCTCCCCAGGAGGCTTCAGCCACCTTGCTTGAGTCCTAAGCCCTTTCCCTTTGTGATTTCCCTCTTCTTAAAATTTAAAAAAAAAAAACGAAATTTTCGCCGATGCTTGTGGTAGCTGGGAAAAGGGCTCGCTCCCCTCTGCTCTGAGCTCCAGCCCTGCTGAGCTTTATTTCAGAAATTAGATGAGGCTTCTCTTGTGGCTCCGCGGGTAAAGAATCCTCCTGCAGTGCAGGAGACCTGGGTTCGATCCCTGGGTTGGGAAGATCCTCTGGAGAAGGGAAAGGCTACCCACTCCAGTGTTCTGGCCTGGAGAATTCCATGGACTGTATAGTCCATGGGGTCACAAAGAGTTGGACACGACTGAGCAACTTTCACTCACTCACTCTCTGCCCAAAGCAACACTTATTGATAGATCCCTGGTGCCCAGCATTTTGATTCCTGCATGGTGGGGACACAGGGCTGAGAGGGGCTTGCTCCCTCCCAGGAGTGACTGTCAGTGCGGACTGGCTTAGGCTCTGGACGTAGTCAAGAATTTCCAGGCAGCGTATACCCTGACGACCACTGGTGTGGACCACTCAGGAATGCACAGTCACTCCCAGCTACAATAGGGAGGCATTCACAAAGGAGAGATGCGTCGTTTGGGGCTTACGTGGATTTCAGCAGATCCATCCTTCTTGATGGGAAGGCAGATGTTGTCATTCTTTGCCAGTAAACCATTTTAGGAGATTTCTTTTTTAATTGACGGATAATTGCTTTACAGAATTTTGTTATTTTCTGTCAAACCTCAACATGAATCAGCCATAGGTATACACATATATCCCCTCCCTTTCGACTTGTTTTTGACATGAAATGTTTATTGTTATTTAGTCTCCAAGTCTTGTCCGACTCTGCAGCCCCTTAGGCTGCAGCACGCCGAGCTTCTGTGTTTTCCACTGTCTCCTGGAGTTTGCTCAAACTCACGTCCATTGAGTGGGTGATGCATCTAACTGCCCTATCCTCTGCCACCCCTTTCTGCTTTTGCCTTCAATCTTCCCCAGCATCAGGGTCTTTTCCGATGAAATATTTATTAGTGGATGATAAAGCGGAACAAGTCTAGAAAAATGGAGCCAGAGTATTAAAATTTAACCCACTTTTTTGATTCTAATGTGAAATAACTACAAGACAGTGGGTGGCTGCCCCCGCAGTGCCCTTTTGCAGGGCAGTCCTGCCTGTTGGTCTGGCCATCAGCAGGGTCTGGGGGCCTGGGCCAGATGGGAGGTCGGCCCCGTGAGAAGCCACCGTGATCCCCGTTGGGGTGGAGTGCTGTCGGGGTGTCTTCTGGGCTCTGTGGAGGGTCCTTGTCGCTCTCTTATGTTTTCCGAGTCTCTCTGGGGCCCGACATTGCTGGCTGGTGAATGAGAGAGGGCTAGAGTCGGGGTGGTAACAGGCAGGTCTGTCTTGCCCCGTGTGTCTCTGGGGGCCTGCCTTACTGCTGTAGAGCGATGATGCGGCGGAAGATGGAATAACACACAGCAGGGGCTACGAGGGTTGCTGAGAGCTGGGGGAGGCACGGGGCAGATGAAGGGGCTGCAGACACCTGGGCGGCGACTTCCCCCGTGTGTGGGCGGCGTTGGGCGAAGCTCCTGGGGACCCACCCTCAGCTTTGTCCGCAGCNCGGTGGAAGATGGAATAACACACAGCAGGGGCTACGAGGGTTGCTGAGAGCTGGGGGAGGCACGGGGCAGATGAAGGGGCTGCAGACACCTGGGCGGCGACTTCCCCCGTGTGTGGGCGGCGTTGGGCGAAGCTCCTGGGGACCCACCCTCAGCTTTGTCCGCAGCCATCACCCAGGTTTACTGAGGGCAGGGCTCCTGAGAACAGGCTCATGTTTGCCTTTGGGGCGGAGCTGTGGGTAAGTGCAAACTGCCTGGGCTGAGTTAGACTTCCCCGAGCTGGGCCAGCAGCCAGCCCAGATACCAGGTCTCTGGAGGTCCATTTGCACGTTTGGAGCTCGCTTTGCTCATCTGCAGGGGGGTCGCCGGAGCTGCTGTACAGGGTGTGACTTTGTGACGGGGTGGTGTGCAGGCGGGCGTCCGTGGGGAGGGTGTGTTCTGTACAGTGAGTGACGTCACCTTTTCTTTAAGTCCTCATGGCACAGAGAAGCTTAACCAAATGCAGACCCAGTGGCCCGGGTTTGCAGCTCTTTTCCCCACAGCTTCCCTGGTGGCGCACGTCGTAAAGAACCCATCTGCCAAGGCAGGAGACCTAAGAAACTCAGGTTAGATCCCTGGGTCAGGAAGATTCCCTGGAGGAGGAAATGGCAATCAGCTCCTGTGTTCTTGCCTGGAGAATCCCATGGACAGAGGAGCCTGGTGGGCTACAGTCCGCGGGGACTAACATTTCACTCTCTCATGCCCCGACACCTACTTCCTGACTGCCCCCAGGGGTTTGGAGGTGTGAGGCCAAAGAGGGTTAGCATCCC
>SJYX01008099.1:176437-210006 GCA_006410675.1 Oreotragus oreotragus | reverse complement strand
GAGGAAGCTAGCTGGTACCCAGACAGAAGCCAAGAGGAGGCTTTAAAATTCTAGGGTTCAAGAACAGCCTCTTGGATAAGGGAAACAAAAGCAAAAATAAAGAAATTGGACTACGTCAAACTAACAGCTTTTGCACATGATTAACAAAAAGGCGGCCTGCGAATGGGAAAGGATATTTGTAAACCATAAGTATGATAAGGGGTTAATATCCATAATATATAAAGAACTCATACAAGTCAACATCCAAAAAACAACCCAATTACAAAATGGGCAGAAAACCTGAATATACATTTTTCCAAAGACATAGAAATGGTCAATGGACACAAGAAAAGATGCTCAGCATCATTAACTGTCAGGGAGATGCAAACCAAAACCACAATGAGACAGTACCTAACACCTGTCAGAAAGGCTACAATAAAAAAGGTCACAAAATAACAAGTATTGGCAAGGATGTGGAAAAAAGGGACCCTTCATGCACTATTGGTGGGAATGCAAATTGCTGCAGCAGCTACTCTGGAAAAGAGTACAGAGGTTCCTCAAAAAATTAAAACTGAACTACCATACAACCCAGAATTCTACTTCCGGTAGTTTCCCAAATTAAACAGAAACACTAATTTGAAAACCTGTATGCATCCCTATGTTCACTGCAGCATTATTCACAATAGCCAAGATATGGAAGCAACTGAAATGTCTGTCCATAGATGAATAAAGATGTGGTGTATACACACACACACACACACACACGAATATTGTTCAGACATAAAAAAGAATATCTTGCCATTGCAACAACATGGATTATACTATGTGAAAAAAGTCAGAGAAAGATAAATACTACGTGAATTCACTTACATGTGGAACCTGAAAACCAAACGAACAAATAAAAGAGAAACAAGCTACAGATGCAGAGGACAAACAGACAGCTGCCAGAGGGGCGGGGAGTGGGAGTGGTGAGAAAAAAACGGCAACTGTGAAGCAAGGAATGCTAATCCGCTTGACGGTGGTGATCATTTCAAAATGTGTATTTACATGAAACCATCACATGTATACCTTGATCATATACAACTTTTGTCAATTATCTCTCAACAAAACTGAAAAAGGATTTTAAAAATTAAATTTTAAAAGGACAGTCTCTTGGGAGAGATGAAATGTGTGGTGGTTTCTGCAGGTGAGGCTTTACCTAGATGGAAGGGAAGTGTGGTGTGGTGCACATTTACAGAAAGGGAGAGAATGGGAGAAGTCATATAAAGGGTGTATGTGTAAGAACGACTGGCTTCGTGTGGTGGGTAGAAAGCAAGGGAAGGGAAGAAGGTGCATGTGAACAGTGGGCAGGCCCAGAAGGTGGAGGGTCCTGTGTGCTGGTTGCTGTGCAGGGAACCTTGAATATGCTCTGGGACAGCCTCACCTTCTGGGCACCACCATGTCCCCATGTCCCCCTCCCAAAGCCATGGCTCCCCCATCCCCCAGAACTACGCCACTTCTAGACCCAAGGTCAAGCCTACTCTACCCACAAAACACTAACTCCTATTCCAACCACTTACTACTTAATCTCATATCTACTCTGCAGCCTCTTTGACTCAAGGCTCCAGGCCCTTAATATCCTGGCCTAACTACTTTGCCCAGCTGGGACTCAGCTGACCATGTGAAATACATCTCACCAATACCTGAAGCTTTTTCACGCTGCTGCCCTTGCACCTGTCCAGAAAAACTACAATCCTTCATCAACCCCACATTCAGCCTTGTCTCCTGTGGTGGGCTCCGAGCTAGCCCCCAAATCTATTCTCTTCTCTCAAAATAGTAGAGTTTCATTTGGGAATGGTGGAGTTTAGTTTAACTAGACCCATTTCCCAGAATTCCTTGCAGCTGGGTGTCTAAGGTTCCGCTGATGGAATGTGAACAGAAGTGATGTGCACAACTTCCTCTCTCTTACCTGAAAGGAAACTATTTGCTTTCCGCTTCTGCTCTCAGGAGCTGGACACTGATGTGGCAGAGACCTGGCTGTGGCCACATTAGCAGTCGATGGAATGGTGGAACAAGAGGACTGAGGACCCTGAGAGGTTCTGGAAAATGAGTCACTCCACTCTCCTCCCTTTGGACTGTAACATGAGAGAAAATCAATGTTTATCGTATCTAACCCACTCCTTGTTATAGCAGATTCAAGTACAGACAAAAGTGTGCAGAACAATGCTGTAACTCATCAGGGCAGTCCTGTCTCCAGGCCTCAGCTAAGATCCACCTTCACTTGATTCTGATCAGCTCCCTTGCGAATTTCCCGTAGTAAAAGCTTCCAGCTCTCATGTTTATCCGGCCCTCATCCGACTTTCACTCTCAACAATCCTGTCCCTTATGCACGACAAATGTGGAGATGAGCAAGCAGGGTCCACCAAGTCCCCCACACCCCTGCAATACTCTCCCCTATCCCAGTGGCTGGTGTCCTTTTCCCTGAGCTCGGATCAGAGTCCCTGGATGGAATTCACAGCTCCACCGCATCCTACCTGTGCAACCCACCTCAGCATTCCTTTCCTCCACTGCAAAATGGAGATGACAGTACTACTTAACAGGACGGTGCGGATAACTGAGATAATGCCTGGTGTTAGTCAGCAATGGCCACCAGCCACTAAAACAAATGTGACCACACCACCTTAGATGGAGGCCTTTCCCTGAATCTTCATCACCTACAAAACTCAGTCTGAACCTTGCAATAAATGAAGTCCTTCATGACACACTGGCCATTTACCCCAGAAATCTTTCTTGCCATTTTTCCTTGAATGCTATGTTCCAAAAATACCAAAACTGCCCACAGATCTAAAATAATAAAACATTCACTAACTAGACAGATATTAAAATGCCCACTTTTGGAATATTAGTGACTACTCCAGTATTAGTGTCAACTGCCCTTGCTGGAAAAAAACACCCACTCCCTAAACATCACCATATGAAAAAGCCTATTTTTTATCCTGTCTGGGAAGTGATACTGAATTCAGTTTCCTAAAATAGAAGTTAGGATATTCGTTTTTCTAAAGTGTGATGATATCATCAGCTCTACGCTAAGATGATTTGAGCGGGGCGGGAAACAATCTTTACATCTACTTTTAAATCTTATTCTGTCGTTTACATACATTTGAAACGTTGCCTCCTGTGGAAAGGGAAGGATGGTGCTTTCAGAGGGACATGACACGAGTCTGAGGTTGAGGCTGGCAGTAAGACGGCCAGGGTGGCCGGCAAGGGCTGTGGGGACGGGCAGGCCCTCGGGGCAGAGCCAGCCCCAGGTTTCCACAAAGCCCGGTGGTGCCTGGCTGCGGCCTCCTGTCTCTCCCTCTTCCTGCCTTCCCAGCAGAGGCTGGAAGGACCCCCTAGGGAGTACTTACCCCGGAGACGAGAGTCTGATGAAGTGACCAAGAATGCCTGGCAGGTCAAATAAAGCTGCCCTGCTTTCAGTCAGGTCATCTTGTGGGTATCTAAGAGGGGGGAGAAAAGAGCAAAGGCCAGAGAGACACTGCCTAGAGATTCCAACACAAAACTTAAACACAGGTTTATCAAGACACTGCACTTCCTGATGAAGAGATTACGGTCAAGTCACACCTATTTTGGCCTGAACAAGTCAGAGTTAGGTGAGCCTCATTCAGAATATGAACTCCAGCACTTTTCTGGGGCCGGGGCGCATGACCAACTCCTCCTCAAGCCCACCAGTGTCCAGAATGTCCTGTTCTCGGAGTTATGCAGACAACATCTACGATGCTCTTCAGATGTATATTACGTAATGCTGTCACCAGATACGTTCAATTCAAAATTAACAAACCTTACATGAATGCAGTCTTAAAAAAGCATATAAAATAGTCCAATAAACTCACGTGTTATTTCATTAAATGAATAAACAAATGTTTAAGCTCTTTTACTAAGAGTTTTTATGGAGACAGACAGCTAGTCTGAAAGGCTCTAGGTAGCGAGACTGAAGCTAGAGGAAAGGCACCTGGTGGGAGATACTGCAGGCCAAACATTGAGAACAAAAATATCCCCACAAGGCCAAACCTATAAAGTGGCGGCAGAATTATGGACTGGTGGAAAATAGTAGGGCTGAGGCCAAAGGAACAGCAGTCACAATGGAATAGTAGGGTTTTCTGGATATAGAGGCTCAAATGCTAGGCAGTTGTCCCGATCTGGCTTTCTCAAATAACGGCAGTACTCACCAACCCCAAAACAAGCTGACTGGGCCCTCCTTACTGGGCAAAGCTGCACAACCACTGTTCCTCCTCTCATGCTGACAGAACTCTGAAGCAGTGATACTGCTAAAGGAGCCCAGGGACCAGCCCCTTACTCCATTTCTGCACAGAGGCAGACAGTGCTAGCTGCCCACCGAGTCATCCCTACTTTCTTACCGATGGAAGGCAAATCTTGTTCAATATATGTGCTCAAATGTGCATGAACTGATGAACAGTATATGTCTGCATACACGTATGCATATATACACACATATATATTCATTACAAAGGGAAATTGTGCATAAAAAGAAACAATGAATATGCTAACATATGCATGAACCCCAAAATGTTATGCTACATGAAAGAAGTTAGACATAAAAAGTTAAATGTTATATGATACCATTTCCATCAAAGGTCTAAGACAGGCAAATCTAGAGAAAAAAAACACTGTGGTTGCCAAGGGCAGGGTAGGAATGGAATTAGGAGCAACTGCTGATGGGTATGGGTTTTTTTCTTTTCGCATTAGTAACAGTGAATTCAATTGTGGTGATCACACAAGTCTATGAATATACTGAAAATATGGGTTGTACACTGGAAGGGCGATATGTGAATTAAATCTCAATAAATCTTTGGAAAAAAATCCAACGAAACTTTATTTCCCAAGATGGTGGACTGCTGGGATGCCCATGTACCACAGCTCTGGCCAGTAAGATGCTGGTGGAAGTACACTATGGTAAGTTGTCTCCTCAAGGAAAAGACTCAGCTCATGCCTTTTGCCTTTCATCCTTTTCTCATCTGTCTGCCTACTACAAATCTAGGCCTTGGGGGTCTCTCACAACAAAAGCATGTTAAAGCTGACAGAGTAGCCAAAATGGAGGTAGTGGGTAATGGGTGATTTCCTGGGATCCCTGCACCAGCTCTGGCTTCTCTCGCTCTGGAGTTGTTATGTGAGAGAAATAAGTCTGTATTTCGTTAAGTGATTATAATCGTGTTTTGATTGCTTGCAGCCATGATGCATGCTAGCTAACATCAGCAGGAGTGACTCGTGGAGCCAAGAAGGCGGAAAAAAAAAAATTGTGGTGATCACACAAGTCTATGAATATACTGAAAATATGGGTTGTACACTGGAAGGGCGATATGTGAATTAAATCTCAATAAATCTTTGGAAAAAAATCCAACGAAACTTTATTTCCCAAGATGGTGGACTGCTGGGATGCCCATGTACCACAGCTCTGGCCAGTAAGATGCTGGTGGAAGTACACTATGGTAAGTTGTCTCCTCAAGGAAAAGACTCAGCTCATGCCTTTTGCCTTTCATCCTTTTCTCATCTGTCTGCCTACTACAAATCTAGGCCTTGGGGGTCTCTCACAACAAAAGCATGTTAAAGCTGACAGAGTAGCCAAAATGGAGGTAGTGGGTAATGGGTGATTTCCTGGGATCCCTGCACCAGCTCTGGCTTCTCTCGCTCTGGAGTTGTTATGTGAGAGAAATAAGTCTGTATTTCGTTAAGTGATTATAATCGTGTTTTGATTGCTTGCAGCCATGATGCATGCTAGCTAACATCAGCAGGAGTGACTCGTGGAGCCAAGAAGGCGGAAAAAAAAAGTTCAGAAAGACACAAAAAAGTGGATTCCAAATGGAACATTCAGATGCCATGCAGTGGGCCTTAATTTTTTATAAAAGGGTAAATAGTTATTTTATTTTCAAACTATATGTGTTTTTCCCAGTTTTGTATATCCCCAAGGGGGTGCTTACCCCTCTCCAAAAACAAATTGCTAAAAAATGTTTTAGTTTCAAAACATTGATAAACCAAATATGAACAAATGGCATCCTATTAGTTGCTCAGAGGAATAATTTCAAATATAATTAAGCTCCATCTTTTTTATTAAAAACAATTTTACTTATTTATTTTGGCTGTACTGGGTCTTCGCTGCTGCAAGGACTCTTCTCCAGTCACAGTGAGCAGGGTTCCTCCCCAGCTGCTGTGTGGCTTCTCTTGTTGCAGAACACAGGCTCGAGGGCATGTGGGCTCAGGTTTTCACATGATGAAAATGTTAAAGGTTCTGTGCACCACTTCCCTTCACCCTCACATTCCCCCGCCCCGTAAAAACATAACCTTTACCACAAGGAAAGAGACTGGTGGCTAGAGGTTTTCGTGCTTGCAGACCAAATGCTAAGAATGAAGAGGACTCCACACCCAAGGGATTTTTCTCCCTCTGCTTAGTCATTCCCATGCACAGGGAAACATTTCCTGATACTGTATCTTCACCTGGAAAACAAATGTGCCCGTGCCCACTCCCCGCATCCCCTTACCCCAATACCTCTCTGATCTCCTCTAATTACAGCGCCATTGCCCTTCACAGCAAAACATTCAAGTAAGGTCTCCACTTTCCCACCTAGCATTCACACTTCAACTTGCTGCAAGCCCTACTGCCTCTGCCAATAACTCCACAATGCAAATCCCACACAGGCGTCTTCCTGCATTCTGAAATACTTTCTTTCCTTTTTCCTGTTTTTGTTGTTGTTGCTTTTTCCAAGTAGAGTGGTTTCTTCTCAGTCTTTTGTTATTTTTGCCTCTTTCACTAGACCATTACAAGTTGGAGTGCTCAGGACTCAGTCTCAGGATCTTCTCTCCATCTGTAACTGCTCCCAAAGCAAGTTCATCCAATGCCATGGCTTTAAATATGGTCCACAGGTTACACTCCTACAATCATATGTTCGCTAAGACCTCCTCCCTGAGCTGCAGGTTCTCATCTATCTCCTTAACAACCTCCACTTAGATTACCAATCGGCATCTCAAACATGGCTTGCACAAAGCTACTGATTTCCTCTGCCAAAGCACAATCCTGTTCTGAGGTTTTGGGATTTTTCTCCATCTCAGTGTATAGTTTGGCCACACAGATTCAACTACACATTCAAGTGTCAAATTATCATCCTGATTGTGCTCTTTCTTTCTTTACCCCACCCTCCAACAACCAACAAGTCAGGTCCAATCTTTCCCTCCTGATTTCCTGCACTACTCAGATTAGTCCCAAACCACTATCTTGTCTCTCCTAAACTATGCAACAGTTTCTTAGTCTCATTACCTTCACCATTGCCTCCCTACCATCTAATCTTCTCAAGAAGTTGGCATAATATTCTGCAAAAGCCAAGCAGACCACGTTACACCCTTACTTACACACTCCTTGAATGAAATTCCATTGTATTTAGAATATAAATGTGTTGCCTGGCTCACAATCTACCCTCCCCAAACAGGTCTGTCTCTGCATCTCCTCTGCAGCCCTCTTCCCTCACAACATGCTGGCCACACTGGCCTTTATTCTCTTCTTCCAGTGGCAGCAGCTAGAGCATGAACAGGCATGGCTGACACTGGAGGTCAGCTCGTTCCTGCTTTAAGGATGTCCCTTCTGTCTGGATTGTCTCATAGCTGGCTTTTTGTCGTTCAGATCTCAACTCAAATGCCAGCTGCCCAGAGAAGCCTGACTAAAGACATTTATAAAGTTACTCTCTATGATACCACCCTGTATTTTTTTCTAACACTTACCAAAATCTTGCTTATGTTCATTATCTGAGTCTTCTAACTAGAATGTGAGCCCTAAAATGGGAGGGACATCAATGTCTTGTTCCCTGCATATCTTGAAGGCCAGATGTATACTGAGCTCTCAGTAAATACAAACTGAATAACCCAAACTTTCTTACTTTTAGAAAGAAAATTTTCTTACAATGGGGTTGTTATAAGAAAGGAGAGAATGTTAACAGCACTCTTGGTCACTAGAGTCAGCTTATACCACATCAGCGCTTTGCCAATTAGCTTCTTTCCTATAAAAATGACATTTTCTACAAAATCTATTCAGTAATATCCACACACCACTGGAATGAGACCAGCCATCGAAATTTCGTAACTGCTGTTTTTGTTGCAGTCAATGACTCCAAGTAGTTCAGCAAGAAAATCCTATCCAAGTCTTAAACCACCTCTAAAACAAATATACAAACATAAAATAACTTAGAAACAGAGATACGGTTACAGGCACTGCACATCCAAGCAAACTGAGAGCACCTCTTACTACATGCTAACTTAGGGTAGAAGTCAATGACAGCCCTTTCTTCTCTGAACTGGTCTTGTGTACTGAACTGTGCTATCTAAACACATACTAGCCCGGACACTTAGAAACACGCACCGAATGTTAGAACTGACGCCAGAGCTTAACCACTCACTTCATGTGCATAAGACACAGTAAATGCTCTAAGTACTTGCTGACTGAATGTCTTCTAAGATTTCAGGTTCTGAACCCAAACTTCTATGACTTACAAAATTCAAAGAGCTGGCCCTTTAGGGGCTGAGTATTTCAAAAAACCGAAGAAGTGAAGTGAAGTGAAGTGGCTCAGTCGTGTCCAAGTCTTTGCGGCCCCATAGACTGTAGCCTACCAGGCTCCTCTGTCCATGGGATTTTCCAGGCAATAGTACTGGAGTGGATTGCCATTTCCTTCTCCAGGGGATCTTCCCAACCCAGGGCTCGAACCCAGGTCTCCTGCATTGTAGACAGACGCTTTACCATCTGAGCCACCAGGGAAGTCCAGTATTAAACCGAAGAACCAGTGTTAAAAAGCAGCACACCGGGAGACCATCGTCTTGGCTGCTTGTAGCAGAGCACGAACCGTGGGAGCCATTTCCCCAAATGAACTGCTGATTCATATGCTCCTTTCAACGAGAGCAAAAGCCATCAGCTGCTACGTACTCTCACTACTCTCTCTCCTGAGGATGGGAGCAGAGGCAGGCACCTGCAAGGCCTAGCCATTAACATTTAAGAGGCCCATTCACCTCTGCCTTAGGCCAACTATAGCCAAGCATAAATATATATACCCTGAGTTTAATGGCTCTGGAGAAAAGCTTTAGTGGATTAATACTGTCCTGTAATAATAATCTCAACTTTTTATTAGAACCTGGTGGCTGAGTCGAGTCAACTGCACTTGGGTTAGGGCTTGGGAGCCTGAGTGAGACATGCATGAAACGAAACAGGGTATCCAGCTGTTGTGTGTTCAAAGACTTATCAGACACAATCATTCATTATGAAGGACATTTTCAATACTGTCATAATATAAAACAAATATTTTAATTTTTCAAGTGTTTTCTTAAAAAAAAAAAACACATTTTATACTTAAGTCAGCCTTGAAAATAAGCACAAAATCTACCTGTTTACATTTTTTAACTCAAAACAACTCAAGCACCCATTCTGTGCATAGCACTATTCTAGGTGCAAGAAAAGGGAGTCTTAACTATAAAAACAGGATTTCACTTTCTGGAATTCTGTTATCTCCTTTCCAAAGAGTAAAAATAAATAAAATCACCATTGTTTACTGTTGACCTGCCCCCAAGCCCACTCCTGGCTCTCAGAAATGCTAGGTTCTGCCAAATTTAAGATGTTTCAATGAACTCAGTTCCTACTTCCTCCAAAATAAGCAGAACACTTTTTCATTAAACAAATAAAAAAAGAAACAATTTTCCATGAAAGGCAAGTTTCTATTTCTAGGAAGTATTTTTCTTTTTTCCTCTCTAGCTTTTCTTTTAAGTTTTCTTCCTTCAACATTAGCTTTTCCTGTACAAGGCAAACCAACATTTTTTTCTGTTTTTCTTTTCCTAAGGAAAAGTACTGCATCTTGAAGGCAAACCATTCCCAAGACTGGTGATATTAAAACAAACAAACAACTTTAAAGGTGAATCACCTACATTGATGAAGAAAAAAAAAAAAAAAAAAAGCAGCTGGCACTAAGATAGCTATTCCAAATATCCATGTTTAAACAATTAAAAAAACTGTTTATTTATTTTGTAACAATGTACCCTAGTCCAAAGTTAACTATGTTTAAAAAAATTTTGGCCAAAAAATTTACACAAACATTTTCAGTTCAATCTAATAAAAGTGATATCTAGAAAATATTCCATATCATTAAGTTTGTCTTATATAGTTCCAATTCTAAAGCATTCCTAAGGCATGGTGTTCTGGAAGACAAACGTGCTTCTGTGGCACTGCGTGATGTATGTGGCATCCAAGACTGGCTCCAAGCAGACCCGGCAGGCATCTTCCTCCCGACGCTGTGGGACTGTGACAGCAGAGTCAGACGTAGGCCCCCAGGGCTGCGTGGAACTCTGTGAGACATTGGACCAGCTGCTGGAACTTGGGCCTCTCCTCCGGATCTAAGGCCCAGCAACAAGCCATCACAGCAAATCTGTAGTGACAAAACCAGAAAATTTGCCTATTGACGGTATACTGGGTTGGCCAAAAAGTTTGGGTTTTTCCACAAGGTGTTACTCTTAACCTTTTGATCAATACGATACCAGCTACGTTTTCAGTCTAAATGTGGGTGTGGAGAGGAAGACATATTAAATATCAATCTCTTTGCAGAGCAAAAATGAGTTATCTGGACAGTAAATGTGGATTTCAATTCTGAAACATGTCAAAATATACCAGCAAGTAGAGATTTTATGTAACTATTTAAAACACAGTCAAAATAATAATCTGCTTTATCCTCACAGTTGATTCTTGAAGAACACAGAGGTGAGGGGAGCTGACCCTCTGCACAAGTCAAAAATCTGCATATAACTTATAGTCAGCGATTCATATCCCCAGTTCTTCCACATCGATAGACTCAACCAGCCACAGGCTGTGTGACACTGCAACATTTATCACTGAAAAAAAAATCTACATGGAAGTGGACCTGCAGAGCTCAAACCCACACTGTTCAAGGGTCAACTGTATGCAAGTTGTGAGAGAAAAAACTTGAAGGAAGAGGAAGCTCTAACTAAGCTGTAAGAATACTGGATCTATAGTAAAATCTGTACAAAGCTGCCCCCTCATCACAGTATAAAAACCTCAGGGGATTCTGGAACTGAGACTTAATCACTGGGCACTGCATCACCCCTGAAGAGCCTCCTGCCCACTCTGATCCCATTATATGGGAAGACTAGCTATGTGGTAAAACCAGGAGACGGGAGATACTTCACTCACTAGACCAGAACGTCTTCCTTATACGCATATCAATTCACACCAGCTGGCAAGGCCAGATGGCAAAGGGAAAGGCTCTATACAGAAGCAGAAGAGGGCGTCAGAGGATGAGATGGTGGGACGGCATCACCAAGGCAATGGACATGAACTTGGGCAAACTTCGGGAGATGGTGAGGGACAACGAGTTCTGGCATGCTGCAGTCCATGGGGTTGCAAAGAGTTGGACACGACTGGGCGACTGAATAACTAACAGCATGTTCAGTGTTTTCTCACCATGCAAATGAGTATCTTGGATTAATCACTACAAATATGAGACAAAATGTGCTCAGGAGTGAATGAGTCTGGCTGCCTCTGGGGTTTCTGTGTGTGCATGCTCACTCAGTCGTGTCCGACTCTCTGTACCAGGCTCCTCTGTCTACAGGAATTTTCAGGCAAGAATACTGGAGTGGGTTATCATTTCCTCCTCTTCTTCACTGAAGGACTGAACCCGCATCTCCTGCATTGCAGATGGATTCTTTCCCACTGAGCCATCAGGGAAGCTTACGGTTTCTCTACAGGAGTATAATTCAAGTCCAAAGAGGCATGAGTCTCAAAAGAGTAGTCTCTGTATTAGTATGGACACCTGTTCTTATTTCTTTCATCCCAATCACTGTAAATGGAATCAAATCCATGTCTTCAAGCTCAGAAAGAAACTTACAGTTCATCAGGACAGTTGATTGGCTGGGCTATTCGGTAACCGTCTTTCAAGTATGCAGCCATCTCAAACGGGTCAATGTCCACGTAGGGTGTCTGGCCCAGAGTCATAAGCTCCCACAGCGTCACTCCAAAGGCCCACTGAGAAGAAGGGTAGCAACACCATGAGGGGGTATTCAACACAGTGGTCAGAATGCTGCTACTTGCGGCCAGGTACAGATAAAAAATACCCATCAACTCTTGACATATCCAGTTAGATTCTCTTGTTGAACAGAAAAGAACACTTCAATGAATGCAACCTTTAATATGAATATTATTATTGTATATTCTTAGAGTCACTGGAAAGAATTATTGTTGATTACAAGCCCCACCACTCAAAATCGTTAATTATTTCTAAAATTTTCCTAATATTTAAATGTGTTACTTTAAATACCATGGCTAGCCTGCACAGTTGAGAAGTGGAAAATATAAATCGTGTAAAACACAATGTCATGGACTTTTACTATATTCAAATAATTTAAATTAAGAGAAATTCAGGAAATTTCAGTATCCGGAAAGAACATCTTTTAACCTTGCTTGAGTAAAAGACCAGATTGATCTAAAATCAACACGTAAACTACTGGTAGGAGCAGAAATCATAAGCAGTGGCAACAGTGCTTAGTCAGGGTCCCACCGGGCTCCTCAGTTCAGCTGTGGCTTCTGGGGCATACGGCAGGACTATGAGGAGTGGCTGGCAGGAATATGTCTAAGTGCAGCTGCTGCCATGAGGCAGGGAAGGACCCAGACTGGGATACCCACTCATCTGCTACCACGCATGAGCCTTGAGGTCAGGGGAGCTGAAGGTGGATAAGGAGGAAGATATCTGTGTACCATGCTATCCTGTTTATGAATCCCTTCAAGTTCTAGACCTTTTTTTCTTTTTTTCTCATGAGCCTTGAGGTCAGGGGAGCTGAAGGTGGATAAGGAGGAAGATATCTGTGTACCATGCTATCCTGTTTATGAATCCTTTCAAGTTCTAGACCTTTTTTCTTTTTTTCTCATTTTTTCCCTTTTCCTTCACAACAAACCTATAAGCATCATTGGTAGCCTGATATTACAGATGAGGAAACAGGTTCAAAGAAATAACTTGCCACAAAATACACTTTTTATAAGTGATGGGGAAAAAAAAGAAAGGAAAAAAGAGGAGAGGAAAACACAAGAACTGGTCTGTTTAAAACATTTAAGCACAATGCATTAAATTTTAAGCTCTTTTTTAATAATAATAAAATCTAGAAATATTATCTAAAGTATACAGATTTTAAAAGATGTATTAGTGAACAATAGCTTTATTTCTTATTATAATCTAGACAAACAAGAAAACAGTAAAATGGTATCTTTTAGAGTATTTTTTAAATTGTCGAAGAATTCTATACTAAGCAAAAATATACTTGAAACATGAAGACAAAATACAGGTTTTCAAACAAAAGCTGAGAGAACATGTCACCGGCAGATCTACACTGAGACACATGATAATAGCTCTTCATGTGGAAAGAAGAAACACCGATGGGAATCTGGATCTTGCCAAAGCATGAAGAATGCTGAAAACATATGAACCAGGTATTTTTTCCTCATTTAAAATTTTCCTTAACAGACTGTTTAAAGCAAAATCCCATGTACTGTGGCATTTATAATACAAATGGAAGTATTAGGCTGGTGCAAAAGTAACTGCGGTTTTTGCATTGTTGAAATTTACCATTTGATACTGGAATACAATTAAATAAGTTTGGTTATATTATACATCATTTTAATGTACATTTATTTATTTTTTTGCTAATGACTTATTACTTGCTGTTTTATATTTATTTTAGACTAGGGAAATGAAAGTGAAAGTGAAAGTGAAGTCGCTCAGTCGTGTCCGACTCTTTGCGGCCCCACAGACTGTAGCCTACAAGGCTCCTCTGTCCATGGGATTTTCCAGGCAATAGTACTGGAGTGGATTGCCATTTCCTTCTCCAGGGGATCTTCCCAACCCAGGGCTCGAACTCAGGTCTCCTGCATTGTAGACAGACGCTTTACCATCTGAGCCACCAGGGAAGTCCAGGGAAATGATGTTAGATTAAAAAGCAAATTCGAGTAGTTTTCTTATTCAAGTTCAAAATGGGTTGTAAAGCAGTAGAGATAACTCGCAACATCAACAACACAACTGGCCCAGGAACTGCTGACAAATGTGTAGTGCAGGAGTGGTTCAACAAGTTTTGCAAAGGAGACGAGAGGCTTGAAAAGGAGAAGCGTGGTAGCCAGTCAGTCATCATCAGTTGACAACTACATGAGCAGCTGCTGAAGAACTCAACATGGACCGTTCGACAGTCATTTGGTATTTGAAGCAAACTGGAAAGGTGGAAAACTTGGTAAGTAGGTACCTCATGCTATTGCTAAGTCCCCTCAGTCATGTCTGACTGTGCGACCCCACTGACGGCAGCCCACCAGGCTCCCCGTCCCTGGGATTCTCCAGGCAAGAACACTGGAGCAGGTTGCCATTTCCTTCTCCAACGCATGAAAGTGAAAAGTGAAACTGAAGTCGCTCAGTCGTGTCCGACCCTCAGCAACCCCATAGACTGCAGCCTTCCAGGCTCCTCCATCCATGGGATTTTCCAGGCAAGAGTGGGGTGCCAGTGCCTTCTCCGAGGTACCTCATGAGCTGACCAAAAATCAAAATAATTGTCATTTTGAAGTGTCATCTTGTCTTCCTCTATGCAACAATGAACCATTTCTCAATTAGATTGTGACATGCAATATAAAGTGGATTTTATATAAGAACTAGCAACGATCAACTCAGTGGTTGGACTAAGAAGCTCCAAAGCACTTCTCAAAGCTAAACTTGCACCAAAAGGTCACAGACATTGTCTGGTGGTCTGCTGCCCATTTGATCCACTACACCTTTCTGAATCCCAGCAAAACCATCACATCTGAGAAGCATGCTCAGCAAATCAATGAGATGCACGAAAACTGCAATGCCTGCTGTTGGTATTGGTCAACACAAAGGGCCCAATTCTTCTCCATGACAACGCCAGAACTCACGTCACACAATCAATACTTCAAAAGTTGAACGAATTAGTCTACAAAGTTTTGCCTAATCTGCCATATTCACCTGACCTCTCACCAACCGACTACCACTTCTTCAAGCATCTCTACAACTTTTTGCAGGGAAAATGCTTCCATAACCAGCAGGAGACAGAAAATGCTTTCCTGGGAGTTTGTTGAATCCCAAATAATGGATTTTTACGTTACAGGAATAAACAAATTTATTTTTCACTGGCAAAAATGTGTTGATTGTAATACTTCCTATTTTGATTAATAAAGATGTGTTTTGAGTCTAGTTATAATGATTTAAAATTCATGGTCTGAAACCACAATTATGTTTGCATCAACCTAATAAAATATATGTCCACAACAGCATAAAGGATGGGTAGGGATGAGTGAAAACAATGTATTGTAAGCTGCTTATATTAAATATGAAGTGGCATAATATTTGAAAGCAAAATGTGTACTTTTGTAAATCCTTGAACAGGTTTCTTAACCTCAGCACTACTGACATTATGGAGCGACTGAATTTCTGTTGCAAGAGGCTGCCTCGGGCATGGCAGGATGTTTAGTTCAGCAGCATCCCTGGCCTTCAGCCACTAGATGCCCCAAGTAGTGATAACTGAAAATGCCTCCAGATACTGCCAAATGCCCAAACCCCCAGGACAGAGGGTACAAAATTGCCCCCAGCTGAGGAAACCCTAAGCTAGACTGATCAAAGAAGATAAAAAGACAGAACCAAAATGAGGAATAAAAAAGGAAACATCATTACAGACCCTACAGACATCAAACACTATTACAAATAGCTCAACTTTATGCCAATAAATTCAACAACTTGGATGAAATGAACAAATTCCTTGATACACACAAATTACCAAAACAGACACCAAAAAAGAAAATATATATAGCTCAGTAATGTTTTTTAGAGAAAATGAATTCACAATTTTAAATGTTTCCACAAAGAAAACTCTATATCCAAACAATTTCACTGGGTGAGTTCTATTAAGCTTGAAAGAAAAGAATAATACAAGCCTATTATTCATTTGCTAGGGATGCCATAAAAAGCACCACAAACCAGGTGACTTGAACAATGGTATTTATCTCACAGCTCTGGAGGCTAGAAGTCTAAAATCAGGGTGTCAGCAGGCTATTCTCCCTCTGAAGCCTGTAGGGGTGAATCCTTCCTTGCCTCTTCCTTGCATCTGGTGGCTTGCCAGCAATCCTAAGTGTTCCTCACTTTGCAGCTGTAGTACTTCAGTTTCTACCTCTATTTCACATATCATTCTCCCCTTGCAGGCCAGTGTCTCTTCTTATAATGACATGAGTCATACTGGACTAAGGCTTACCTTAATTATGACTTCATTTCAACATTTTATCTCTAACAATTCCAAAAAGTCACATTTTGAGGTAAAGGGGTTAAGAGCTTCAATGTATCTTTTGGGGGAACACAACTGAAACCACAGCACCATCATATACAAACTCTTTCAGAAAACAGGGGAAGATGAAACACTTCTCAATTCTTTTTTAGACCAGAGTTATCCTAAATAACCAAACCAAAGAGTTAAACTTTTTGGAACTTAGTATCTTTTTCATTAATCCTTACCACTAGGTAGAGCAATGGCCATCCTTGAGGGCTATGCTTTGGGAGGATGGAAGAGAACAGGATCAGAGGCAGATGGGTCTGTATTTTTAAAATCTCCACAGAGACAGAGTCTATTGAAATTTCCATAAACTTACCAGTTTAAGAGTAATATTCTATTCTGCTTAAAAATGGAAAAATGATTTCAAATTAATAAAGTTAAAAGAAAGTGCCTGCTTATTACACACAGGTATTTGTCTACCTTTAAACTTTATATGGCAAATAGATGGGGAATCAGTGGAAACAATGGCTGACCTTCTTTTTCTGGGCTCCAAAATCCCTGCAGATGGTGACTGTAGCCATGAAATTAAAAAACGTTTACTCCTTGGAAGGAAAGTTATGACCAACCTAGACAGCATATTCAAAAGCAGAGACATTACTTTGCCAACAAAGGTCCGTCTATTGTCAAGGCTGTAGTTTTTCAGTGGTCATGTATGTGCAAGTTGGACTATAAAGAAAGCTGAGTGCCAAAGAATTGATGCTTCTGAACTGTAGTGTTGGAGAAGCCTCTTCAGAGTCCCTTGGACTGCAAGGAGATCCAACTAGTCCATCTTAAAGTTGAGATCAATCCTGGGTGTTCATTGGAAGGACTGATATTGAAGCTGAAACTCCAATACTTTGGCCACCTGATGCGAAGAGCTGACTCATTTGAAAAGACCCTGATGCTGGAAAAGATTGAGGGCAGGAGGAGAAGGGGACAACAGAGGATGAGATGGCTGGATGGCATCACCGACTCGATGGACATGGGTTTGAGTAGACTCCGGGAGTTGGTGATGGACAGGGAGGCCTGTGTGCTGCAGTTCATAGGGTCACAAAGAGTTGGACACGACTGAGCGACTGAACTGAAACTTTATATAAACTCTTAATAATGACAGTAATTAGGCAATGCAATGATTAATTTTTAAAGTGGTGTCCTATTTCCACAGGGAAAGTAGTTCACCTACACGATGGAGCAGAGCCTTTACAAGATGAGACGGATCTGTTATTCAGTCATTGGGGCAGGAGCCGTGGGGAAGGAATAATCAATCCAAACAATCTTGGAGGAAGAAACAACAACGAGAATTGGTAAGAACTGGATACTGCTACTTCAGTAACACCATCCACTGACAAAAGAAGTTCTAACAACTTCTGACTCTAAGACAGTACTGCTGGTTGTATTTGTGACCTGGAGTGTACACAGGTATCATAACAGTATAACATATATAAGCTGACTTTTAAAAAGTACATCTTTCACATTGCTTTGTCCACATCATCAGTAAGCACCATCTACGGTTCCTGTATTACAAACTGCAGTACTAATAAACACCAAAAAAGAACAATAAAGCCAAATGGAAAGTTGCAGTTTCATTTCCTTAGAAGCTAACAACACAAAAAGTGATTAATTACATGTTGGCTCACCAACCCTCTTTAAAAAAAAAAATCAAGACCAGATAGCACAAGGACGATCTGTGGAAAACTGTTCTCTAAAGTCTTCGGGTAACGTAACTGTTTTAAACTTAGACATTCTATAATTTCCACTTGTTCGATGTTGCTGGAAAGGGGCCAGTAAGAAGGCCAGGCAGGCTGTTTCTCCCAGAGTTCTACGTAAAATGCATTGCTATGTCCATTTAAGGAACATGTAGAGACTAACAATGTTCTCCTATTTCTCTAATCCTCTTCTCCAACTTGTATTATTTTATAGCTTAATACACAAAAGATATGAAATACCTTTTTTCACTAACATGTGATGTTCACTAACACACTGAAGTGACTTGTCAACAGGTATATAAATAAAATTTCTTTTTTACTCTTTGATGGAATGTTCACGAATGTTGGGACTATTCAGAGATTTTTGTTTTGTTACTTCAAGTATTCATAATGCAAGGCTGATCTCAATATATCATATATGGTAAGAAAAAAAAATTGTCCAATTCTGAATGATCTCATCTGACCACAGTAGAGCATCATCAAGTGTTCTATGCCTTAAAAATCTGTTAACACTAGAAACTTAACATCCTTTTTTCATATACGGAAATAGGTTCAGATGACCAAAGCAGAATTAATTTAATCTGGGACAAGTGCTTTCCAAGCTTGAGTAATAAAAAGAGTCACCTGGAATATTTGTTAAAAATACAGATTCCCCAGCCCCATCTTAATAGTCTGGAGGCCTGGAAGTCAATATTTTTAACAGATATTTAGACCCGTCTATCTTTAGACCTAGCTGGGTCTAAAGATCCTGCAAATTTAGGAAGTAGTCGTAGATGAGTTAGCAGTGATGGTCAGACAGCAAAGACAGATGACAGTTTTTATTTTTACTGTAGTACGCCCAACATATAATAAACTGATTTGCTATATACTCACACATGTATACACCTCCAAAACAAGTCCCATAATCAAGACTGAACAAATCCATCACTTCCAAAAGATTCTTACAGCTCTAATCCTTTTCCCCTAGTCCTCTCCACCACCACCACTACTATTTCCAAATAACCATTAATCTGCTTTCTGTCATTAACAATAGTTTGCATTTTCTATTGCGCGCATGCTAAGTCGCTTTAGCAGTGTCCAACTCTTTGCAACCCTATGGACCGTGGCCTGTCAGGCTCCTCTGTCCATGGAATTCTTCAGGCAAGAATACTGGAGTCGGTTGTCATGCCCTCCTCCTCCAGGTGATCTTCTTGACCCAAGAACTATAGAATTTTACATAAATGGAATTATTCAAACTGTACATCTTTCCTAGCTTCTTTCACTCAGAATAACAATTCTGAGATTCATTCATGATGTAGCATGTATCAACTTTTCATTGTTGAACAGGGCATGAATAAAGCAGTTTTTACCTGTTGATAGACATTTGGATTATTTCCCGGTTTAGCTACAAAACCAAGCTGCTATGGACATCTATGTACAAGTATTGGTAAGGAAAACACCTGTTTTCATTTACCTAGAAGCAAAATGACTAGATGTGGCATGTATATGTTTAACTTTTTAAGTAACTGCCAAACTGCCTTCCAAAGTGAATGAATGGACCATATTACGTTCCCAGCAGCAGTGTAAGAGAGCTACCATTTTCCCATATCCTTGCAAACACTTTGGTCTTCAATTCTAGCCACAGTAACGGGTGTGTAATAGTATTTCACTGTGGTTTTAGTTTGCATTTTCCTAATGACTAATGATGTTAATCATATTTTCATATGCTTATTTGTCATCTATGTATCTTCACTGGTGAAGCATCTGTTTAGATATTTTGCCCATTTTTTTTTTTTTTTTAACACTGGGTTGCTTTTTTTTCCTTTTATATTTACTTATTTAGCCCTCCACCCAGCATGTGGGATCTTAGTTCCCCAATCAGGGATTGAACCCAAAACCCCTGCAGTGGAAGCATGGAATCCTAATCACTGGACTGCCAGGGAAGTCCCTTGGGTTGCTTTTTTATTACAAGTTTCCCTTGCTATCTGAAAGTAGAGCATTCCTATGAAACAGTTTATAAACTGAAATGGTATAAAGTGAGGCAGTAATTACTTTAAGACCAGTTTACTAACACACACAAAATATAAATCAAGATAAATCACAGATGTTCACAAACACAGTTAAAAGCCACGGTAGCTTGATGCTGATATGCTAAGTGTAGTGCCTGGGTTGGAGAAGGCAATGGCACCCCACTCCAGTACTCTTGCCTGGAAAATCCCATGGACGGAGGAGCCTGGTAGGCTGCAGTCCATGGGGTCGCGAAGAGTCGGACACAACTGAGTGACTTCCCTTTCACTTTTCACTTTCATGCATTGGAGAAGGAAATGGCAACCCACTCCAGTGTTCTTGCCTGGAGAATCCCAGGGATGGGGGAGCCTGGTGGGCTACCATCTATGGGATTGCACAGAGTTGGACACGACTGAAGCAACTTAGCAGCAGCAGCGCCTGGGTAAAGAGCTTGGCAAGGCCACTCTTGGTTAGGGTAGTTAGGGTGAGAGATGCCTCTATAATCGCAGCTGCAAAACACACACTTGAAAGCTATTTTGCTTTTTACCTTTTTTGGTAAAACCAAAATCCCCTTTGGATTTCTCTTGGTTTGTGAAAATCATTATACTAACATAGGTCTTTTGTAAAAGCAAAGTCACATAAAGTGAACTTCTGAAAGTGGGGAATGCCTGTATTGAATTTCTAGAGTTCTTTATATATTCTGCAAATGTGTCCTTTACCATAGATATACGATTTGCAAACATATTCTAAGTGTGACTTGTCTCCTCATTCTCTCAACACAATTTCAAAGAGAACAAGTTTCAGATTTTGATAAAGTCTAATTTGTTCTTTTACAGATCTTTACTTGGTGTCTTATGTAAGAAATCTTTGCTTAATGCAAAGCCCCAAAGATTTTCTTCTACTGTTCTCTTCTAGGAGTTTTATAGTTTTAGGTCATGCACTTACGTCTGTGACTGACTTCAGGGTAACTTTCGTACATGGAACAAGTTATGAATTGATGTTCATTTTTTTTTCCTGGTAGCTGGATATCCAGTTGCTCTAGGACTGTTTACTTAAAAGATAATCCTTTCTTCGCTGACTTGCCTTTGCACTTCGGTTGCAAATTAACTATCCATACATATGTAGGTCAAGTTTTAGACACTATTCTACTCCACTGAACTACTTATCTTAGTGCCAATACCACAACTGTTCTAATTACTGTAATTTGAAACCAAACCCATAATGTCCTTTTTGCAAAGTGTTTCGTGAAGTGAAAAGTTATCTTTTCATATTAATCTTATCAACTTCTACAGAAAACATTTAAAGTCTGCAAACATTTTCTTTGAAAATGTGTTGAATCTATAGATTAACTTGGAAAACATCTCAATATTGAGTTTTCTGGCCCCCAAACAAGGTACAGCACTCCATTTATGTAGGGTGTTAATTTCTCTCAACAATATTTCCTAGTGTTCATCATAAAAATCTTTCCCAATTTTGTCATATTTCTAAGAATTTCATACATTATGCTATTTTTTTTCAAAAAGCTCTAATATCTAATTTTTATTATATAGAAATCCAACTGATTTTTGAACATTGATATTATATTTTTCTAAACTCATTTTTCTAAATTTTTCTAAACTCATTTACTCGATTTTCTTCATAGACAATCAAGTTGTCCACAAATAAAGTTACTTTTTCTATCCACTCTTTTCTTGCCTTTCGTTTCCTTTTCTTGCCTCAGTACGCCAGCTAGAACCTTGAGAAAGACAGGTGTTCTTGTCTTGTTACTGGTATTAGGTAAAACAAATTCAGCCTTTAAGCATGAAGTACAGTAACAGCCATAGTGTTTTGTTTTGTGTAGATGCCCTTTACCACACGAGGAATTTCTGTGTCTATTCCTAGACTGCTAGAAATTTTTATTAGAAATGGGTTTTTTTCTAATACTTTTTCTGCATCTACTGAGATGATCATGTGGTTTTTCTTTTTTAGTATGTTAATATGGTATATTGCACTGCTTGATTTTTCAAACGACAAAAAAGCTTGTATTCTTGGGATAAAGTTTATGTGGTCATACTAGTATTTTAAAATATATTTGTGCAGTCTAAACTTTCACTTTTTACATCTGTGACCATGATAATGACGTGTGGTCTTCTTCAGTGATGTTTCAAGAGTGAGAATGAGTTACTAGTGAGATTGAGTTATTAGTGTTAGTCGCTCGGTCGTGTCCGACTCTTTGTGACCTCATGGACTATACAGTCCATGGGATTCTCCAGGCCAGAATACTGGAGTGGGTAGCCTTTCCCTTCTCCAGGGGATCTTCCCAACCCAGGGATCGAACCCAGGTCTCCCACAATGCAGGTGGATTCTTTACCAGCTGAGTGACAAGGGAAGCCCTGGCACGAATTATTAATAGAAAGTATTCTCTCAACTTTCTGAAGGAAACTGTATAGAATTTGTATTATTTCTTCTTTAAACGTTTCAAGGCATTCACCAGTGCCCCAGTTTAATACAGACCTAAAGTTTTCTTTTGGGGCAAGCTTTTAACTAAAAATTAAATTTTGGGGAAATTCCCTGGCAATCTAGCGGGTAGGACTCTTGAGTTTTCACTGTTGAGGGCCTAGGTTCAAGACAGTGCAAGCCACATGGTGTGGCCAACAAAAAAAAAAAATTCAACTTTTAAATAGATATGGGGTATTCAGATTATCATCTTTTAGGATTTTAAACAGCTCTGCTGGAATTCCATCACCTCCACTGGCAGTGGGGGAACTCTGTCTTAATTACTTTCCTTTGGCAGGTATTCCGTATTTACAGAATTGAAGTTGATAACGTGTGTTTGTGCACACACATGGGCATGTGCCTTTTGGGGCATTTATTTTAAGATCACTCACACCCAGCAGTGTTAGCCTTATCCTTGGAGAGCTGCACAGCTGACTATATAAAAGGATCTCAGAGGGCCTCACACTGTCCTCTTCTACCCTCTGCTGAATCTTCGTATTTCTCTTTGTTTCACTCCCACAGACTTCCCTTTGGAGATCCCATCTGCTCCCTCGACTACAGCTGTTATTTATGAGTAAATGATTTATTCATTGACCTTTGTAGCCTAAGGTATCCCTCTTAACTATTAGATACATTGCATAGGTATCTACTGTGCTTTTGTACCCACGGCCCATGTTTCTGAAAATGTCAGTGTAATCTTTGCACTGTGAAGATGCAACACAATTGAGGACAACAGGTAGACTGTCTGGTTTTGGGGGAAACATGATTGATTTGCTGTGGGGCATGCCGAGTTCAAGATGCTGATGGGTGGAGCATAGGTCTAGACTTCTAGAGAGACACAGAAGCAGGATATTATAAATTGGACATCAGCTTCATGAAAGTGGTGATTGAATAAACAGAGAGCTTATGGTTCTCAGAGGTATAAAGAAGCAAACAGAAAGAGAAGAAAGTCAAGAGAAGAATATAGGGAATGCGGACTTTTAGTTAGTGAGAAAGGAAAGATGAACAGTGAAATAACGCAGAAAAGGAAGAAGAGAATCCAGAGAATGCTGTGTCTCAGGAACCAAGGAAGGAAATAATTTCAAGGAGATTCGAGTCTCTAAACATGCCTGCAATGGCCAGAAAGGATGAGGAAATCATCGGGGGCTTTTAAGCAAGCAGGTTTAGTGAATCAATAGAGACAGACACGGTTGTTATGGGCTGTGGGAGATGGGAAAGTGCAGACGATAAGTAGATCACACTTAGAAGTTGTTCAGTCATGAGCAGGAGTGGAAGGACTGTGCCTTACTGGGCTGGCAAGAGCAAGAGAGGTTTTACTGCGTTTTCTTTTACTGAGTTTGTTTGGGTTTTAGAAAGGAAGCAATAGGGACAAAGAAACTGGACATATGATTACTGGAAGAGAGGTCCAAGCAATGACAGGTGAATGGGCCCAGAAGTCCAGGTAAAGGTACAGCTTGGCATAGGAGGAGGTATACCTCGTCTGAGATGGGATTCGAGCAACAGATAGGAGAGAGAAGATACGGAAAATTCTTAAAGAAGGGTCTCTCACTGACCTGTGGGACAACTTCAGGTTGCTGAATGTATTTCTAAGTGGGGTCCTCAGAAACATGCAGTGGAGACATGGGACAGGGGCCAGTGGACAGGAAGAATGATGACGAAACAGCAAATGGAATGTTTCTAAATTTGATTAAAATTATAAAGTAACAGATCTAAGAGCTCAACAAACCTCAAACACTATAAGCATGAAGAAACTTACCGAATATAATCAAATTGTTCAAAACTACTGATAAACAGAAAATCTTAAAAGCTGCCAGAAAAAAGAATGTTAATATACAGAGGAACCAGGATACTTTCTCACTGGAAACCACTCAAGGGGGAAGACAGTGAAGCAATATCTTTAAACATCTTCAACATCTACTGTATGAAAAATACCCAGCTAAAATATCTTTCAAAATATGAAGGAGAAATAAAGCCTTTTCCAGAAATAAAAAAAGCTGAGAGAATTTATCATAAGCAGATACACACTATAAGAAATGGTAAAGGAAGTCTGATAGAAACCAATAATGTCAAATGGAAATATGGCTCTAACAGAAGAACAAAGAGTGCCAGACATGGTAACTGCATGGATAAATATGTACAACTTTTTTTTTTTCATTGCTTAAATCCTTTAAAAAGATCACTGAACATATTCCCATGCCCTTTTTTCAGTAATTGATAAAATGGAAAATCAGTTAAGGATATAGATTTGAAAGATAGTATCAACTATCTTTATCTAACTAACAATTATAGTACATTTCATCCAACAACAACAGAATGTGTATTTTCAGGTCCACATGGAATATTTACTAATAAGGTGGACCATATTCTTGACCATGATGAAGTCAATAAATTTAAAGGATTTAATTCATGCAAAGTAGGGTTTTGTGAACACAATGGAATTAAATTTAGAAATCAAAAACAGAAATCTAGAAAATCCTCAAATATTTAGAAACTAAATAATACATGTCATCCAAATAGCTTATGTCAAAGAAGTAATCAAAAGGAAAATTACAGAGTACTTATAACTGAATGAAAATAAAAACACATTTCAAAATTTGTGGGATGCTGCATGTATAATATTAAACATCAATTAGAAAAGAAGAAAACTTAGTGATTTTCATTTTCACCTTAAGAAACTAGAACAAGAACAAATTAAACCCCAAGTAAGTAGGTGAAAGTAAATAATGAAGATTAGATGGAAGTCAATGAAACATGAAACAGAAAAATTAGTGAAAACAATTCTTAACTCTGAGAATATCATTAAAGATAAACCTTTTGCCAGATTAAAGGAAATAAATGTTATAAATTAACAATATAATGAATGAGAAAGGTGACATCATTAAAGGTTCTTACAGGTGTTAAGTAGTAAGAGAATATTATGAACAACTTTTTCTCAATAAATTTAGACACTCAGATGAAATAGACAAATTCTTTGGAAGATAAGAATTCTCAAAACTCAGTCAAGAAACAGATAATCTGAATGTTGTTCAGCTGCCAAGTCATGTCCGACTCTTCGTGACCCCACAGACTGCAGCATGCCAGGCTTCCTTATCCCTCAGCATCTCCTGGAGTTTGCCCAAGTTCATGTCCATTGCACTGGTGATACCATCCAACCATCTCATCCACTGTCACCCTCTTGTCCTTCTGCCTTCAATCTTTCCCAGTATCAGGGTCTTTTCCAATGAGTCAGCTCTTTGCATCAGCTGGCCAAAGTATTGGACCTTCAGCTTTGGCATCAGTCCTTCTAATGAATAGTCGGGGCTGATTTCCTTCAGGATTGCCTGGTTTGATCTCGCTGCAGTTCAAGGGACTCTCAAGAGTCTTCTCCCGCACCACAGTTTGAAAGCATCACTTCTTCGGTGCTGAGCCTTCTTTATGGTCCAGCTCTCACAACTATACGTGACTACTGGAAAGACCAGAGCCTTGACTATATGGATGTTGTCGGCAAAGTGATGTCTTTGCTTTTTAACACTCTGTCTAGGCTTGTCATAGCTTTCCTGCCAAGAATCAGTCATTGTCTAATTTCGTAAGTGCAGTCACCATATGCGGGAGACCTGGATTTGATCCCTGGGTTGAGAAGATCCCCGGGAGAAGGAAATGGCAACCCACTCCAGTATTCTTGACTGGAAAATCCCATGGATGGAGGAACCTGGCAGGCTACAGTCCATGGGGTTGCAAACAGTCAGACACAACTGAACAACTGAACTTCACTTCAGTCACCATATGCAGTGATTTTAAAGCCCAAGAAGAGGAAATCTGTTACTGCTTCTGCCTTTTCCCCCTTCTATTTGCCATCAAGTGATGGGACCAGATGCTGTGATCTTAGATTTTTAATACTGGGGTTTAAGCCAGCTCTTTCACTCTCCTCTTTCACTTTCATCAGGAGCCTCTTCAGATCCTCTTTGCTTTCTACCATTAGAATCAGTATATCTGAGGTTGTTGGTATTTCTCCTGGCAAACTTGATTCCAGATTGTAACTCATCTAGTCTGGCATTACTCATGATGTGCCCTGTGTACAAGTTAAATAAATAGGGTGACAATAAACAGCCTTGTACTCCTTTCTCAATCCTGAACCAGTTGTTCCATACAAGGTTCTAACTGTTGCTTCTTGTCCAGCATACAGGTTAAGTTGACTCATTGGAAAAGACTCTGATGCTGGGAGGGACTGGGGGCAGGAGGAGAAGGGGACGACAGAGGATGAGATGGCTGGATGGCATCACTGACTTGATGGACCTGAGTCTGAGTGAACTCCAGGAGTTGGTGATGGACAGGGAGGCCTGGCATGCTGTGATTTATGGGGTCGCAAAGAGTTGGACACAACTGAGTGACTGAACTGAACTTTGAGGTAAACAAAAATTACATCTCATCAACTCAAGATTGACTCATAGAGGGAATTGTCAAGTGGCCAGATAATCATTTAGATGCTTTGCATGTACACTTTGGAATCTGTGGCCTGTCACTAATGGAGGAAAGTGGCATTCATAAAGTTCATCCTGGTCTGAATGTAAGCACACGGACTTCTGAGCGCCTTTGAGATCTCCATCAGAGCTAGAAAACCAAGGACTGTCTGAACAGTGCTCAGAGAATGTACACATCTCCACATGACTAACTGATTGGCGAACTGCTCAGAGAATGTACACATCTCCACATGACTGACTGATTGGTGAACTGCTCAGAGAATGCACACATCTCCACATGACTAACTTCGACTGGGAGGGTGGGAAGGATTTGTAGCATAACTGTAGCTCAAGGCTAAAAGCCATGTATAACCAAGTGTAGGGCTTCGCTGGTGGCTCAGTGGTAAGGAATCCACCTGCCACTGCAGGAGGTACACTTTCAATCCCCAGGTTGGGCAGATCTGTTGGAGAAGGAAACGATAACCCACTCCAGTATTCTTGCCCGGGAAATCCCATGGACAGAGGAGCCTGGTGGGCAACGGTCCAAAGGGTCGCAGAAGAGCTGGACATGACTTAGCGACTGAGTAACAACTTAACCAAGTGTGCTCTTTTTTAAAGCAGTGGAGTCTTACAAGGGAATCTTGTGCTGATGTCACTCTGGAATATGGTCTTGAGCCAGTAACCTCTGTACTAGGTTCAAGAAAATATCCATTCAAGTTTGAACCACAGTGGACTCTGTTGTGGTTCTTAAATGTTTATACTGTATCTCTAAGTTCTGTGAGGCAAATTAACTACATGTACTGTAGGCTATCTTAAAAAAAAATTCTTCAGTACAAAATTGTATCATATTATAAATGTACACAAATCTTCAAAAAAGGTTAACAGTTTACACAGCACTGATCAACTTCAGGTATTTGAATACTCAGTGATCATTTAAAAAGCCTGACTGCTTATGGTAGAACACTGATATAATGAACAAAGTATCTGGGATTGTTCTTTGAAAATGGAATATCCCATAGTTTTTAAAAAGAAGAATGACTTACTTTGTCTTATTCTTAAGTAAAATGTGTCAATTAAACTTTTGTGGCCTATACAAATGAAACTAACTTCACAGCAAGAATAAATAGCTTAACTAATACAATAATTTTCTAAAGGAAGATTTTTGTGCTGTGTAGTTCATGTATTTTTAGATGCTGCTGGGGTAATAGTTATATTGGATTATAGTTGCAAATCATTAGTTGCTTTTTTTTCCCTTTCTGCAGAGAAAACAGTCTTATCTAGAAGGAAAGACATTTAGTGGTTTTGTTTCTTTTACTGAGATAAATGATACTGTAAACTGTACTTTTATAACTGAGTTATCTTCAGCCATTTGATTTTTTTTAGTTTGCTGTCCCTTTGCGTTAACTGCTCTAATTTCAAACTGATGGCTCTTTAATTTTTTCTAATTAGATAAGTAAACATTTAAGTAAGAAATAAAAATAACACTATTCAAGTAAATTTAATGGTATAGCTCCATACACAGTCATTCATATATTTGTATATTCAGGTAAGCTGGAAGGAAATGTAACATTTAGAGGTTAAGGACTGGGGATTTACTTTGTTTTCTTCATTCTGTGACCTACTTGAATTGTAAGGAAGTTAGTATAAAACTTACTTTTATTAGTAATCAGTTTATCAATAAATCACATGCATCACTGTTAAAACAAAAATAAAAAAGCTTTATTGGATGCACAGTGCTGGCATGTTGAACAGAGAGAGGCAAAGGACAGAGGCAGGGATCTGATTAATAAATTTATAGAAGTGAGCTTTAAAGGGGTCTTTTTAATAACTCTTCAGTGTAAACTATCACCTAAAAATCTTAATAATCTTTATATTTATGCCACAATATTTTATATTATGGCAATATTATTCTACTACAGTTAAAAAAAAGTCCCCAAGTGTACAATGACTGTATATAAAATGCACTGACAAAAAATACACACTGACTGCAACAAGTATCAAATTTAGTACACGGTGTTAACTTCAAAAACCAGCAATCTTTGGGCACAGAGTGTCACACATGACTGAAAAGAGACCAATTCTACCATAAATCTGTCCTCAGATCTAATACTGGATGCCTACCAAGCCATCACATATATCTGCTATATACAGTACTTTTTTCCTCCATGGTATCAGATGCTTTGACATTGCTCCATCAGAACAATGGGGCCATTTGAAGGGAATACTAAGTAGAATGATAAGAATAAGGCAGGAAAGGAAAGAAACGTTCACAGGATCTTCTAAGGAAAATTATCTATTCTCAGCTCAGTTCAGTTGCTCAGTCGTGCCTGACTCTTTGTGACCCCATTAGCTGCAGCACACCAGGCCTCCCTGTCCAACACCTACTCCCAGAGCCTACCCAAACTCATGTCCATCGAGTCGGTGATGCCATCCAACCATCTCATCCTCTGTCGTCCCCTTCTCCTCCTGCCCTCAATCTTTCCAAATATCAGAGTCTCTTCAAATGAGTCAGCTCTTCATCAGGTGGCAAAAGTATTGGAGTTTCAGCTTCAATATCAGACCCTTGAATGAACACCCAGGACCGATCTACTTTAGGATGGACTAGGTGGATCTCCTTGCAGTCCAAGGGACTCTCAAGAATCTTCTCCAACACCACAGTTCAAAAGCATCAATTCTTCGGCACTCAGCTTTCTTCACAGTCCAACTCTCACATCCATATATAACCACTGGAAAAACCATAACTAGATGGACCTTTGTTGGCAAAGTAATGTCTCTGCTTTTGAATATGCTGTCTAGGTTGGTCAAAACTTTCCTTCCAAGGAGTAAGCATCTTTTAATTTCATGGCTGCAATCACCATCTGCATTGATCTGGGAGCCCAGAAAAGTAAAGTCTGACACTGTTTCCACTTTTTTTCCCATCTATTTGCCATGAGGTGATGGGACCAGATGCCATGATCTTCGTTTTCTGAATGTTAAGCTTTACGCCTATTTTTTCACTCTCCTCTTTCACTTTCATCAAGAGGCTTTTTAGTTCCTCTTCACTTTCTGCCATAAGGGTGGTGTCATCTGCATATCTGAGGTTATTGATATTTCTCCCAGCAATCNCTTTTGAATATACTATCTAGGTTGGTCATAACTTTTCTTCCAAGGAGTAAGTGTCTTTTAATTTCATGGCTGCAGTCACCATCTGCAGTGATTTTGGAGCCCCCAAAAATAAAGTCTGACACTGTTTTCACTGTTTCCCCATCTATTTGCCATGAAGCGATGGGACCAGATACCATGATCTTCATTTTCTGAATGTTGAGCTTTAAGCCAACTTTTTCACATTCCTCTTTCACTTTCATCAAGAGGCTTTTTAGCTCCTCTTCACTTTCTGCCATAAGGGTGGTGTCATCTGCATATCTGAGGTTATTGATATTTCTCCCAGCAATCTTGATTCCAGCTTGTGCTTCCTCCAGCCCAGCGTTTCTCATGATGAACTCTGCATAGAAGTTAAATAAGCAGGGTGACAATATACAGCTTGACTTACTCCTTTTCCTATTTGGATCCAGTCTGTTGTTCCATGTCCAATTCTAACTGTTGTTTCCTGACCTGCCATCCTTATGACATTTATTTTCATCATAGTCAAAGCTGAGACTCTGCTACATGTAGGTTCCATCGGGAGGGCATGGGAAGGTATACCCAACACACTAGGTATACCACTCCTAGGTCCAGACCCAGAAGTGACATGTCATTTCTACTCACATTCCAGTTGCAAGCAATAAGTCACCTGGCTACAATAATCACAGGAGAGATTTAGAAGGTATTCCATATACTCAAAAGTGGAACATGGAAAAAATAGATTTGGAGGTTAATATGCAATTCCTGCTACTAAAATACTTCCTAGGGTTCTCCTTTGTGCCTGACTTGCTAACAGTGCTGGATATTGTGTGCACATTTTATGTTCTCATAAGGTCCAAAGCAGTCAGGATTTCCACACTGGAGAGACTCAAATAAATTGATCAGTCAAATTACCCAGAGTAAGATATTTAACTTACATATAATTATTTAATTACTAAAGTATGCTAATGATATCTGTCTCATCAATCTTGAAGATATACTGTAAAAATGTTAATAGCTCTTGTATTATGTCAGGCAGTTCACTAAGCATTTTACTTAAATTGTTCATTTAATCATCACCCAAACTCTGTTGCGAGGAAGGAAACCTCATTTTTCAGGTGAGAAAAGAAACCATATATAGAACAAGCGACTGATCCCAACCACACAGCCATTGTGTAGAACCGTGTTTTGGATACATATAGGTGTGACTTCAAGTCGACATTTTTATGTCCTACTCACTCTTCAAAAATATAAACATGAAATGATAAATTATTTAATGTATGAATTGAACCACCTTCCAAAGATTCGGAAGTTGTTCATGGCATTAATATTTAGTTCGATGATATTTCCTAAGAGGTTATTGCATAGAGTGAAAGGAGTCTGATTTAGGGACATCTACCCTGCTAGTTCTCACACTTGGCCATGTGCCAATTAATTATATGGCAAACTTCCCCTGAAAAGGCCACTGTCTGGACCCACACCAGACAATAAGTCAGTATCTCTGAGGTGAGAAACAGGCATCCATACACTAATACATGTTTTAACAGCAAGGACCTAACCAACAGAACATATTCACCCAATTAAGGGGTGACTCTGCGGACTCACCTCTTCATGGTTCTCGGCCTTATCGTGGTGAAGTGGCTTGAATAACTCAGTAAGCCATTCCATGCAGGGCTACCCTAGACAAACAGGTCATAGTGAAGAGCTCTGACAGAACCTAGGCCACTAGCGGAGGGAATGGCAAACCACTCTAGTATTCTTGCCCCGAGAATCCCATGAACAATATGAAAAGGCAGAAGGACATGACACTGGAAGATGAGCCCCCCTCATTCGGATGGTGTCCAATATGCTACTGCAGAAGAACAGAGGTCAATTACTAATATCTTCAGAAAGAATGAAGAGGCTGGGACAGAGCAGAATGATGCTCAGTTTTGGATATGTCTCATGGTGAAAGTAAAGCCCGATGCTGTAAGAACAATATTGCACAGGAACCTGAAATACTAGATTCAAGGATTAGATCTGGTAGGCAGAGTGCCTACATAACTAAGGACAGAGGTTCAGAGGTGATGACCAAAACCATCCCAGTGAAAAAGAAATGCAAGAAGGCAAAGTCATTCTCTGAGGAGGCCTTCCATACAACTGAGAAAAGAAGAGAAGTGAAAGGCAAGAGAGAAAGGGAAAGATATGCCCAACTGAATGCAGAGTTCCAGAGAATAACAAGGAGAGATAAGAAAGCCTTACTAAATGAACAGTGCAAAGAAGTAGAGGAAAGCAATAGAATGGGAAAGACCAGAAATCACTTCAAGAAAACTGGAGCTATCAAGGGAATATTTCCTGCAAGGATGGGCAAAATAAAGGACAGAAACAGCAAAGACTAAACAGAAGCAAAAGAGAATAAGAAGAGGTGGCAAGAATACATAGAAGAACTATACACAAAAAGGTCTTAATGACCTGGATAACCATGATGATGTGGTCATGCGCCTAGAGTCAGGCATCCTGGAGTGTAAAGTCAAGTGGGTCTTAAGAAGCATTATTAACAACAAATCTAACGGAGGTGATGGAATTCCAGCTGAGCTATTTCAAATCCTAAAAGATGATGCTGTTAAAATATTGCACTCAATATGTCAGCGAATTTGGAAAACTCAGCAGTGGCCACAGGACTGGAAAAAGTCAGTTTTCATTTCAATCCCAAGGAAGAACAGTGCGAAAGAATGTTCAAACTACAGTTGTGCTCATTTTGCATGCTAGTAACGTGATGCTCAAAATCCTTCAACCTAGGCTTCAGCAGTATAATAACAGAGAACTTCCAGATGTACAAGTTGGGTTTAGAAAAAGCAAAAGAATCAGAAATCAAATCAACATTCATGGGATTATAGAGAAAGCAAGGGAATTCCAGAAAAACATCTATTTCTGCTTCGTTGACTATACTAAAGCCTTTGACTGTGTGGATCACAACAAATGGTAGAAAATTCTTACATTTCTTAAAGATATGGGAATACCTTACCTGGCTCCTGAGAAACCTGTATGCAGGTCAAGAAGCAATGGTTAGAAGCTTACATGGAACAACTGACTGGTTCAAAATCAGAAAAGGAGCATGACAAGGCCGTGTACATTGTCACCTTGTTTATTTAACTTGTATGCTACTTTATTGACTATGCCAAAGCCTTTGACTGTGTGGATCACAATAAACTGTGGAAAATTCTGAAAGAGATGGGAATAACAGACCACCTAACCTGCCTCTTGAGAAATCTGTATGCAGGTCAGGAAGCAACAGTTAGAACTGGACATAGAACAACAGACTGGTTCCAAATAGGAAAAGGAGTATGTCAAGGCTGTATATTGTCACCCTGCTTATTTAACTTATATGCAGAATACATCATGAGAAACGCTGGACTGGAAGAAACACAAGCTGGAATCAAGATTGCCGGGAGAAATATCCATAACCTCAGATATGCAGATGACACCACCCTTATGGCAGAAAGTGAAGAAGACCTAAAAAGCCTCTTGATGAAAGTGAAAG
>SJYX01008099.1:158121-171154 GCA_006410675.1 Oreotragus oreotragus | reverse complement strand
TCTTGCCTGGAAAACCCCATGGACAGAGGAACCTGGTAGGCTACAGTCTATGGAGTCACAAAGAGTTGGACAGGACTGAGCAACTTCACTTTCACTTTCACTTTCTTTCACTTCAGATAAGCAGATGATATCACTCTAATGCCAGAAAGTGAAGAGGAACAAAAGAGCTTCTTGATGAGGGTGAAAGAGGAGAGTGAAAAAGCTGGCTTAAAACTCACATCAAAAATCTGTGATCATGGCATCCAGTCCCATCACTTCATGGCAAATAGAAGGGGAAAAATTGGAAGCAGTGATAGATTTTCTTCCTTGGTTCCACAGTCTCTGCAGACAGTAACTGCTGCTATGAAATTAAAAGACGTTTGCTCCTTGGAAGGAAAGCTATGATAATCCTGCTGCTGCTAAGTTGCTTCAATCGTGTCCGACTCTGTGCAACCCCATAGACAGCAACCCACCAGGTTCCTCTGTCCCTGGGATTCTCCAGGCAAGAATACTGGAGTGGGATGCCATTTCCTTCTCCATGATAAATCTAGGTAGCACATTAAGAAGCAGACACATTACTTTGTCAACAAAGATACATATAGTAAAATCTATGGTTTTTCCAGTAGTCATGTCTGGATGTGAGGGTTGGACTATAAAGAAAGCTGAACACTGAAGCATTGATACTTTCAAATTGTGGTGCTGGAGAAGACTCTTGAGAGTCCCCTGGACTGCAAGGAGATCAAACTAGTCAATCCTAAAGGAAATCAACCCTGAATATTCATTGGAAGGACTGATGCTGAAGATAAAACTCCAATACTTTGGCCACCTGATACAAAGAGCCAACTCATTGGAAAAGACCCTGATGCTGGGAAGGATAGAAAGCAACAGGAGAAGAAGACGGCAGAGGATGAGATGGCTAAGATAGCATCACTGACTCAACAGACATGAATTTGAGCGAACTCCAGGAGACTGGAGGACAGGGAAGCCTGGCATGCTTCAGTCCATGGGGTGACAAAGAGTCGGACATGACTTAACATGACAACAACTGCTGACTCAGGAAGTAGGTAGCTGGTATAGGCCTAGATGCCAAGCCACCTTCTATAGGTAAACTTTAAATTCTTAAAAGTTTATCATTAAACTCAGATATGTTATTAAATGTCTTCAACATTTCCATAAACCCAGATACTTTTCAGCGCACATTCCGCCATTTAGTTAAGTTTTCTGTTAATGACTGGTACTCTATAAACTTGTCTCCACACTGTGACACACAACTCATAGGAAATTCTTTTAGTAATACACTTTTTCCCACATTTTAAAACTTTTTTGTTTTACATTGGAGTATAGCCAATTAACAGTTTTGTGATACTTTGGGGTGGACAGAGAAGGGAATCAGCCATACACCTATATGTATCCATTCTCCCCCAAATACCTCTCCCATCCAGGCTGCCACATAACACTGAGCAGAGTTCCATGTGCTATACAGTAGGTCCTTGTTGGTTATCCATTTTATTTTATTTTTCTCTTTTGGAGAATCATTTATTTAATGAGTACAACCAAACCAATTAACTTCCAGACCTGCTCTTTCATTTTGGATGTTTAGCAGAGCTGGTTTTGACTTAACATATTATCTGTAGTTTTGAAAATTCCACAAATTCCCTGTTACTCTGGAATAGCGTGTTTCTTATTGTTGGTTCCTGTGACTGGTGGTTTTAAAACATCGTTCAGTCACTCAGTCGCTCAGTCGTCTCCGACTCTTTGCAGTTTTAAATCATGGATGAAAGTTATTTGACTCTCTTCCTCTTAAGAGGCAGGGTGTATGTCTACCTCTCTTGAATCTGGGTCAGCTATTGTTGCTTCGGTCAATAGAATATGGCAAAATGATAGAGTGAACTTTTGAAGTTTGATCATGAAAGGCCAAGCTGCTTTGCCCTTGCTCATGAAAACACATGGTCTTGTCGCCCTGAGCTCCCCTGTAAGAAGTCTGTCAGTTCAGGGCACCACGCTATAAGGGTGCTCAGGCCATATGCAGAGCACCTCGCCGGCTATCCCAGTTTAGTTCAGTCTTTGAATCACATTCGGGGGGCTTCGCTGGTGGCTCAGATGGTAACGAATCTGCCTGCCATGCAGTAGTCCTGGGTTTGATCCCTGGATCAGGAAGATCCCCTGGAGAAGGGAATGGCTACACACTCTAGAATTCTTGTCTGGAGAATCCCATGGACAGAGGAGGCTGATAGGCTACAGTCCACGGGACTGCAGAGTTGGGCACAACTGGGTGACTAACATGCCCAGATATTGGATATGTGAATGAAGAAGCCTTCAAATATGGCATGCCCGGTCTTTCAAAACTTCTACATAGAGGCTCCAAACTTGCTGGAGCAGATGCAAACATCCCCAATTTGCCCTGTCTGAATTCCTGACCCATAGAATCTCTGGGTATAATCAAACAGTGGTTGCCAGTTCAATTGCCACCCCCGCTGGCATAGAATTTGGAGTATACATTATCATGCTTTAAATATAGCAGGTGTACATGTCTGAAAATGCCCAGATGGACACGAAGATGGACCTTACTCTGAATTCCTCAGGGTGATAAACAGCACAATTAATTTCTAATATTGCTTCAGTGCAATATTGTTCTAATTTTATTTAAGCCTCCATATAATACACTAGGATGTTTTCAAAATCTGCTAACAATTGCAACTCAGATCATGTCTACATTTTCATCTCTGTCATCTAGTCCTCTCAGAAGAGAAAATAAGTAAGTTTTTTTCTTCCCCTTCTGGAAGAACAAAAGAGCTAATGATGAAATATAAATTCTGCAGTTTATCTGAATTTTAATATTTGATCTGTAGCAGAGACTATTAGGGAGAAGGCAATGGCAACCCACTCCAGTACTCTTGCCTGGAAAATCCCATGGACGGAGGAGCCTGGTAGTCTGCAGTCCATGGGGTCGCTGAGTCAGACACGACTGAGCGAGTTCACATTCTGTTTTCACTTTCATGCATTGGAGAAGGAAATGGCAACCCACTCCAGTGTTCTTGCCTGGAGAATCCCAGGGATGGGGGAGCCTGGTGGGCTGCCGTCTATGGGGTCACACAGAGTCGGACACGACTGAAGCGACTTAGCAGCAGCAGCAGCAGCAGAGACTATTAGGTGTCCTTCAGTGTCAGTCCTCTCTTTCCTCAGTAATAGAACCCCTGAATATTAACTGGTCATGTGAAGGTACAAAATAAAGATCACACTGAAGTGCTGTATGATTATGACTAAGTCCGGCCAGTGGCATGTAGGCAGAATTTGTGAAATTCCTGGGAAGTAACCATAAGGTGAAGATGCCTTTTTATTTCTCTTTTCTTCTTCCTGGTCTCCAAAATGAGGATAGGATGACTGGACTTCCAGCAGCCATGTCAGACAAAGAAACAGACATTGCAATGTAGAAGATGGCAGACGAATCAGAAACCATGAACTGCATTCCCCATGAGTCAGGCATTGTCATACCAGCCCAGGACTGCCTGTGTTACCTTTTCTCTCTGGTAAAGCGCACTCTATTTTTGGTATTTCTGCCACTTGCCACAGCACCTGATCCTTCCTAATACCCAGCCACTTAAAAGTCACAAATGGATTATCAGACTATGACAAAAGACACTTCCCCGTTTAAAAGCCATCATTTAAAAAGGATATGTTATGATGAAACTGAATGTATTTTCTCTTTCTTGGTTGCTCTTTCCTGGAGCTGTAAAAGGGATAAAGAAGGTGAAATATACAGTTCTCGTGGAGGAAACATGAGAGTCTGAAATCATTTAATGTATGGAAAAATTGTTGCTAGGTGACTATTGTCTGAAAGCTTGCTGAGGTGTATTGGCACCTTGAAGAAAATGCAAGTAGGAGTAATGTTTCCTAAGTTTACCCCTTAATGAAGAGGCCGCGTTATGTTTAAATGGTGAGCACTGGGTAAATAAGCAAGAGGAAAAAAATTTTTTTCATGTGAGAGAAAACAACTTTTCTCTGCAAGCAGTCACATCTCTGGAGGCAGGAGAGGGCTCTGGCAATGACGGTGATGGGCAGCTTCCTCACTGTTTCTGGAGCTCCAAGCGTGCAGCACTGTCTCAGAGGTTCTAGGAGCAGCTGCCACAAAACTCAGTTTTAGCTTGTAACACCTGCCAGACACTGAATCGCTTGGGAAGAGGGGGGTCAGGTGCTGATGGCCCTTTTGACAAGGAGAGGCCTGGGCTGATTCTGGTGACAATCTTGTGTCACATGTCCTGAATGTGCTGATGTGGGAGTTGAGGGGAAGACAGACATGGAACTTCTTCATGACAGCAGAGAGAGAGCAAACTTGGACCAGAAATAGGTCAAGAGCACAGTGAGTCTCTGCCCTGAGATCAACCACCACTCCCTCTGCCGGAGTTCCTGACGACAGTAGAGAAATCAGTCCTCCACACCCTCTTCTCTCCTACCAGACCTTCCCAAATGCTCTAGCCATCTCTGAATTTAAACCTTGCTCCAAAATGCAGCTAAAACTTTCAGTTGAATGCAAAGGGAGATATTTGTCATTATAAAGTTTTCTCAAATGTAAATACAGGTTGGTCCCACTGGTTGTGAAAAGAAATGATGGAGAAGGTCAAAAGCTCAGGGTCAGTAAAGCAGCAGCTTCTAATGGGGATATCAGAACTAGAAGGGGAGACCCTGACCAGAGAATACAGGCTTGCACTCACCCTGTCCTTTGCGCCTTCAATTAATTTCAATTGCCAGATTGTTGGTTTTGACCATGGAAGTTTGAATGATACAGAGAGAAACATTTCTAATGATGAAACATCATAGTTTGAATCAACCCTTCTGCCATATAATTTACCCGAAGTCTCCAACTCTACTCTGACCCACAGAGGGTGAAAGGGCACACACAGCCACGTCCATCCCTGTGCAGTTGGAAACGGATACAGAATCCAAGCTAGGAAACATTGCCCGTTGGGTGAATGCAGGTCTTTTCCTGGGTTTCTAATGTTTCAGGCTGAAATAGGGGCACGGAACAAAGTGCAGGCGCCCAGCAGTATTTCCAGCAAAGCTACTGTTGTCTCCCACCAGGCAGCAGTATGGGTAGGATTGTAATTATTATTATTTGCTTTTTTAAAAAAGATCAGTTCAGAAATCCTGAATAATAATTTACCTCACAAGAATTCACTCATTATGTAGTTATTCTATTCCTTCTGCTCTTTCAAAACCTTATTTTTGTAGCTAGGCATGAAATAATCTCCCAGAGCTTCAGGAGCAGGTCTTTTTTATTCATGTGATTGCAAACAGAAACTCCTTATTCAAGAAGGAAAAGGTTATTAAACTGAGCGAAGGTCTTTCAATATTAAAATAAAAAAGGAACTGTGACTGCAATCTTAACTGTGAGGCACGATGTGAGAAATGTGGGCAATGCACAGCTCCGTGTCGGCCTGTCCAAACCGGCACACGGCCAGCAGTCAATTTAAAAGTCAATTTGTTAATAATCTCATTTGCAATGCATTCAGTTATTTTTTTTAATATCTGCTTATTGTTTGGGGGTGTCTAGGCTTGTTTCCTAAATGAAATTCAAAAGTTATTAGAACCTTGAGCTGCTATATTCAGAAATGCTCATTCGGGAACCATCTTGATACTCAGGTAATGATTTCCAAATGTCTTTGAGGTCAGAACACAGACTTCCTACCTGTTTATGCGGCCGATTTGTACTGACTCTTGAGCTTCAGTTCACTTAACATTGATTTGGGATAGGAGTTAATGCTGATTATATGGTGAAAGAAAGTCCTGTAATTTTTGCCGTTTTATCATCTTCTTATCATCTTCTGCTCTGCCACAAACTGGGCAATTTTCTTCTATAAAATGTATTCAACTACATCACAATCCAGAAATTTTAGGGCTTCTCTACAACAGCCCTCTCCCAATGCATAAATTGTCCCCAAAGCATCCCAATTGCCTTCAAGACTGCAAGACAGAATTTACCAGCCAGCATTCTGAGCATACCACGGGCTTCATAGGAAATTAAGCAGAAAAGTCATATGAAGCCATCTTATTGTGTTATCAAGAGTCAAAATGAACTAATTATTATTTCCTTTTTCCCCCAATGATTTGCAATTCCTTGATGAAAGTCGAATAATACCAAAAGGTTTCAAGGCAACCCTTTAGAAAGTGACCTTTTGCTTCCCCATTTCATTCGTCCTACGTGTTAATTGACTTTGAAAAAGCAGTATATTATTTTTTTAGAAAAAAAAAGAAAAGGATAGACCTGATCTGTGAACACCAACATCCTACAGCATCAAAGCATTGTTTAAATCATCACCCAGCAGAGCTGAGAACACCTATCCAGGAGATCGAGAGAGAACAGATTAAAAAAAAAAAAAAAAAAGACCGCTTAACAGTCTCAAAATGAAAGAGTGCCACTGCCATCTAGAGGGAGAGGTGAGAGTAGCCAGCCAAGTCAAGCAGGAAAAATATTTTAATTATTATCCTACATTACCAGTGTTAATTATCCTATTCATCTGGTGTACAGAAGTCACATTTATTCACTCTTTGTTCTAAGAAACGTATGGGTTTGGTGGGAACAAACGGATGTGGGAATTCACAAAAAGCAGTTCTCTCCTGGCCAGATGCTTCCGAGCTGCTGACAGGTACACAAAGATGATGTGAGTACCCATGTGATTGTGTGAAGTTACTGGCTTTGACACTCAGGGAATCATCTGTAGGTTTTCCTTAGACTTCTGGGCTCCAAATCAGCATATCTATTTCTTTTTATACCTATATAACATTTTTCCCTAACAACGTAATTTGTCTGAGTAATAAAATGTTTTTGTTTTTAAAAAATTGTTGCCATTCCATTAAGTGAAGTTGTGAAGATATTTAATATATATTAAATTAAGATGGCCTAGAAAATTATGAAAACAAGAATAACTGCAGCTATAAAAGAAGCCAAATTTGGAAACATTATTAAGCTTCCATAGCGCTTATGGGGATGGGAGGCTAAGGAAATAAAGTTTGTTGATATTTCCATTAATATTCAGGCCAGATACAATGAGAAGACAAGAATTATTATGGTATGCTCTTGCTTTAGACACACTAGTGTTTAATTTAAAATGTAGGTTTAATTTAGAAATAGAATGTTCCACGTGGAACAAAGGTGCTTCTCTTAAAAGTATTCTCCCCCTTGAGAGAGAATATATCCTTTTTCTTCTCTCAGCAATCTTGGGGAAAGGAGTTTTTGTGAATCTTAACAGCAATTCCTATATATAATATTTTTTAGTGGTTGATTAAAATGTAATTTGTGGCTTTAAGCCAAAAAGCAATATTTCTTCCCACTGTGCCCTTGTAATTTCTATTTATAATGGCAATAAAAAATGTGACTAAGAAAAAAAAAGACTCCAATTTTACTTCAGTTTCACCAACACTGTTTCAGCAAAGAGCATTTTACCTGTCATGTGAGTATTGTCAGTTTTATTATTTAAACTATGGTCTTTCCCTTTAGCAGACTAGAGAAGGGGAATGGCAGGAGTAATTAGTCATTTAGAGTGATTTCTTACTTGAGATGAGTCTGAAACTGTTAAGTAGCCCTATAATACAGGAAAGCAGTTCTTCTATTTTCTTATTTTTTTAAAGTAAGTACTAGAATAAGTGACATTTATTTATTTACCCTTTAAGAAATGACCCTGTAAAGGGTGACCTCTTTTAACCGTAGGTGTCCAAGATCCTGGGTATATTACCAGATGGTCATGTGCTTAAAAATTAGATACAATATAAAATAAAATGGTAAATAAAGAAATGAGTAGAGCAAAAGTTTGACTCAATTTTGACTAGAAAATTAGTTATCATCAATTACTATGTTAATACAGGGAAATCTCTATAAATAAAAGGTTTCAATGTTTTATCATTTTATTTACAGGTAGTTTATCAGAACATTTTATATCAAATTAAAATATTCTTTGGATTCTGTAATTTGGGGATCATGAATTTAGATACCGATTTTTATATGCCCTTCTTGGATAGATTCACTAGACTTTCATGATTTAAGGTTGGTATCTCTTACCAATTCTGGGAAATTTATAGTCATTATTTCTTGAAATATTTTATTTCCCCCTTTCTCCATGTTCTCTCTTTCTAGAACTTTGAGTAGAAATAAGCTATACTTTCTCAATCTATATTCTATGCTCTTAACCTCTTTTTGTCTCTTGATATCTCATTCTGCATAATATCTTCAACTATGTCTTCCAACTCACTAATTTTCTCTTATGCTATTTCTAGTCTTCTATTAAATCTAATCATTGTACTTTTAGTTTTAAAAATTGCTTTTTACATTTCTAGAAATTTTAATTTTTTCATATCTGCTTAATAATTTTATTAGCTTACTCATTATTTTTTTAATGTTATATTTTTTATATTAATAAAACTGAGTAACCACGCTTATTTTCTATTCTGTCTCTAATATCATCAGTATCTGAAGGCTTTTCTAACTTGATACTACCATCTTCTATTTCTGATAGTTCTCACTTTCCTATTTTATTTCTTTTGTGTTTTGGGCTATAAATTTTATTTCTTTTGGAATTTGGGCTATAAATCCATATTCCTAGGACATTCATGGGAATTATTTGAGAAGCGAATTGAAGGTGAATTCCTCCAGAGAGGATTTGTATTTATTTCTTCCATATCCCTAAAACATACTGATCTCAAAGCATTTCAAAACTACCTGAGGACTGTCCTGTGGCTAGAAACTCCAAAGAGATATTTTTTCCTTCAAATCATTGTTAAACTTTGAGAGACTTCCTTTGCTGTGGTTAAGAGTGTCAAGGCAAGGAGTATTATTCTGAATTTTTATTTCATCCTTGTCCTGAGGGTACAGGGGTTCGGGGAGGGTCCAATTTTTATATGGACTATCTTTTTTAAACCCCCATACATAGCTCAAATGATAAAGAATCTGCCTGCGATGCAGGAGACCAGGGTTTGATCCCTAGGTAGGGAAGATCCTCTGGAGAAGGGAATGGTAATCCACTCCAGTATTCTTGCCTGGAGAATTCCATGGACAGAGAAGCCTGGCAGGCTACAGTGGGTGGGGTCACAAAGAGTCAGACACAACTGAGCAACTAACACACACACATACTTAGCAGCGCCTAGGCTATTTCTCCCATTTTCCATATACTGTGGAGACGTAAAAATTAAAGATCCGGTCACTTGGATTTGGCAAATATTTTCAGGTGGGAAGTTGACCTCAGGGTCAACTTATCTGCCTGAGTTCTCACTTACACTTAGGCTTTTGCCTCTGAGAATTTAATTTCTCGTCAGAATATCAATGATAAAATAATGTGGAAGATTTTCCATTGTTTTTAGTCAGAAGTTCTGTCAAAGAATCTAGAATACTACTGCTGAAAATAGAAGCACATTTATATTGAATCTAAACATAAATCTGCTGCTGCTGCTGCTGCTGCTAAGTCACTTCAGTCGTGTCCGACTCTGTGTGACCCCATAGACGGCAGCCCACCAGGCTCCCCCATCCCTGGGATTCTCCAGGCAAGAACACTGGAGTGGGTTGCCATTTCCTTCTCCAATGCATGAAAGAGAAAAGTGAAAGTGAAGTCGCTCAGTCTGTCTGACTGTTAGCGACCCCATGGACTGCAGCCCACCAGGCTGCTCCGTCCACGGGATTCTCCAGGCAAGAGCGCTGGGGTGGGGTGCCGGTGCCTTCCCCGGAGCATAAATCCATCCATGTATCATGGCCCATGTATTTAGAGGTACTGAAAACTCAGTTTCTTGCTACATGTTGCTCAGTGATTTGACTGATCTTCCCAAAATAAATCTGATTATGCCATTTTCCCCTTTAAACCTATCAGTCCCTTGCATCAGGATAAACTTCAGTCTCCCTAAAAGCAGAGACATTACTTTGCCAGCAAAGGTCCGTCTGGTCAAGGCTATGGTTTTTCCTGTGGTCAGGTATGGATGTGAGAGTTGGACTGTGAAAAAAGCTGAGCGCCGAAGAATTGATGTTTTTGAACTGTGGTGTTGGAGAAGACTCTTGAGAGTCCCTTGGACTGCAAGGAGATCCAACCACTCCATTCTGAAGGAGATCAGTCCTGGGTGTTCCTTGGAAGATCTGATGCTAAAGCTGAAATTCCAATACTTTGGCCACCTCAAGCAAAGAGTTGACTCATTGGAAAAGACTCTGATGCTGGGAGGGATTGGGGTCAGGAAGAGAAGGAGACGACAAGAATGAGACGGCTGGATGGCATCACTGACTCGATGGACGTGAGTCTGAGTGAACTCCGGGAGTTGATGATGGACAGGGAGGCCTGGCGTGCTGTCTGGGTGTTCCTTGGAAGATCTGATGCTAAAGCTGAAATTCCAATACTTTGGCCACCTCAAGCAAAGAGTTGACTCATTGGAAAAGACTCTGATGCTGGGAGGGATTGGGGTCAGGAAGAGAAGGAGACGACAAGAATGAGACGGCTGGATGGCATCACTGACTCGATGGACGTGAGTCTGAGTGAACTCCGGGAGTTGATGATGGACAGGGAGGCCTGGCGTGCTGCGATTCATGGGGTCACAAAGATTCAGACACGACTGAGTGACTGAACTGAACTGAACACATCTTAGCCTTCCCTGGTGTCTCAGAGAGTAAAGAATCTGCCTGCAATGCAGGAGACCCAGGTTCAATCCCACATGCATGGAAGACCCATGGAGAAGAAAATGGCAACCCACTCCGGTATTACTCCCTGGGAAATCCCAAGGCCAGAGGAGCCTGGCAGGCTACAGTTCATGGGGTTGCAAAGAGCTGGACGTGACTGAGTGACTAAGTTTCAGTTTAACACACCTTAGAGCATGTGTAGGTCTTGCCAATCTCTCTAGCCTCCAATTTCTCTATGATTAACACCATTACCACTAACACCATCATTCAGTCAGTGAATCAAACTGTTTCTGATCCATGCACACTCTCAAACGTTTCCACAGTTTATTGCTAGAGCACTGCTTGCCTCTTAGTCTTCCTCAAATTTCAGATTATCTGTCACCTCATACAGGAAGTCCTCCTTGAATCCCAAATCTAGGGTGAATTGTACCCTTCCTTGGTACTCCCATGTGATAGGGAACAGGGAATTATACTTCATTAGGCATAATTAGGCATAATTAGGCATAATTGCCCATCACAGCTTTTGTCACACTGTTATACAATTGCCTGTTTAAACTCCTGAATCCTCCACTATAACACAGGCTTTATAAAAGCAGGCATATTTGTCCTGTTCAATTATATATTGGCACTTACCACAATCCCTGCAACATCATAGACACTCATTGAATATTTTTATATAAAAATAAAATATCTTTTACCTTTTTCTTAATTATAAACAAAGGAATCATTGTGCCTTGGTATTTCCATGGGATTGAGTAATAAATTACTAACACAAAGATATGGGGATTTGTATTCACTTTAAGGACATCGTTATTTCAGAAACTTATTTTTATCTTGAAAAGGCAATCTTCCAAAATATTAAATATAAGCCTGAAACTCAGTTAAAGCTGTTGCCAAGAGAACATCAAATCATAAAAGCTTTTGGGACTGTATTCCTATTGTCTATAAAGAATGATTTAATTTCTTCATTATAATTCCTGCTGCATTGAAAGGAAACAAGGTAAAAGACTCATCAGAAGGTCTTCGTAACTGAAATCTTAGGAGACTGTGGTAATTTGACATTCATTAAAAAAACAGCTAAAATGATGAGAGGTAGATAGACCCCAATCCCCAAACACAGGAAGTGCAGCATGCTGTGTCCACAAGTTGCATAATTTCTACCTTTTTTCCTTCTTCTCTCTCCTCTGAATCTTCAGTTACTTGTTCTGTTTTTGTGTTTCTAATTCATTGCCATCAAGATTCTTGTGATGGCCTTTTATTCACCAGAATTAATCCAAGGAATCTGATGTAGCCAATACTGTACACATGCTACAAAGTTATCTATTAACTAAATGATTTCAAGCTGAAATTATGATCACTGTGGTTTTTTTTTTAATACAGAAGTAATTAGTTATCCAATATTTTGATTTTAATGAAATCAGAGCAAAGTGGCAATGTACAGACACGATATAATTTTGCAAAAAGGACATTGTTCTTTACGGCAAACAAAGTGAGCCAGGCTGTGCAGATCATAAACCAAGCTCAAAACATCACAAGAAAATAGGTTGGATTTAAAATCATGAAATCTAGAACACAGAGTATATGCCTAATATTGAAAATTCACAATATAATCAGTGACAAGGTGGTAGCTCCCGTGGAAACTCTTAGACTTTTTATTCTTTAACTCTTTAGAAATACTTACAGAGATATGGAAAAAGTGATATAAGCAACTTCTTTTAAGCTTTTGTTCATTAATTATAACCTGTGAGACAATTAACTGGGCTCTTGAATGAGCATCAGAATTGTTACTATAAAATTTCTGGGTCTAAATTCGATGGTCAGGCTTTTCCAGGATGTTAGACCCTAGTAATATTTTATGATAGAGTCTGTGAAATCCTTTTTTACAGGAGGAATTCAGCATTCCTTTCTCACTTAAATACGTCTTTCAAGTCAGTTCAGTTCAGTTCAGTCGCTCAGTCGTGCACGACTCTTTGCGACCCCATGAATCACAGCACACCAGGCCTCCCTGTCCATCACCAACTCCCGGAGTTCACTCAGACTCACGTCCATCGAGTCCGTGATGCCATCCAGCCATCTTATCCTCTGTCGTCCCCTTCTCCTCCTGCCCCCAATCCCTCCCAGCATCAGAGTCTTTTCCAATGAGTCAATTCTTCCATCTGAATCGGATTCGAAATAAATATACTTGCTATTATTCCTATTATAATAAAAAAATACAACCCACGAGCCACAGAAGCATCAACCAAATATTTCCTAACCCAATCAACAGCCTCAATACTACTAATAATAGCAGTCATTATTAACTTACTGTTTTCAGGCCAATGAACCGTAATAAAACTGTTTAACCCAACAGCCTCCATACTTATAACAATGGCCCTCGCCATAAAACTAGGAATAGCTCCATTCCACTTCTGAGTCCCA
>SJYX01008099.1:114002-154716 GCA_006410675.1 Oreotragus oreotragus | reverse complement strand
CTGGTCTTGTTTTTGTTGACTGTATACAGCTTCTCCATCTTTGGCTGCAAAGAATATAATCAATCTGATTTCGGTGTTGACCATCTGGTGATGTCCATGTGTAGAGTCTTCTCTTGTGTTGTTGGAAGAGGGTGTTTGCTATGACCAGTGCATTTTCTTGGCAAAACTCTATTAGTCTTTGCCCTGCTTCATTCCGCATTCCAAGGCCAAATTTGCCTGTTACTCCAGGTGTTTCTTGACTTCCTACTTTAGTATTCCAGTCCCCTATAATGAAAAGGACATCTTTTCTGGGTGTTAGTTCTAAAAGATCTTATAGGTCTTCATAAAACCGTTCAACTTCAGCTTCTTCAGCATTACTGGTTGGGGTATAGACTTGGATAACTGTGATATTGAATGGCTTGCCTTGGAGATGAACAGAGATCATTCTATCATTTTTGAGATTGCATCCAAGTACTGCATCTTGGACTCTTTTGTTGACCATGATGGCTACTCCACTTCTTCTGAGGGATTCCTGCCCACAGTAGTAGATAAAATAAAGTCTGACACTGTTTCCACTGTTTTCCCATCTATTTCCCATGAAGTGATGGGACCAGATGCCATGATCTTCGTTTTCTGAATGTTGAGCTTCAAGCCAACTTTTTCACTCTCCTCTTTCACTTTCATCAAGAGGCTTTTTAGTTCCTCTTCACTTTCTGCCATAAGGGTGGTGTCGTCTGCTTCTTTTTTTTTTTTAAGTTGTTCAGTCGTGTCCAACTCTTTGCGACCCCGTGGACTGTAGCCCACCAGGCTCCTCCGTCCACGGTATTCTCCAGGAAAGAATACTGGAGTGGGTTGCCATTTCCTTCTCCAGGGGATCTTCCCAACCCAGGGATCGAACCAAGGTCTCCCACATCTGCATATCTGAGGTTAAATACTTCTTTAGAGATGATGGTCTCAACGCATTATTATTGCACTGATATTCACAGCTATGTAATGCATTCACTAGTAGTAACAGAGATTCCAATATAAAGTCAAAATTAAACATTTAAGTGGCTTATCTGGAATCACCAGTGGCAAAGGTGAATCAGGGATAGACTGGTATCTATGTAATCTGTCTCCCATGCCTGAATTTTGTCCAGTAGTTAGTCACTGGCCCTCTGAAGTGTAATTGAACTTTTACTTCCTTGAGAAGTAACATGCCACTGCTTTCTCAAAAGTACATGTATCCTATTTAAAAGGATCTCTGATTCTAGACATGAGAGTCTCTTTAAAAAGCAGTCTGCTCTCCTCTGAGAGATGTGTACTGAGAGAATACACACTGTGAACGAGAAGAAACAAGCTGCTGAAGTGGATAATGACCCGAGTAGGATATTGAAGCCAAAGGTGTCTGTGGGAGGCAGAAATACCAAATGGAGGGAAGTGACTTGTGACATGTGATAAGGATCAGTGTTAGTATTGATTTTAGTTACTTTGCTGACCTAAAAAAGGGAAAATACAGTAAGGTGATGAAATGTGCTGATGATACAAAGTGGAGAAATTTAGTCAATGCAAGGTAGGAAAACAATAAAACTAACAATGACTTGAGTAGGCTGGAATTATGGACTGAAAAGTGCCTTGAGCGATTCAATTTTTAGAAAGTCTAAAAAAAGTTAAAGTGAATTATGTAAGAGAAATACACTGAACCTTTGATGGGCCATCATCTCAAATTGTTTCCCCCAAAAGTGCAACGAGGAACAATTTTTTACTTTTCCAAATATTTAGGAACAGAAAATTGTAATGCTGGATATAATTCCACACAGAGGGTCAAATGAGAGAAAACATTAGCAGTATTTGGGAGATATTATGTCTCCATTCTTGAGAAAAACAAAAGAAACTATAATGAAGTTTGAATATTGAGTTAGGCAAGCTAGATTAACTCCTTAAAATGATAAAATTACTACTACAGATCTGATTAGTATGCAACATTATGGAAAGTATTTCCACTGACAAAAGGTACAACAGAAAAGAAAATGTTAACCTTTTTCAAATCTACGATTATAAACAAAGGCTAAAACCAAGAAAAGATGTCAGTTGAGAAGTAGACAGCATTGTTGAATGTTCTTATTTCAGGTTCTCATTATCTGAGTAGGGTTCAGACAAAGAAGAGTCCACAGTGTGGAAAGAAATATGAAATAAACAGAGGGCAGGGAGAAAGGATGGATGAGTCTGTGTCTCACAGCCTCTGATATGGATGTCTTTGGAGTGGCTGTGGTTGATAGGCCAATCAGCCCAGTATATGTCTCCTGAAGTCACTCTTGACAGAAGCGCTGTTCCTTCAGAACGGACCCATCTTTCAAATTGTCTTACAGTAATTCCTGAAGCACTTGGGCATTTAAATCCACACACATTCTATAGCTATTTATAATAAGAAAGTTAAAATCTCTATTCAGAACTTTTTATTTAAATTTTTGTTCACAATATTTTGTTCTGTTTAATGGATAATAGTCCTTTAAGAAAAGTATAATTGAAGCATCTTTAATAAAAGCTATCATCTAATGCTCCTTTTAAAGTGTGTGCAGGGGTCCAGCTAAGGATAACCAAGTGTGAAGTACTGAATGAGTGAACAGTCTACTGCATAAAAAAGTAACCCATATCAGAGAGAGAAAAGGGAGGGGCACTTTTATTCCTCCATTTAAGCACTAGTAGAAATACTTTATTCTAGTTAGAGGAAAAGCATAAACCCTTTAAGGGCCCCTCAAGGCAATGGCAACCCACTCCAGTACTCTTGCCTGGAAAATCCCATGGACGGAGGAGCCTGGTGGGCTGCAGTCTGTGGGGTCGCTGGGAGTCGGACACAACTAAGCGACTTCACTTTCACTCTTCACTTGCATGCATTGGAGAAGGCAATGGCAACCCACTCCAGTGTTCTTGCCTGGAGAATCCCAGGGACGGGGGAGCCTGGTGGGCTGCCGTCTCTGGGGTCGCCCAGAGTCGGACACGACGGAAGCGACTTAGCAGCAGCAGCAGCAGCAGCATTCTTAGCTATTTCTTATCTTCCTCTTTCAGCTCCATGGGAAAATGGAGTAACAACAACAATAACAGTAAATATATTCTGAAGCCTCACCATGTGGCAAGCAGGAGGATGAGTAAACTAGAAACTGTACCGGAGTGGGCAGCTTGTGATTCTTTGACTGGTTTTCTTTGGTAATTGAAAGAGGAGAAACAACTAAATATTACAGTAAAGCAGCAGAGAGATAGCCTGAAACCACTTACTTTCTGAATGAGAAAGAAAAATATAACCAACTACAACATATGATTTGTATTAAAACACATGGATGAGGTCAAAATTCTTGACTTATTGAGAAAAACACTAAATTATATGAAAGACAGCTTACAAATTTTAAAATGTTTTGCTTCAAATCTGTGGTGTGAGCAAATGTTTTAAAAGTCTATTTTATGACGTGTACAAATCATTTGATTTCAATTTCACCCTAACTTTATGGATTAAATGTTATTAATCCTATTTCATATATGAAGGAGTTAAGGTCCATAAAGTTTAAGTAAATTGTTCTTAAGTAAAAATCGATAGTAGCTGTCAGAGCCAGGATTCAAAACCAGGTCTGTTTAATCCTAACTAGTTTTCTTTTCCTTTCTCCATTATTATAGTGCTAACTTAGTATACAAATTCCAATTTTCAAGTTTACAGTAATACTAAAATGTGCCCAGATCTTGCAAACAGAGAAACACACTGCAGTTCCTGATATTCCATGAAATTAGAGAACAGTTCTAAAGAAATTTGATTTAATGGATATTTTATTAGAGTAATATACGTGATACATTTAACTCAAATAACTAAAGTCCATTTTCCTAATTTGTCTTCATTATACTTCATTTCTGCTTCTATTCATTGGTTGCTTCAGATCTATTCTAAACATTTTTGTTTTGACCCACTTGAACTCTTAAATCTTAACCCTTATAAATAAGAAAACTTTCCATCTCTAACCCTAATTCATAAATTTAGCATAGGTGTCCTTTTATCCTTTGTTAATTTTGTATGGAGCAGAGCCTAGGTCTTCATTACCTCTTCTGATCACCTCTTCCTTTATTCTTTTTTCCTGGGCTTTTTTGTTGTTGCTGTTGTTGTTTTGTTTCTTTTCTTTCTTTCTTTTTTTTTTTTTTTGGCAGATGCTATAGCACTTTTACCAAGAGGTAAGGATGAAAAATACAGGAAGAAAAAAGTGATAACCAGTACTTTGGTGCCCAAATCTGACCTATACTGTCTGACTTCCTATGACTTTTACTTACTTAATCTAATTCTTTCCACTCTCCTGCCTTCATTGTTTCCCAATCTTTCAATTTTATACTACATGGAGAAAAAGAAAGGTTGCAAAATTAAGTGAGAAAAGAAATAAAGAAAATTGAGAGGTTTGCTAGAAAGTAATTGGTAAGTTGGCTAACAAGTTGAAGAGAAAGTAGAAAGGAGGTAGTGAAGAAGGGAAGGAAGGAATGGAGGGAGGGAGGGAAAAAAAGGTAATTTCAAGAAAAATAAATGGGTTTTGATCTTAACAGGGTAATGGAATTTTTTAACATTTTATGACTACTCCCCTGAAAAATGCATATAAATACAAAAATGTGCAAACAATTTCGAGTTAATGGATTGATCTCCAAAGCCCACTGAACCCTTGCATTGGTATTGATTGTAAAATTATGTCTCTGAATGAAAAATTAAACTGAAAGATGATTTTGAAGGACATTTTGGCTGTCACCTTTGGCACAAAGCAGCTTGATACACAGAGACCAGGATATACAATGCACAGGGGGATAATATAGACAGGAAGCATTAAAAAGGGCAGATTATATAATAGGCCACCAAAATGCCTGAAGGACATTCTAGAAGTCTGACCCTGAATAGCATGGCAGGAGCACATACCGGTTTCTCATGATACCACTGAGCTCTTCCTTAAAGAGCTCACCCCAGCCTATTTTCCTTCCACTGCGGGGGGGCTGGAGTCATCACACTGCTGTAAAGAATGCAATCTGCTCTCCAACTGGGAGCAAAGGTGAATTCAGTTGTGCTCTTTCTTGTCTCTTGAATAACATCTCCCTGACTGCTCCCTGTAATGCCAGCACCTCTAGCCTCTGCTTTCTCGTCCTGTCAGCAGCTCATCAACTTGTTGGGGGATGGGTCAGCCAGATGAAGTTCATCCAATGCAGTACATCCACCTGGCAATTGACGTCTGGGACAACGCTGTTTTTCAAGGAATCAATGGAGCACTGACCCACCTGAAGCTTTTTCAAGCAAAACTATCTATCCGAGTACCTCGCCTCAATGTAATATTGCATCAAGGTAACACTAGAAGTAATCATGAGGTGAGTGTGGATAACACTCACTGACAATAAGCTGCCCTGTCTGGTGAGTTTGATAAAAATAATCAGAGAAATAGAGGACTACAGGAGCCCCCCGAAAAGGGTTTACCCATCCTATGGATAAGCAGAATCTCCTGGGAAACAGTTTCAATTGCTCCCAATGCCTGCCAAATGAAGGGGAGACTCTCTTTCTGTTCTGTTCTGAAATCTGTTCCTAGCTCTAGCTTTCTCTCTCCCTCTGGGTCCCTCTTAGCCTGGGCTTCATCTGGCGTGCTGCAATTCATGGGGTCACAAAGAGTTGGACACGACTGAGTGACTGAACTGAACTGAACTGGACTGAGGGTATCATTGCATCTGAACCCCCTAAGTTTACAGGGCAAAGGAGTATCTGTATTTTATATTAACCTGTGTATATACACATATCTATAAATATTTCTCTATGTAACCATCTCTATCTATTTTAAGATAAACATGACCTCTTACTGGTATCTCTAACTCTGATCCATTACCATATGGATCATTCTATTCTCCCTTTGTTTATGTAAGTTCCCACAACAGTGTCAAGAAAGCTGCCTCCCAAAATTCCCCATCCACTTAATGAATTGTTCAGTTCCAGTGTACATGTATACTGTTGTCAGAATTGTTAACCTAGACGCCCATCAGAAGGGCTTCCCAGCTGGCACTAGTGGTAAAGGATCTGCATGCCAGTGCAGGAGACGAAGGAGGTGTGAGTTCAACCCCTGGGTTGGGAAGAGTCCCTGGAGGAGGGCACAGCAACCAACTCCACATTCTTGCCTGGAGAATCCCCTGGACAAAGAAGCCTGGTGGGCTACAGTCCATGAGGTCGTAAAGAGTCAGACACGACTGAAACGACTTACCATGCACACACTCCTGGCAGAAACAACTTTATCAATGAGTACAGAGCTTATGTGAAGCTCCATTTGCTTTTAGTCTTACAGATTCCGTTTCCAAAATGACTTAGCTTAACACCTTTTCCCCCTTTCCCTTCCACAGACTTGTTTCATAATATAGTGAGACTTTCACTGCAGTCTGATTCATTCCTGGGACCCTCTGATATTCTAAACTATTGTTTCAAATTTTTATACATTAAGGTTGACTCTTTGTGCCATAAAATTCTATGGGTTTTTACAAATATGTAATGTCATGTAATAGGGCTGGAAAAGGTCAGTTTTCATTCCAATCCCAAAGAAAGGCAATGCCAAAGAATGCTCAAACTACTGCACAATTGCACTCATCTCACATGCTAGTAAAGTAATGCTCAGAATTCTCCAAGCCAGGCTTCAGCAATACGTGAACTGTGAACTTCCTTTCGGCAACCCACTCCAGTATTCTTGCCTAGAGAATCCCATGGACTAACCTGGTGGGCTATAGTCCATAGCATTGCAAAGAGTCAGACATGACCTAGTGACTAAGCACAGCTTAGTGGCTGAGCACCAGTCATCACCAGCTCACTTCGTCCCTTTCTTAGTTTCTTCCTTTGTTTCTTCCTTTGTTTGGCATCTCTTTCCCTCTATATGTAAGCTCCACAAGGGCGTGAACTTCCTCTGTGTTCTTACTGCTATATCAGCTGCTGTAACACCTAGAATAGAGCCTAGAAAATAGTAAGCACTTCATAATATTTTGGAAATTAATGAAGGATTTAATATGCACCTTGAGGCCAATGATAATTTCTTAACTATTTTAAAGCCTCAAGGTTGGAAGGGACATTTATCCTTTTATAGATTAAGGTGCTTTTCAGACATCTGAGCACACAGTACAGCCTCTGTCTTCTCATCCACGCAGGTGCTCATATCCCCCAGTATCCCATGCTCTTAGATGCCTCCCTCACTCTGAGGTGCTGTTCCTGCTGTGGAGAACTCCCTCTTCCTGCTCCATACCTGCCCAGTGGAATTTCTCCTGATACCTGGAGACTCCAGGTAGCAAAGTGGCAGGAGCAGCATGAGCTTTGAAGCCCCACAGAACCAGGTTTGATGCACTCATTAGCTGGGTAATCTTGGACACCTTATTTGGCTTCTCGGGGCCTTAGCTGTCTTGTTTATAAAGGACTAGCATGGCAGTGAAGGTAAAAGCTGATGGGTATAAGGATTCTATCAACATTCCTCATGGTCAACTGCCTACAAGTATAAATTTTTAAAATGAAACTGAAGCACCACAAAAATCTTTACTTATCCTTTCTCTGTTAAAAAAAAAAAAAAAAAAAAACCTCCCGCTAAGCAAAATTGATCACTCCCTTTCTATGAATTTTGAAGAACCACATACACATTTCTACCTTATCAATAATAATATGACATTGATATCAGTAGATTTCCAGTCTGTGTCCCCTGTTTGGATTGAGCTTAGACAGGAACCATAGGGCTTCCCTGGTGGCTCAGACAGTAAAGAATCTGCCTGCAATGTGGACACCTGGGTTCGATCCCTGGGTCGAGAAGATCCCCCAGAGAAGGGAGTGGCAACTCGCTCCAGTATTCTTGCCTGGAGAATGTCATGGACTGCGGAGCCAAGCGGGCTACAGTCTGTGGAGCAGCAAAGAGTCAGACACGACTGAGCAACTGACATTTTCGCTTTCAACACTAGACAGGAACCACAACCAGACTGATGTCTGAGGACTCGGCCACTAGCACTGTCCCAGCTCAGAACAGACAGTCAACACATTTCTGGATCCTTAAATAAATTGCCTGGAGAATGTCATGGACTGCGGAGCCAAGCGGGCTACAGTCTGTGGAGCAGCAAAGAGTCAGACACGACTGAGCAACTGACATTTTCGCTTTCAACACTAGACAGGAACCACAACCAGACTGATGTCTGAGGACTCGGCCACTAGCACTGTCCCAGCTCAGAACAGACAGTCAACACATTTCTGGATCCTTAAATAAAAGAATATAGGGGAGCTGTGCCTGGCCTGCTGGGTTCAATGCTCTTGAAGTTTCTCTCGGTTTTTTTTTTTCTCTCACTGGAAATTTATTCTTAAACATCGTTTTGTAGTTTATAGCTTTTCCCACCTGACTTTCCTGAGGCTCAGTGGCTATCTCTGAGGAAGGCAATGGCACCCCACTCCAGTACTCTTGCCTAGAAAATCCCATGGACAGAGGAGACTGGTAGGCTGCAGTCCATGGGGTCGCTAAGAGTCGGACAAGACTGAGCGACTTCCCTTTCACTTTTCCTTTCATGCATTGGAGAAGGAAATGGCAACCCATTCCAGTGTTCTTGCCTGGAGAATCCCAAGGACAGCAGAGCCTGGTGGGCTGCCGTCTATGGGGTGGCACAGAGTTGGACACGACTGAAGCGACTTAGCAGCAGCGGCACCAGTGGGCTATCTCTTTTGATCTCCAAACAAGTATTGCATGAATTGCCCTCCAATATCCAGTTGATTTCTACTAACTTTCTTTGCCCAACTCAGTTTATACACTCATTCACTCATTCACTCATTCATTCATTTGCCCCTTCAAGTGCACACTTACTGAGCATGGCACAGATCTAGCAGATAGGATCTGTCTCTGCTGATTGGGTCATTAAGCATGCCACATAGTTCCTGTTAAGCTATTCTTTACTTTTCAAAAATCAAAATAGACAAAAACCACATTCTATAACATTATGGCCAGCAAGAACTACTTTGTAATATAAATTACCAATAATTCTGCACGTGGAAAATGGAAAATCATTCTTAGTTTCACCTATAGTGTTAAAAAAAAAATCTTGGTGAATATATTTTTTGATTTGCAGTAAATTTTCTAAGATTGATTTATCTATATTTATGTGTTTATAAGCAGTACTCAAAGATAAAAAAAGTTGGGTATTGTATTACATTTTTTAAATGGCAGTACTGTAGATATTATTGCAGTTCTTTTCAATCTAAATCTAAGCCTTTGGCATATGATAAACTAAGCAGAGTTAAAAGCAAGGAAAATGATTCATTTTTGGTGCAGATCTTCCTATCTATCAGATGCCCCCTCCCCTGCAAACAAAAGAAAGAGATGTCATCCTGACCTGGCCTTCTACAGAACAAAAGAATTTACAGGTCTGGTGGTGCAAATGAAACTTGAAACTATCATCCAAAAATAAAATGCTCTCTCGAGATGAGAAAGCAAATTGGAAATAACATGGAGCAAGAGGGCACAGGAGGACCTGGGGTCTCATTATTAGACTCCATAAGTCAGAATGCCTAAGAGCCTCTCTCCACACAGCCTGCCACTCAGTCTGCACATCTGTGAAATGGAGATAAAAGGTGTGCTCCCTTCCTCATATCAGAGGTGGTAGGATGAATACAACTGGGCTGGGAACGCATTTCAAAATGTACAGATGAAGTGTAATAGAAATAAAATGTAAAGACTGCTATTCAGAAATGCTCTTTGAAATATTCTTGATACTCGGGCAGATCTCTCTAGATGCTTGAGGCATTGTCCAGATGTGTAGGATTTTTACAAACTGTGGAAAAAACAAACAGTTCATTGTTTGATCTGGAGAACAGAATAAGACCTCAGGCCTTTGCTGACTGTCCAGAGTGCTGTTTCGGATGCTGTACAATATACAGACTGCAAAGGGGAGAGTCTCTGCTGACTAACATCACACAGATGAGAGGAAAGACAGAAGTGCTGGAATAAAATACAGCCATCCTAAATTCTTATTTTGATTTATTATTTCTTATGATCCTGCTTGGAAAAGAATTTGCCTCTTGTCTCTCGGCATGGGGTAGAGGATGGCAGTCCTGGATTAGCATCCAGATTCATCCATTTACATACAGCCTGTCTTCAGGTGCCTCAAGTCCATGCCCCCTCATCTTTATAATACACATATGTGATTCTCGTACCACAGGCTGTTTAAAGGATGACAAAATGATTCTAAAAATGCTGTCAACTGCAAGCACTCTATGTAAGAAGATGTTAGAAGAAGGGTTCACTATCTACTGCCCTCTAATTTCATGAAGACTTCAGAGAAATGTCAGTTACCATCCATAGAAAACTAAGCAATATGCAGATTCAAAGTGGAAAGAGGTTTGCAGAAGACAGAAATGCCCTGATCTCATAAAATGAATGATGAATCAGCTTCCCCAAAGAAATTCACTCTTAGAATACTTGAGAGTCCTATCATTATAGGTATAGATTTGGGGGCAAATGTGATAGATAATCCTGAAATTCTGTAACAGGAGGAAGGGCATGAAACCATCATCTCATCCATTCCATTATGTGGATAGACTAACAGATGCCAGCTCTGCAATGAGCAGACAAATGACACAGTTCGGGAGTGTAGCAAGGACAGCAGGTCACACAGTCACACTTATCCACACAGATAGAAACACTGTTAGCAAAGGCAGCAGCCGTCACCTAAGATTTAAAGAACAATGATAAATATAAACTAGAGGAACAGATGAAGCTGGAATACTGAAATGCTACCGGATGCTCCTGATATTGTCTCTGTCTTCATAGCACACTAATCAAATCATCGAGAATGACTGCTTTCTAAGCCATAAATATTTTCAGTCGCTGTAGAAACACAATGCAGCTGTGTGTTTATGTGATAAGCCCTTCATATAGAAAGGAGGCCCATAAGCTCACAGAGATAGGATGCGGGGGCTGATGGTAAAGAATAGAAGAAAGTGGTTTCGCCCTCGCTGTCTCCATCTTTGGCTCAGCAAGGGCTCAACGTGATATAACAATCTTTACATGCATAGCACCTTTCTTACCGAGAAGAGAAAGCAATTCCCAGGCCTTACCTCATTGCTCTTCATCGCACCCCCAGGGAATAGCTAGCAAGTATTATCCAATTTTGCAGGCAGTAAAAGTGAGGTTGTGATTGGCTGAACATCTGGGTAAAGGTTATAGAGCAAGTCTATGCTATTGCAGAGATTAGAGCCAATTCTCCTGCCTCTTTTTGCAACAGCTATTACTTAAACACACTTTACAACTCGTTAAGACAGCAAGGAAATGTGCTCATAGAACAATGCCAAGTGAAATTTAAAAAGGAAAACAAGATGGAAAACGTCACATTCACTATCATTCTTAGTTACATAAAATGCATATGTTTATATTAATATACAACAGTGAGAATATATTTAATGCCACTGAAATATACACTTTAAAATTATTAAATATTAAAACGGTAAATTATTATATATATGAAAAAAGGTGAAAGTGTTAGTTGCTCAGTCATGTCCAATTCTTTGCAACCTCATGGACTGTAGCCCGCCAGGCTCCTCTGTCCATGGAATTCTCCAGGCAAGAATACTGCAGTGGGTTGCCATGCCCTCCTCCAGGGAATCTTCCCGACCCAGGGATGGAACCTGTGGCTCCTGCTTTGGCAAGCAGATTCTTTACCCACTGAGCCATCAGGGAAGCCCTATGGAATATATAGTTCACAATTTAAAAAAAAAATCTCTGCTATATGACCCAGCAATTCCACTCCTCAGTATATACATCCGGAAAAAAAAAAATCCCTTATTCAAAAAGTTACACATACCCCAATGTTCATAGAAGCATTATTTACAGTTGCCAAAATATGGAAGCAACCTAAATGTCCTTCAACAGATGAATGGATACAGAAGATGTAATATATACACACATGATGGAATATAACTCAGCCACAAAAAAAGAAACAAAGACCTAAATTTTGCCATTTGCGGCCACGTGGATGGACTTGGAGGGTATTATGCTAAGTGAAATAAGTCAGACCATAAAAGACAAACACTGTATGATATCACTTATATGTAGAATTTTAAAAATACAACAAAATAGTGATTTTAACCAAAAAAAGAAGCAGACTCACAGATACAGAGAACAAACTAGTGGTTAGCAATGGAGAGAGGCAGGGGAAGGGACAGTTTAGGGGTGTGGGAGTAGGAAGTAAAAACTACTGGGTTTGTAAGATATATAACATATAACACATATAGCCAATATTTTGGGATAAATGTAAATAAAGTATAACCTTTAATATTGTCAATCACTATATTGTATGCCTGTAACTTATATAATATTGCACGGGAACTATACTTCAGTTAAAAAAAGAATGCCGTGGAGCAACTAAGCCCAAGGGCCACAGTGATTGAGCCGCTCTCCAGAGTCCGTGAGCCGAAACTAGAGAAAGCCTGCAGGCAACAATGAGATCCAGCACAGCCAGAAACAAACAAATAAACAAGTAAAATTTATTTTAGAAAAAAGAAACAAAGAAATCTCATTCTTTCCTGCTTTGTGTGGCTGTCTTCCTTTTAGGCTGAAGTCCCCACCCTACCATCAGCTTTCAAAATTCAACCCTCCATTCAAGGCTGCTGATTAAACATTCCTTAGCCAAGTCTCTCCACCAGATGAAGTTTAGGATCCAACCTACAGCTTCCAGGTTTATATGAAGCTGCCCCAAACCTATTAAATCTAACTCTGGGCACTCACCACGTACTTTCTTGAACTATTCATTATTCATAAGACTTTTACTATCTCTACTAAGCTACAGACTCCTTGAGGACAGGGACCACATCCCAGACAGTTTTGTAATCTCAGCAATCCTAAGCATGAAAGTGAAAGTGTTAGTCACTCAATGGTATCTGACTCTTTGAGACCCCATGGACTGTAGTCTGCCAGGCTCCTCTGTCCATGGAGTTCTCCAGGCAAGAATACTGGAGTGGNCATGAAAGTGAAAGTGTTAGTCACTCAATGGTATCTGACTCTTTGAGACCCCATGGACTGTAGTCTGCCAGGCTCCTCTGTCCATGGAGTTCTCCAGGCAAGAATACTGGAGTGGGGTGCCATTCTCTTCTTCAAGGGATCTTCCTGATCCAGGGATTGAACCCCTGTCTCCTGCATTGCAGGCAGATTCTTTACTGTCTGAGCCCAATCCTAAGCATATATTCAATCAATTCTTATGGAATTAATGAAATAATAGTCTGTGGTAAATTTACATAATAATAAAATGGATCTTAGTAACCAAACACACATAACCAATCTAGATTTGAAAAAATTAAGCACCACAAAATAGGCACTGTGTTGCTAACTGCTTCTGTGTGTGTATGCTCGGTCACTCAGTTGTGTCTGACTTCTAGGGACCCCATGGATTGTGGCCCGGCAGGCTCTCTATCCATGGGATTTCCCAGGCAAGAATAGTTGAGTGGGTTGCCATTTCCTATTCTAGGGGATCTTCCTGACCCAGGGGTCAAACCCATATCTCCTGCATCTCCTGCACTGGTAGGCAGATTCTTTAGCACTGAGTCACCTGGGATGTCCCTGTCCAGATGGATAAGATATCCAAACAGCTAATTCATGTGAAGAGAAAAAAATGTTGTTCAGAAAAATCATAACTGGCTTTAGCTGAGTAATACTCAGTTTCTGCATTTGCCTTAACTTCTCTGCCATTTACTAGCTGTGTTATTTTAGGCAGTCATTCGAAATGTTTTGATAAGGGTTATCACCACATTCTTACTCATTCATTTCTGCAAAATGTTTTATCCTGTTTCCACTTAAGAAAGCTAAACAAACTGATGTTTCACATTACTGAGTTTGTTAAATAACAGCATCTGCACTGCAAAGGTTTATCCACACTTCTTGGCCAGGTCTGAGGGGTCTAACTCAGTATATTTTATAGCAGATGGTCTCTAAATTGGACTTGGAGTGATAATTCTGGATCTTTGCTTTTCTACTTCTTAACATTTATTTGAGGATTAATTGCAAATGTCTGATACTAGCAGCATGCTATGCTGACTGATCTAATCTCCAGCAGCCCTCAAACACATAAATTTCATATTGGATTATTTTACTAGTCTTCATACACTGACAGCCCCTATCATTTACTAGACATCCCTTTATGGTCCACTTTTGATAAATTTACTGAAATTGCCCTTATATTCTTATGAAAAGAAGAATAGAGTGAAGATTGTAGAACACATTACCAATGCAATACACAGTGTTTCCATGATAATGAGGTCATCTGCTGTCGCCACTACACACAGGCATTCCCATGCACTCTCATGAAATCAGGGTACACCTTCAGCCTAGTAAAGACATTTTCCTCTTAGAAATCTTTGAAGTTGGCCATGTCAGTGAAGCACCAAGTGTTTTTAGATGACCCATGGAGTGCAGAGCTCTCTGCCAGGTGGCCATGCCTGTGCATGAGCAAGTCTATCACCGTCCTGCATAACGATGCAATGATGCAATATGGACCAGAGAAGCTGGCAGTCCACGACAAGGTTTTGGGGAAGAGAGAAACGAGAGGTTCTTCACACAATGTTAGAGGTTCTTCGGACATTTCTTGATTCTTTTTTCCCCCTTGACACAGCACTCAACTCTTCGTTTTAATATTGCCCATGAAATAACAGGGGCTTTCCCAGTGATTCAGCGCAAGCAATCCACCAGCAGCGCAGGAGCCATGGGTGACACAGGTTTGATCCCTGGGTTTGGAAGATCCCCTGGAGGAGGAATGGCAACCCTCTCCCTTATTCTTGCCTAGAGAATCCCATGGACAGAGGAGTCTCGCAGGCTACAGCCCCTGGGTTTGTGGAGAGTCAGATATCATTGAAGTGGCTTAGCACACACACGTGTGTGAAGTAAGAGAGGGCAGCCCCAGGCTCCTGGCTGATGCCCCGAGGAAGGGTGGTAAGAAGAAGTGTGGTACAGCACCACAATGAGACAGCTCCCCAGCCAGGGCTCCCACACCAAGCCTCCTGGAGATCCATCCAGCCCGAGGCCGCCCCTTGGCTCTGTGGAGGTGTACACTTGTTTGTCATGGTGTAGAGGTTAATTGCTCTCCGTTTGCTTTAAGCTCGTTCCTTCACATGAAGCCAAAGCAGGCACTGCACACCAAGGAAGCCGAATCTTGGCTTGGGAAACAACAAAGGTCTTTTCTGTTTCACAGCTAAAGAGACTGAAACTCAAGAAAGATGGAGGGAATGTACTTTAAACAATTTGTAGCTATTTTGCTTGATTTTCCCTTGAAGCAATAAATAACTGTGCTCCCTGTTGCTGGTACTTTATCAAGCTCTGTTTGTTATAACTGCACATTATGTTCCATACAAGACAGCGTCTTTGAGCTCTCTTTTCGTATTTCCCTACTACAATTTAACTCCGTGAGGAGCAATACCCATGTGCCACCAGGATGGAGAGGAAATAGCAGGACCCACTACTGTTAAATACTCCCACCTGAATGCAGAGCTCCTCTATTAGGAACAAGTGAATGCCAAGTTGGCTTCTTTAGTGTAAATTAATGTGGTGAAAAAAATAAGTGGGAGCCTCTAGATTAACAGTCACTCCCCGCTGATGATGACCTTGGCCACTAAGAGAATCAGAACAAGAGAAAATTATTTCCAAACACAGTATACATACCCTCCTAACCCTCCTGAACACAGAAGAGCAGCAGTAGTGGGAGAGGATCTCTGAAGAAGGTCCTATTCGTTTGTTTTTTTAAACTAAGTCTGATTTAGCTTGTTTCTCTGTAAAAGGAAGAGAAATTGGGGAATATTCATGTCATAATGATGAGTTGCAACTAGATAGAGTAACTGTTCCTCCAGTCCTAAGGCCCATGACATGGTTTTAGGACATCTGATTTATTTGCGCCCAAGGCCTGTACTCACAGTTAGTAATAATAACAACTAAAATGTAGATAGTCACGCTCCAATTCAAAGCATTTTTTATTTCCATTTTTCATTTGATCCTTAGAAACAAACAGAGGTAAGTAGGTGATGACCCTCCTTATTTCTATCACAAGTGGGTCCCTCAATGATCACTTCAGTATTCTTTTCTACAAAACAGGCATTTATTACAAAGTGTTAACTAATCCCTGGGCTTGAGTTAATCTAAATCACTTAAAAAAATTGCAAGCCACTTTTGAAATGCAGAAGGATGAAGAAGGTAAGGTTTGTGTTTCAGATTCAGCAGCTTCTTCCTTTCCTTTTCCAATGAAATTGTTGTTGTTTAGTTGCATAAGTCGTGTCCAACTCTTTTGCAACCCCACTGACTGTAGCCTGAACAAGTGATGTCAAAAGGAGATGTGCCAGGAAAAAAACCTAGGCGTGTGTGGACACGTGGACTGCCTGAGTTCTAAGTGAACAGGATGTGAGCAGAGCACATGTTCCCTGGGCCCTCTGATCCTCACAGTCTGCCCAAGTGTTGACAGGAAAATCCTCTGCCAGGAAGAATCCATCTCCTCTAAAGACAAGACGGTACCGGAATTGGTACTAGCAAGATGCTATTGCGGTGAGGGATGGGAGAAGCACAGCACTGACATTTCTCTTGGCCGTATGAAAGCAGTAAATCTGGCTGTGAAGACAAGTAAACTTGAATTGTGGGGAAAATGTTCTCCAGCTAAAAGTCCCAGGGGCTCAGAAAACGTTTTCATATTAATAATAATTCACAGATGGAGTCTTTCAACTTAGAAATTTTAAGATGTCATCGAGTACATAATCTAATAAAGAATGCTAGGACATTAAAAGTAATATAAATAAAGGAAATGTAATCCAGGTAAGGGTCATTTGGATAATTATTTCATCTCTTGCATCCAGAATTTTGAAATGAAATATAGTCTTTCCTCACTTCTTCTGCAATAAGTCATTTATAAAAAGTAAGTGGCTTCACAAATAAATGACTGTATCTATGACTACTCTCCCAAAATCAATAATACATTTATTGATAATTCTGCATTTAAAGGTTCATTTCACCTTAGTATTGACATTCTGTCTCCTCTGCCATTTCATTAGATTTAAAATTTTTCATTCTTGGTAATGAACTGTAAGAAAGTTGCTATGTTAGAAAGTAGCCCCATTTCAAGTTGGGCAATGGAACTCAATATATCATTTTCTATTAATTACTGCAATCGGTAAAGTTTCTTGCTTGTGCACTCAGCAAAATTAGAGTTAGGAGTCTGGCTTTATCTTGTAAGGCAAGAATTCTTGGCTTCTCCTTAAATACATCATTGAGGTGCTCTGTAAAACGGTGTTTGCTGTGGTTTAGGTGCTAAGTCATGTCCTACTCTTCTGTGACCCCAAGGACTATAGCCTGCAAGGCTGCTCTGTCCATGGGATTTCCCAGGCAAGAGTCCTGGAGTGGCTAGCCATGCCCTTCTCCAGAGGATCTTCCCGACTCAGGGATCAAACCCACACCTCTTGCATCTCCTGCATTGGCAGGTGGATTCTTTGCCCCTGAGCCACCAAGGAAGCCCCTCTGTAAAATGGAGCCATACCTAAAAACTTCCATTCTGTGAGCCTTCAGACAAGACTTGAATCCGTTCAACGAATCCTTTTGAGTGACTACAAAATCCCCAACACTGGGTGGAAGGACAGGGCTTCAGGAACGAAAAGGGAGCACTGTCCCTGAGAAGCTCACAGTCTAGTGAGAAAGCAAAAGTATACACAGAAAATCTCAAGAGAAAGTAGTAAGTCTCCAGGCCTGTAAACAGGAAAACGCAGCCTGAAACACGAGTGTCAGCCCACAGGGGAAACTGAGGAACTGCAGCAGTGGTAAGATGACGTTTAAGCTGCACATTACCCCTCTTTAATGTTAAGGTTTCACAGCAGTTGGAACATAAATGAATGTCTCAGTCAGCTCTAGCTGCTGTAACAAACTATCATAGAAGGGTGACTTAAGCAAGAGACACTTTTTTCTCACAGTTACTGAGGTGAGAAGTCCAAGATGAAGGTACAGATAGTTTTCTTGCTGTATCTTCACATGGTAAAGAGAGAAAAACCTCTGGTGTGTTAATGTAAGGGTATTAACCTCATTATGGAGCCTCTACCCTCTTGACCTCATATAAACCTAATTACCTCCCTGAATTCCTGATCTTCTAATATCAAGACAATCAGGATTAGGGTTTAAACATTCCAGTGGAAGGCAAAAGGGGGAGAGACACCAACATTCAGTCTCTAGCAATGAGCATGTACCTTTGTATCAAATCACCAAGCAATTTAATAAAAGCATTACCACAATAATTTAGCATGTGAAAATCTGTATGGGAGTATCACCATGTGGAAGAAGCAGCTTCTCTCTTCAGAAGCACATCGCTACACGGAGTCACTGCACATCCTCAAATGCAATGACACAACGAGGGGAAAACTTTTCATCTCCACTGCATATTAAGGCTATGACGCCATAAAAGTTAGACTTTTATGGCGAGACTAGAAAAGCAGGGTTACACTGCCATCTGCTGGCAGGACTCCAGGATGACTCTCTGTAAGAATATTCCATTTGCAGGTTCCACCAGCAATAGTAAGTATAGGTAGGGGGAAGTACTGATACTTATCATTAACTATTTTATTAGACAATGTTTAAAACTCATTCAATAAACTGAGTTTTATGAAACTCATCTGCACTGTATTCTAATTATATAAGGAAATGTTAATGGTATCTTCTTAGTAAGTTTTTAAATAGTAACCCCAGAATTAAATACATTTTTGTATTCTTACTCTTGAATTTTTTAATATATACCTTGTTCTTTCCAGCACAATTTAATAAGATAAACTATAGGGACAAGGCAGCATTTTCCATCAGATTTCAATTAACTAAAACAAGATATTGTTGACACTTGAACGAAGTAGACTATAATACATTTCATTTGTTGACCAACAAAATATTTAAATGCGTTTTCTTTCTCCTGGTTTGAGAACAGGTTTTATTGCACCAAATCCAAACATTGTGTGTGCTTCCCTAACTTTCCCTGAGGCCTTCCTTTAACTATAAAACCATTTATGACCAAAAAAATTAAGTAAACCAGTTGTTCCATTACTTGCTGGTTTTCATTATATCCTGAAACATCCATTCAGCATTTTTATCTGCTAATGTAACAGAAACTCATCTGCTCAATGAGATTTATTACTTGTTTTTTTTTTCCCACATGTTCACAAGATATTCTTGTACATTTTGCAATGGGCCTTTATTATCTAGTAATGATGGCTTGCAAATTAAATTAGTTTTTAATGGCATAGTTAAATTCTAATTTATGTTTTGGAGCTTTGTTTAATTCATTTAGGTATAATGTAATCATTTTCTTGCCATTTCTTACGTTATATAGAAAGAACAAAAGAACAGGGGCTCTTCACTATGTTCGGTTGTTTTGGCTTTATTAAATCTTGTCACGAATTGCATTTCCCCCAAGAAACTTTCGAAACAACTGCAGTCCGATCTTTTGGGCAAAACTATCTGGTTGCTCAGCATTCTGCATAAGAAGTTGAATCAAACTATTACTGAAACTCAGGGTTGGTTAGATATTGCACTTTCTCATACTCGTTACAACCCCACGCTGCTGTGTAATGTACTGGGCAATTCTTCTTTTGCAACAGATTCCTTTCTGGTGAGCTCTTTTTCTTTCCTGAACATTCAGGAAAACCAAAACCAACAGTGATCATTAGCAGCACAGAAAGTAATCTTTTATAATGTCTACTTGAATTTTCTTCCCTCTCAATCGACAGAACTTTCATAGACCCAGTTGCAATAACCTTTTATAATACCTTCTGTGTTGGGGTCCACACAGCAAGAGCAAAACGCCCTGAACGAGTTTTCAACCTTTTCAACCAGAAAACGGATTCTGGGGCTGCATAAGAATAATTGATATGATTTAGAATTTCCTGAGCAGGCTTGACCCTTCCTTGGCATTGATAGTTTTCCCAAGAGGACTGAAGCGCACAGGTGGTATTTTAATGAGGACTCTCTGCATCATCGGCTTTTTAAAGTTCTCATCCAAATAAGGATAAATTCTCAGGCCCATTCCTTCTTTTCTAATGAGAAAAATAAATCTTGTCCCCAGGGGAATTCTTCCTTTTCGATTCAATTTGTGTGTATGTTTCTGCATATGGTTCCTGCAGAGTTTTTAAGTACAACATGCAGATACCTGAGGTGATTGGATCACAAATTCTGTTCCTCATTCTGACCATTGCCCTTTACACTCTTGATATCGGCCACCAAAGGGAAAAAGAGTCTGAGTATCGCAAAACATTTTCTTGTTCTGGAAAAGCAACTCATTACACCAGTTCCACCGATTAGGAACCATGAGTGGCCTTATCACAAATAAAGACCACACTGGACGGATCACCTTTCCTCATTTCTAATAAAGGTAATGCAAGTATTTGCTATTTTTGAGGTAAGAGAAAAATCAGCTTTTCAGTATACGTCTTTTTACGGTTTTCATTTTTTCCCTGCACGTGTTCTACTTTTTTACAAAGTCTATACTTACAAATGTCAGAAAAAGAAAAGAATATCTTTTATTTAGATTTGAAGAAGACTTGCAAATTTAACAACAGAGTCCCTCATAAGCGTGTTATTGTTTGGTGTGGGTGTGTTGAATTATTAACTTTCATCACACACAAGACACTCAGGAATGGCTGGCTTTCTAAAGTTTTTTTAGGACATGCAAATACTTCTAAGGACCTTATCCTCAGGTACTTGTTCCCACGAACAAACCCTACAGTGTTTTCCAAACTTTTTCAACTTGCTTTAATTTAAGGAATGTATGAAGATGACCCACTACAAACAGACCTCTCTATGTACATAACTTATATGAATACATATATCTATGTATGATTGAAACAAACATTTCACAAAGCAATATGTGTTCTTGTTACTTGTAATCACTCGAATATCTTCCATTAAATTGTATTTAGTTTTGATAAATACACTGGTGTTGATCCACTAAACCTATTCCGCAATGGCTGAAGTGGTTCACAGCCCATCCTAAAATAATGACCATAAACTCTATCATTACAAATGACTTCCATGCTTCCACAGTCCCTGCTGAAGCACCCTGAGCCCCAATTTCCCCCCTTATCTTTCCAGTTTATTCCTTGAGAATCCCAACCCCTATCATTCTTCTACCCAACCAGGACATATATTAGTAATTCACTGATCCCACCACTTGCCCTTGAATCCATCCCTTTCCATCTCTTTACCCTTCACATCAGATACATGCCATGACCCCTTACTGTAATCGCTTCTGTGCACACTCCCCCTTCCTTTGCCTCCTCGTGCTTTGTCCCACTGTCCTGGTGAAACTCTGTCAGTTCAGTCGCTCACGTGTCCGACTCTTTGCAACCCCGTGAATCGCAGCACGCCAGGCCTCCCTGTCCATCACCAACTCCCGGAGTTCACTCAGACTCACGTCCATCGAGTCCATGATGCCATCCAGCCATCTCATCCTCTGTCGTCCCCTTCTCCTCCTGCCCCCTATTCCTCCCAGCATCAGAATCTTTTCCAATGAGTCAACCCTTCGCATGAGGTGGCCAAAGTATTGGAGTTTCAGCTTTAGCATCATTCCTTCCAAAGAACACCCAGGGTTGATCTTCTTTAGAATGGACTGGTTGGATCTCCTTGCAGTCCAAGGGCCTCTCAAGAGTCTTCTCCAACACCACAGTTCAAAAACATCAATTCTTCGGTGCTCAGCTTTCTTCACAGTCCAACTCTCGCCTCCATACATGACCACTGGAAAAACCATCCTTGGTTAAATCTAATTCTGGGAACCCTGGGCCCAGGTGCCAGCAGGTAAGCAGAGCCAAAAGGAAGTATCCTACTTGACGCTGGTCCCACCTTTCATCTGCCAGCACTGACTCCAGGTGGGCCTGGTGCTGCCTTGCAAATCTCATCCAACCCCCTGGCTCTGAATATCCACTGATGACTCCTGCTTTACGTCTACATCCCTGCTCTGTCCCCTGAACTGTGGATGTGTGATACAGCTGCCTGTTTAGCAGCTCTACATAGAGGTCTAACAGACACTTCAGAGTTATCATGACAAAAGCAGAGCCGGTCACCACTCCCCACCTCAGTCTGCCTCCCCTGTAGTCTCCCTGTCTCAGAAATGCAGCTACCTTCTCTCAGGCGCTTTCCACCTGACTCACAGCCAATGCTGGAGCTCCCCAAGAAGCCCTCTACAAACCTCATGCTGCAGCCCCTTTCCTGACCTCCTTTTCCCTAATCTTTGACACACTCAGCCAGCACCAGGCACACTCCAACATCAGAGCCTTGATACTAGCTGCCTACCCCCAACCCCCACCCCACCAAGAGGATTTTTCTCTTCTCTTGTAGTTTCATGGCTCACCTTCCTCAGATCTTAATAATAAATGTATGAGATGAATGAATGAATGATGCCAGTGCTGTACAAGTACACACTCTGCACCTGAGCTTCAAAGGTAAAACCAGATGTGCCCAGAGAATAAATGCAATGTCAGTCCATTTTCTACAGCCTCGCGACCTGCATGTAAGGCCTGCTCTCCTTTGGGCTGCCGTGACACAGAATCAGTAGCACTTGTCCCAGTGATGACTCTGTCCCTGACTGACCTGGGAAACATGCACACACCATACAAAGGGAGTAAGGACGATAGAGACACCTGGATCTTCCTGGATTTTTGGTTTCCCATTCCTAGGATATTTGCACAACTTTTCTGAAGATACTGCTGAAGGATAGGGAAGTGCAGATTTCTGAGAACTCAAGCTGGGACTCAAACTTTGTCCGAAGGCCTTTGAGCTGCTAGGGAAGGCAGAATCCAGAAAAACTGTAAATCAGAGGTTCAAGTGGTTCTCCATTTCACAAGAAGTCTGAGTTTACCTATTGAACAGGCAACCCTTAGGAGGAACTACTCACTCTACAGAGCATGTTAACTGGTGAAGCACCTATTCTAGATGCCCAGTTAACACAGAAGAGTTCAAGAAAGGAAAGAAAATAGGTTGTTTGGGGAATCAGATCAAACACATCAGGAAGCTTAGGTTGCTTTAGGAGATAGGGACAGAGTGCTAAAAAATCCCTCATTTGGCTACTTGGAGCACATTTGAATACCTGTGGGGTGAGGACTGTGACTGACAAACGAATTTAACAAGAGTCTCAAGAGGGACTGAGGAACTGGCACTGATGAGACAATTCATAAAATCTTTAAGACCAAAAAAATAGCAATATCACATAATAAGCACTCAAAAACCATAATTAGATTTAAATTTTGGCACACACTGAGCTGATTTAGGGGATGACCAAATATAACTTAAGAGTTGAAAAGGAAACAGCTCTCCTCACCTCTGCCCCTTCAAGGCCTGAGGCTTTGAGATCCTGCAAAGACAGGACTCTTGACCCAAGAGGTCAGCACCATGAGCAGTCACTGAGGTAAGACTTTCAGAGGCCACAGGACCTGGAAATAAAAGGGCATACTGGACGTGTTTCAGCACATATGTGAGACACCCATTCAGGGGCTCCCAGAAAGAGCCTGGGAAACTTGGAGGGGGCAAGTTCCATATGGATGGAACAGGGAGGGGCTCGGAGAAAGGTGATTTCAGCCCAGATATAAAGGAAAACTCAAAGGCTGCTTTGGCCAGAATGTGTTGGTACATACTCGTGAGGCAAATGAGAATAATTTTAAGAAGCATGCATAGGTTTAAATCAATTTGATAAATCCAGAATCAAAGGTGGACTAGGAAATCAAATCTTGGTCTAGTCAATTCCTAAAGGGAAAAGACAGTGGGATTTCCTCTAAGGATTCCAGGAAGAGGTTAATACAGGCCCAGTTCATGCAGGCTTCCAAGATGTCCTAATTAAGAAACCTTGGGACCTCTTCAGCATGAAAGCTGGGAAAGTCTCAAACTTGGAGAACCACTTTTAAGTGATTCTTTATAACCATGACTTATAAAATAACGACTCTTTCTGTGATATGAAGAGTTACCTGGGGCCATCAAAACAAAACCCCACAAACCCAAGGTGAGACCCCCTACAGATGCTCTAAGTGTGACCTGCATGTAGTTTTGATTGTAACAGATAACCTATCACACAATACAAAACAAACAAACAAAGAATGAAAGAAAGAAGGAGGGAGGAAGGAGGAGGGAAGGAAAGATTCAAGTGAAAAGAAAAAAAACCCATGGCACAACAGTTGTAATAAACTTGGTTTTTTTGTTGTTTGTGGCAAATCAATTTACAGTAAGTTCTACATAACTAAGTAGCATTACATATATAATTTTTTTTAAGTGAAGCATTTTTCTACTTTGCAACTTGGTATTCATTTCTTTTCTTTTTTAAATAAAGATTTTAAATAATTCCTTGTTTTAAATTTGCCACCTGGAGCCTTAAAATTTGCCCTCGACTTTGTGATTCATGATGCGCTCTCAAATGGGCGTTATTAACAATGCTGAGCCATCTGGTAGCCTCCTGTTTGAGCCAATCACTCTTGCTAAGTAGGTATTAAGATCATTTGTTCTTGTAATGCTGAAGGAGTGCATATGCTGTAAACTTGTAAATGTAGCAATCTTTTAAAATATTATTTTAAATTCAAGTGTCCTCTAAATTTTCATGCCCTCTGCCCTAATTACAGCTCTGCCCTTGAAACCTGTTTAATTGGCACTTGAACTAAAGTATCATTGAAAGGGGGCTTCCCAGGCATTGCTAGTCATAAAGAATCTGCCTGCCAATGCAGGAAATGCAGAAGACACGGATTCTATCCCTGGGTTGGGAAGATCCCCTGAAGAAGGAAATGTCAACCCACTCCAGTATTCTTGCTTGGAAAATTCCATGGATAAAGGAGCCTGGTGGGCTATAGTCCATGGAGTCCCAAAGAGTTGGACATGACTGAATGACTGAACACACACACACACAAATCACTGAAAGGAACTAAGGAGGAGGAATGCTTATGAAGCCTTGAAGAAAAGACATATCTAAGTGATATTAAAGAGAGACTCTTTCTGTTTAGCCCTTAATTAATGGAACAAGCAAACTATTTTCCTATCTTTCAAATTATATGGGACTTTTTTTATACTTTTCAAGTTGAATATTAGGTCTGAGACTCTAATATTGGTAGGAAGGGCCAATAAAAAAAAAAAAAATCTGTTGTTGTTGTTTACTAGCTCAGTTGTGTCTGACTCTACTGTATGTAGCCCACCAGGATTCTCTTTCCATGGAATTTTCCAGGCAAGAATACTGGAATGGGTTGCCATTTCCTTCTCCAGGGGATCTTCTCAACTCAAGGATCGAATCTGCATCTTCTCTGTCTCCTGCATTGGCAGGTGGATTCTTTACCACTGAGCCACTGAGGAAGCCCATAATAAAGAATATAAAGTTCAGAAATTTTAAAAAAAAGAGAGAGAGAGAGACTCCCAGGATCACCAGCTACCATCAATCCTCTAATATCCACTAAATTTCTAATTTGTCATTGGCTCTTAGAAGGAAAGTTTTGACCAAACTAGATAGCATATTAAAAGCAGAGACATTACTTTGCCAACAAAGGTCCATCTAGTCAAGGCTATGGTTTTTCCAATGGTCATGTATGGATGTGAGAGTTGGACTGTGAAGAAAGCTGAGCACTGAAGAATTGATGTTTTTGAACTGTGGTGTTGGAGAAGACTCTTGAGAGTCCCTTGGACTGCAAGGAGATTCAACCAGTCCATCCTAAAGGAAATCAGCCCTGGGTGTTCATTGGAAGGACTGATGCTTTCAGCTTTAGCTGAAACTCCAATACTTTGGCCACCTCATGTGAAGAGTTGACTCATTGGAAAAGACTCTGATGCTGGGAAGGATTGGGGGCAGGAGGAGAAGGGGACGACAGAGGATGAGATGGCTGGATGGCATCACGGACTCGATGGACGTGAGTCTGAGTGAACTCCGGGAATTGGTGATGGACAGGGAGGCCTGGCATGCTGCGATTCATGGGGTCGCAAAGAGTCGGACATGACTCAGCGACTGAACTGAACTGAACTTCTATGAACATACAAAGCCATTTGCTGTGGAAAGGTCACTATCATGTGACACACATATGGGCCAGAAGGCAATAATTAGCGAAGTAAAAACACAATCAAATTGCTGGACAATTTTCTCATTAAATTAAAAAAAATGATACTTCAAAACAATACAAAACTTAGCTCTCATATTTGCATTGGTTATGCAATGTATAGATGCAATGCATGTTTGTTGCTGATGATTCTATTAAGAGCTCTCTAGCAATTTTTTTTTTCTCTATACCCAGTTGGTGTTCCATGACAACAACAAAAAGATTATTTACAGATTGACCTTCATTAACTTTTAAACTGTGCAGAGAACCCGTAGACAATGTCAGCGTCTAAATACCACAATAGCAAGAAGGCGGCGAGACCACTGGGCTAGAGGGGCCAGAAGAGAAGAACGCACACAGCAGGAAGGGGCTTCACTAGAGAGCAGGTAGTTGTGGTCCTTGGTCGGTGCTGGGAAGCGGACGGATGTGTGGAGAAGGCTATTGATGGGTCACGGGGAGGCAGGGAAGACCACATCCTTCCTGGATCTCCAAAGACCCAGCTCGTCCCTGGCCATTTCATTATTTTATTTTATAAAATCAGGAAATCCTCCATTCCTGTCTCATGCTATCATGTCCATTTTGGGGTGGGTGGAACACGTGAAATGAAGTCATCAGCCCTGGAGAAGGGCATGGCAACCTACTCCACTATTCCTGCCTGGAGAATCCCATGGACAGAGGAGCCTGGCAGACTATGGTCCATAGGGTTGCCAAGAGTTGGACAACTGAAGCAACTTAACACACAGCACACCTTTCAGCTGAGAGGGGAAAAGCAGTAGCTTCCCACTTACGTTAGCATATATTACAGAGAGCAGAAGAGAAGGGACGCTTTTTACCTGCTGGGCTCCAAACAAAGCGCAGTTTATGTTCCCTTGGAGTTCACATTCAGAAAATAAAAATCATGTAGTGACCCTCAGAACAACCCCAGAAGGGGTATAGGGAGATCTTATAATGGAACAGTTCACTGGAAAGAGCAAGAGGTCTTAAATCCCCGAGTTACAAAGCAGCCTAAAGAGAAAGCATTATTCCATGCCTGAGCTGTGCTTCATGTCCTGGACCACTGCTTTCTTTTCCACACTGAATTGTGTTCTCACATCTATTGTTGCAAGTGTTTCAGGGCCAATAGTACCTGGAGAGTCCAGTTTCTGAGACGGCTGGAGAGCAGATTGGTAAGGGATTGAGGGGCAGTTCCCCTGAGGAGGGAGTCCTTTTTCTCAACACTCCAGTTGTCTCCCCATTGCTGGAAGCAGAGAAGGCAGAGCCCAGTCATGCTGCTGTAATAGCCTGTGATTAAACCTTGGCTGAACTTTCCCCCACAAAACAAGGTATCACATAAAGTATCCAAAATCGGGAGTATTAGGGGAAAACAATCATTCACTTGTTCAACCAAAGAGAGGTTTCTGGATCTAATTGTTACCTGCAGTGCACACCACACAAAGGTTGCTGGCGACAAGGCAGAGTTGTATAAATAGCATGACAAACAGCTGCAGATTTCAATTACTCCATGATCATCAGTGTATAGAATAAAGAGGCAATTTTGCAGAGGAGAAACCACAGGGAATACATTGGACTGACAACTGCCTGGAATTCAATTTGCCGAAGTGATATTGAAATATGGGGGGAAAGTCGAGGTGCGCTGCTTAAGTTTCAAGCTGCTGCGTTACTAATACCATCTCATGAACCTGTCGGCTCTGTTGTCACCATAGCAACATGATCATCAGAGCAATCCTGAAAACGGGCTACACCACAGACTGTTCATTTACATTTGTGATAAATGCTGGGAGAGCCAGGTAGACTAATAAGCCAGGACTTTCACACAACCTGGCAACCTAGAAAAATTGCAAAGAGCAGAAAATATTGTTTTTCTATACCTGTAGCTATTTGACACATATAAACAAACAAACAAATAAGAGATGAATGAACAGGAGAGTCAAATGTTAATCCAAGAAGAAACAGAAAACAGAAATTTGTTTTAAGATAGCATTGGTGATATTTAGATTTGCCCAGAGTACTTACTGGGGAGAAAAAAAAAAAACCCTGCTTTGAGATATTTGAGGTAATGAAAGTTATCTGTCTCTCTCCCTCCCCCCACCCCCCACTTTCTCTCTCATAAGGAAAGCTCTCTCTCTCTCTCTCTCTCTCTCCCTCTCTCTCTCTCTCCCTCCCTCTTTCCCTCCCTCTCTCTCTTTCCCTCCCCCTCTCTCTCTTTCTCTCTCATAATGAAAGGTCTCTCTCTCTTTTGCTCTCTCTTTCTCATAATGAAAGGTGTCTCTGTCTTTCTCTCACACATACACAGGCACACACACAAACTTAAATAGATTACAAACGGAATTAAATTTTTGGTTCTCACTTCATATAGAGATGTTAAAAAAAAAGGGCTTTGCGTGACAAAAGTTTTGCTTACTGATTATATTTACTGTTCTTAAAGAACAAATGAAAAAGGATTACAAAAAGCATTTCAATAAACAGGACATTAATTTGACTCATTATACAAATCTCGTTCTCAAAATTTTTACTTCTATTTCCTTAACTTGTTAAGTGTAATCAACAACAAAGGAGGGCTCCCTGGTGGCTCAGAGGTAAAAAGTCTGCCTGCCAACCAGGAGACATGAGTTTGATCCCTGAGTTGGGAAGATCACCTGGAGGAGAAAATGACAACCCACTCCACCAGTATTCTTGACTGAAAAATCCCATGGACAGAGGCCTGGCAGGTGACAGTCCATAGGGTCTCAAAGAGACACAGCTGAAGCCACTGGCCACATACACCACAACAAAGAAAAAGTGTAATATGAAAATAGACTATTTCTGGCTTTTTATTTTTATGAAAATAAAAATAAAAAACTCTTACCTTTCATGGTAAGAGTATGCCACAGAAATATTACAGTCTGGCTTGGGAAATATGCTGTTTTTTCTGCAAAAAATAATCGGATGAGAGACAAATCTCAGAGCTAAATTTTCAAACGCTTGCTTTTTCAGAAAGGGCAAATGGATACATCTCCTCTAGAAGTACTAAATGTTTCCAGCATTCCCAGCCAGTATCTTCCATTTCCATGGACTAACACTCTCCTCTTTTGCTCCCTATCTGTCCCGTGGCTACATATCAGCCCTGGCAACGAAACAGTCTCCCCTCAAGATTATGCGATACTGCGAGTTGGGAGTGAGGAAAGTTTATTTCTACGTGCTATCTCCAAAAAAAATCATTTCCCAAATACTTTGCTTATGGCAGTTCAAACAAAGTTCACTCTTAGCAGGATACTATAATAAAAATCTCCAGAAGCAAAGGCTTGTGCAATGCATTGTTATTTTATTAGCATCCTATTTAGAGGGCTGGTACATTGCATTACTTTAATAACAGGAATGTAGTCACTTTCATTCCAAAAGAAACCCACGATAACACTCAATAACAGCCACCTGAAAGGGAAATTGTCAAAAGCTCTAACGCCTCTTCCTCTGCCTCCTTCTTGGGCAGACTTCCCGGACTGTACTGCCAGTCTGTGCATGCATGCCCATGCACATCTCCTATCACTTTGTCTGATTGCCTCATGCTCCAAATGCTTCCTTAATTCCTTGGAAAGTATTGAGGCACAGAGAAAAACATGAGGGATTTTGAATAAGTTAAGTGTGCACTGAAATCTCAATTTCCAGTTTTGGAACACTTGTGTTTGTATCACTTGATTTCTTGCATCTTTTTTTCTTCTTGTGTAAATGAGGATCACAACTATCCCACACAGCTAAAGATTAGATAAGGTAATATGTTGAGTATCTACAATATCTGCCGCATGATGGGCACCCAGCGGTCAAGGTTCGTTCCTTCCTCTTGCCTTCTCTCAGTGCACCTGACCCACCCTCATGCTCACCTGCTCTTTGAAGAACTCCTCAGAGCTTCCTCCTCCACCACTCTTGATCAAAATGCTCCTGAACAAACTCAGCCATGCCACCACACTCTAACCCTAATTCCTACCGAAGTCTCATCAGCCAGACTCCTTGTTTGTGCACTGTTGGGCTGTGTTTTTTTTTTGGTTTTTTGAGAATTAACTTTATCCTTTTTTAAAAAGTTAATTTTTTGTTGGAGAATAGTTGATTTACAATGTTGTGTTAGTTTTTGCTGTATAGCAAAATGGATCAGTTACACATATAACATCCACTCTTCTTTTGGATTCTTTTCCCATATAGGTCATTAAAGAGTATTAAGTAGAGTTCTCTGTGTAATACTGCTACTACTGCTAAGTCACTGCAGTTGTGTCTGACTCTGTGCGACCCCATGGACGGCAGCCCACTGGGCTCCCCCGTCCCTGGGATTCTCCAGGCAAGAGCCCTGGAGTGGGTTGCCATTTCCTTCTCCAATGCATGAAAGTGAAAAGTGAAAGTGAAGTCACTCAGTCATATCCAACTCTTAGCGACCCCATGGACTGCAGCCAACCAGGCTCCTCCATCCATGGGATTTTCCAGGCAAGAGTACTGGAGTGGGTGCCATTGCCCTCTCTGCCTGTGTAATACAGTAGGTCCTTACTATGTATTTCATATATTAGTGTGTATATGTCAATCCAAATCTTCCGATTTATGCCTGCTTCCCTTTACCCCTTGGTAACCATGTTTGTTTTGCACATCTGCGATTCTATTTCTGTTTTATGAATAAGTTCATTTATACCATTTTTTTAAGATTTCACATATAAATGATATCATATGATATTTGTCTTTCTCTGTCTGACTTCACTCAGTATGACTATCTCTAGGTCTATCCATGTTGCTGCAAACGGCATTATTTCATTCTTTTTTTTAATAATTGAACAATATTCCGTTGTATATATGTACCACATCTTCTTTATCCATTCATCTGTCATTGGACATTTAGGCTGCTTCCATGTAGTGGCTATTGTAAATAGTGCTTTGGTGAACATTGATGTGCATGTGTCTTTTCGAATTATGTTTTTTTCTAGATATATGCCCAGGAATGGGACTGTTGGATCATATGATAGTTCTATTTCTAGTTTTTTAAGGAATCTCCACATTGTTCTCCACAGTGGCTACACCAATTTACATTCCCACCAACAGTGTAGGAGGGTTCCCTTTTCTCCACACCCTCTCCAGCATTTATTGTTTCTACAATAAATGAAGACGGCCACTCAGGTACAAGACGATACCTCACTGTAATTCTTCTTACATCGCAGGCCAATGTCACCAATCATGGTTTTTTACCTCCCCCTCCTTTTAGCACCTTCTTGCTTCTTATTATCCAGTTCCTTTTCCCTTGGAGTATGTAGGTCCATTCCTCGCCACCAAGACAAAAAACATTGGGAGGCTTCCCAAAGAGACAGTGTTCAAAGTAGGAAAGTTATCATCTGAAAACATCTCTGAAAAAGCTTGGTAGATTTATGAAAGCATAACACAGCAGAAAGATAATGTCAGAATCTAAGACAGGCTGGGTCCTGAACCCAGCTCTGATGAGAATCAGCAGATGAGTTGGGAATTGATAGTAGACTAAAAAGCAAGATAATTCATCAAATATTGGACATAAATTTCCCAGATAGAGGCTGCCCATTAATTGTTCTCCCCTATGCTAGACAGAAGGATTTACTTTCTCTTTACTCAACATGTGTGTGACAGAGAGTTGGAGGAGATGAAATGAGCAGGGAGCCCAACTGCCCATCTCCAACCACTCCGCCTGTCCTCTGTCTTAGTCCCTCCCAGCTGCTGTAACGAAAGTACCATAGATTGAGTGGCCTAAACAACAAACATTTGTTTCTCATAGTCCTGGAGGCTGGTAAGTCCAATATGAAGGCACTGACACAGCTGAAGTCTGGTGAGGGTCATTCCTGGTTCATAGATGGCTGTCTTTTTACTGCTTCTTCACATGGTAGAGAGGAACAAAGGAGCTCTCTGGGATCTCTTTTATAAGGGTGGTAATCTCACAAATGAGGGCTCCACTCTCATGACCTAATTACCTCCCCGAAGCACCACCTTTTGATACTATCACATTAAGGGTTAGGATTTCAACATATAAGTTTTGGAGGCACACAAACATAAAGTCTATAATATCCTCCAAACTATTCCTTTTCTGCAAGCAGAACTCTCATTTTCTGACACCAAAAGGCATCAGTGTGGTATAAGACAGGAGGTCTGGATGCTGGCTTCAGTGCTGATACCAATTACAGGATTTTGGGTCCTGTAAGCCCTCCAGGCCCCCATTTTCTTATTACAAGGCTAATCATTTGGGGCCATAGACCCCTTTGACAACCTGATGAAGCCTATGAAACCCTCTCAGAAGGATGTGTTTAAGTGCATAAAAGAAAATAAATATAAATAAAACTAACTATACTGTATCAGTTATCAAATATTTAAAAAACAAAATTGTCATATAATAATATCTATGCTTCTTTAGTAACTCAATCAATAAAATGGCAGATCTAACATTGGCAGGTCTAATAAAGACTAATTTTGAAGTAACTGCTAACTGCTAAGTCGCTTCAGTCGTGTCCGACTCTGTGCGACCACATAGACGGCAGCCCACCAGGCTCCCCTATCCCTGGGATTCTCCAAGCAAGAACACTGGAGTTGGTTGCCATTGCCTTCTCCAAAATTATTTTTTTTTGAAGTAAGGATGATTATAAATAATACTTCAAAATCTCTGTTATAGAGTGAAGTAAGTCAGAATGAGAAAGACAAATACCATATATTAATGTATACATTTGGAATCTAGAAAGATGGTACTGACAATACTCTTTTGACTCTGATATTGTGATTCCCTCCTTCTCACCAGGCTGTTCACCAATACTCCCTTTCACCTGGTTCTAAATGGCCATCTCCTCCTGATTTCACTGGGCTCCAGACCTTGCTAAACTTCACAGGAAGACATTTTACTATGGTCTTCACTACCATATTGGAATTTGTCACCCCTAATCTGCCAGGAGTTGTAATCTCCAATTCTGAATCTTCTCGGCCGTCTTTTCTGCTAAATCTCTCTGTGGTTCAGTTTTCTCCCTATAAAAGAGGATGATAATGGCACTTGCCATATAGCTTCTCTGAGGATAAAGCAAGTTTCAATGCAGAAAGCACTTAGAATATCAAGTGGAACACAGTGGAGTCACAAAAGACATTAACTGTTTTCTTTTTATCACTAATATTATTCCATTGCTTTTGGCCACTGAGAACTCAGAGAGAAAAGTAACAGAACATGCTACCTGACCCACTACAAAGGTGCACCATTTAGCTTCAGCTGGATCACATCACCTTTCAATTCTTAGTTATTCACCGAAAATTTATCAACAATGAATGTGAGTGCTTGAGCACTCACTATGGGCTAACCACTGATGATTGAGACATATATTTATTCAACAAATATTTATCAAGCACTTCCTGGTGGCTCAGAAGGTAAAGAATCTGCCAGCAATGTCGGAGACCCAAGTTCAATCTGTGGTCAGGAAGATCCCCTGGAGAAGGCAAAGGCTACTTACTCCAGTATTCTTGCCTGGACAGAGGAGCCTGGAGGGCTGCAGTTCATGGGGTCACAAAGAGTTGGACATGACTGAGCAACTAGCACTTTCACTTCGACTGTGTGGGAGGCAATGTTGCAGTATGGCAGATCTAGCAAAGAACAAAAAAGAGGAGATCCCGTGGATATTACACTCCAGTGGAAGTGTTCCCTTTTGATCATGATGGACAAAGTTCCCATTCTGCTGAACCTCACATCTAGTTGGAAGTGACAGACAGTAAACTGTTCAATCAGCAAGCAAACAAATGAGGAAATATCAGTATTGTTGTGTGTTGTCACATCAGTCATCATAAGTCCACCATTTTACTTTCCCTACCTCTCTTCCATATGATAAGCTTCAGTCATGCTTCCCTCTTGCACCATCTCATCTCAACAATTGAGAAATATGTATTATACAACTTTTACTTTACTTCTATCTCTTATTAACATTCCCTCCCAAGCTCCCATAACTTGAATTTCCATTCCCTCCATTATACTGAAACTACTCTCTCAAAGGTCATTGTTAACTCCCTTTTGATTAAAAGTCCTTTGGGGAACTACATCCCTCTAGGCCTCTCTAAACTGTCCAGCATAGATAATTGGGGTCTGCTTCGCAAAATTATCTTCTTTTTGGAGTTACTGCTCTGTCTGCACCTACCCCACCACCTTTACTGCCATTTGGCCTGTATTCCTTTTTTGCTGGACTCTTATAACTAATGGCCCATTTTCAGTCAATTCTCTTGAAGATTCAATCTACTTGCCCTCTGCTCTCTCCTGACATGTTTGAACTGATGACTTCCAAACCTGAACCTCAAGCACTGGCTCCTCACCTAGGTAGCTCCAGTCACCCACAGAACCCCTCCATCCAGATAACCCAGGGGCCCTTCTGCACGTTCAGAAAACCAAAGAGTCTCTTGTATCTCTAATATAGTCAACATTCACCCTTCTCCCCTAGTGTGGGATACCTGGTTCCTTCTCCTCCTCTTTATTATCACGAGTGTAATGAAGAGAGGCAAGGTGTCCATGCCTCTTCTCTTTCTCAAATATTAATCTTAGTGGAACCAGTTCCCATGGTCGTAGGTGGGCTACAACTGGCATTCGGGCTGACAGGACATTAGTGACTCACATACGTGAGCATGTATAGGGCACATACAGGGTATTCTCCAATGCCCTGTGCCCCACAGTGTTAGGCTGAGATAGTATCTGTATCCTTGGATAAACCTAACCATCTTTGTCTCACCTCTTGCCAGGAGTGTTGTGAAAGAATCTGACATTCTCTGTGTCTCGGTGGAGTTAAGATTTGGAAACAGATGGAAGAAGAAACTCATTTATACAGGCCACATGCAGAGCTCTACACTGTTGGCAGAGTGGTACTTCATGTATCAATGGCCATCATTTCTTGTGTATATCTCTCCCTTGGGCTCTCAAAAGAAAAGAAGTAGCTGTGGGTATGAGGAATAAGTCAAGCATTATGGGAGTCCTTGGTCAGATGCCAAATAATACCAGAAAATCCTTACTGAATTGCTAATAATATTTATACTTCAAGACCCAGTTAGAATCCTTATTTTATAATAATTAATACCATAAGCTCTATTTTGTAGAAAACCTGTGTGTGAATCTCAACTCCACAACTTAATACCTGTGTGAATTCAGTCAAGTTACTTAGCCTCTCTGAGGCTCATCAATAAAAATGTGGGATTAGCAAAGGTTAAAACAGATAATCCATCATTGTACATTGGCTTGCTATCTGCCAGTATTCCTGGCAGGTAGCAAGGATTCAATAAGTGTTCATTATAGCAATATAGGCCTGTATCCCAATAGCTCTCCCTTGTCTCACTAGCAATCATACTTTCAGGCTTTCCTATATCACTTAAAAGGATAAATTTACAGGACATTAGGTTTATAACCATTGATAGTTTGCTAGCTTTTGTGTATTAGTCTTGCCTATAACATGGCATTTGAATCTCCACGTGGGTCATGCTTAAAGCTTATTCTTTTCCCACAAACTCAAGAGTGACCGGCACAGTACCAGTACTCCTCAAGATCATATTATTGGTCAAAATGCTACATAGCAGCATAACATAGGGTTGTATTTAATCATATATATACATGTATATATATACACACACACATATACATATACTTTTTTTACTGAAGGTCAAAAAATGGAGGCTAGTATACAGACAGCAACTTTCACCATTTGTCCCGATTCCCAGGCTGAGGCTTCCCTAGTGGTCCAGTGGTTACTAAGACGCCAAGCTCCCGATGCAGGGGGTCTGGGTTTGATCCCTGGTCAGGGAACTAGATCCCACACGCTAAACTAAGAACCCACCTGCCGCAACTAAGACCAGCATAGCCAGATACATATTTTTAAAAAAGAGTGAATCACATCTTGAGTACAATTGATGTTTTAAAAAAAACTCCCAGGAGGTAGCAATTCTTTCTGTGACTCAGCTCTGCAGAGGGTTGATGGGCTAACCTAACACTCATCTACCTGCATGGTAAGCTAAGGTAAAGCAAGAAGAAAAAAGTACAAAATTTCTCCCAGTCATAGTTTCAAGTGACACCACATCTTCATCGATTATGGAGAAATCAATCTAGGATGCAACCCTCAAAATAAGTTGATTCATATTGAACAAACATGGTCAACTGCATTTCCAGGCAAAGAAGTAGAATCACAAATAACAATAAATAGCATAGTTTTCACCTCATTATATTGGGATTACTGGAATAAATAATACAGATAACACATCCACACAATATCTGTTAAATGATATTATAACATATATTAATTCATTAAACACACATTTGCATCCCATGGGATATAATTTAAGTTCAGCAAAATATTTCAGAGAATCTTTTCTGTTAGAGTTGGCCTTGTACCTATGTGCGAACTCATCTTTCAGAGCAATGGAAATTGAGGTTTAATAACTTCTCATTACTGCTTTTCTCTCATTTATCCATCCATTCCTTCAAACTGGGAAACTGCAATGTTTTTAAGAATATCTTTTCCAACACCCTGTGCTTCATTCCTTTCATGAAGGAATGTAAAGTTACAGCTCATTCACTTTACCATCATCACACTGCAATTACAGGGTAAAAAAAAAAAAAAAAAAAAATACTCTGGTTCAGAGTACGAGGTATTATTATTTTTAATGTTGTTTTGGGGGCAATTTGTTTTTCTCTTCAGTCCTTAATCAAACTTTAATCAAGCCGAGAGCCTAAAGCAGACTTTTGAAAAGAAAAATGGCCATATTCACATGCCTAATCATCGCTTCTAGGTGAGTATGTCTTTTCTCTGGCTCAACAGAGTGTGAGCCCTGATACTACATCAGACCTCTACTTTCTTAGTGTGGTTTGGAAGCTTAGAAAAGCAATGCAATTTTAGGCTGTGTATACAGCAGCATCCGTCACGGAGCAGTTAAAGAATGCCCTGATGCCCTCAGGAGCATCATCTGGTATGAAATACAGCATGCTGTTCTAGACCCTCACAAATCAGGAAAGTTTTGATCAAAGAAGGAAGAAATCAGTGGGGAGTCACAAACGTGGATGGAGGAAGAGCAGAAAGTTTTTTACAAACCATGGCAAACATTCTGTGGCCTAGCAATGAGTAAGAGGAACAAGGAAAACATTTACAAGCATAAGGAAACTGTGAACATGAAGGAGAGAGAGAAGGGGATTATTTGGGGTGCACAAAAGCGGAATAACACCAGTAATGAGATGAAATTGAGCAAAAGAAAACTTAGGCTGAACATCAAGGAAGAGTTTGCTAACAGCGAAGCCTATTATACTGCCACACGGCCTCTCGGGGAAGAGGTTTGAGCTCCATTGCCCAGGTCATTTAAAACAGGCCTAGACAGAAGTATTCAGGGAAACATTGTGGGGAATGAGCCTGCCCTGGCAGGGGAGAGTCCAGATGACCTACTGGTTCTTGTTCTCTCTCTCTCTAATTTTTGTGATATATAACATCACATCATTACATCGCCTCCAAACGGGCCGCTCCTTGGGCTGAGGATATAATGAGAGTGGATTACTTAGCAAGCAGTGTACTCCAGGGGAAGCATGCAGAGGCCCAACCTGGAAACCACAGCTCATTAACCAGCAGCTACTCAAATTATTTTGTGCATCTCTGGCCTAATTCAAATTAGAATTGGGGGCCTTTTCCTGACAGGCCAGATGAAAGCTTTGAGTTCTCGGCATTTTATAGTCTATTTTACTGTGAGCTATGAATTCTGCACGTTTTTTAAACTTTGATTTTTGTCCCAACAGGTACAAAAAGGGGAAAAACGTGCTAGGAAATAATTGGAAAATGGCAACTGACATAAGCAGATTGTTTTCAGTGTGGGCTATGATGCAGCAACAGCTAATAGAATAAAGCCAGTCACTTAGTGGAATAAGGCCTTTTCCCTAGAATCAAACTTCAGTCAACCGAAATCCTTGAAGGATTGCAATATACATTCAGATGGTTATGGGTCCCCAGGAACCCCTATAAAAACTAGTCAGTGGTGACCAAGTGGGCACTTCCTTACTTTCAGAGCATCTCCTGATCCTCAGATGTGAATCATCAAGAAAATGGAATATTTGAAAATTGGATATCAAGTTTCTATGACTTCTTGATAATATTTTTTCAGTGTAGTGAATGGAACTTGGTCTTGATACTGTAAAGTTGCACTTTATATATGATTTTCCACTCTATTCTATCAAACCCCAATTTTGAGTGCTCCTCTCTTCCTCATCCTGCCTATCCCACTATTTGGATTTGTGAGAACAGTTATTTGTTAATGATTCCTCCTTCTTTCCTCAGTGAGTGTTTTATACCTTGAAAAATGCCTAATCAATTTAACACTTCCCTGCAGCTTTAATCTGTGTTCTGTGATGTCTCAAGTCCCAAAATTAACCACTTCTACTCCCAAATTTTATTCACTAATCCTGTATTGCTGAGTTATTTTTGCTCTGCAAAATTTCAGCTATGCTATATCATTAATGTATCCACCATTCAGCAAATAGTTAAGTAAGCAAATAATAATTGCCAGGCATCATGTTAGATCTGGAGCTACAAAATAACTGCTATTATCCTGGCTCAGACAGTAAAGAATATGCCTGCAAGGCAGGAGACCTGGGTTCGATCCCTGGGTCAGGAAGATCCCCTGGAGAAGGGAATGGCAACCCACTCCAGTATTCTTGCCTGCACAGAGGAGTCCGGTGGGCTATAGTTCATAGGGTCATGAAGAATTGGACACAATTAAGTGATTAACACTCACTTATCCTGATGTAAATGTGCTCACAATCTAGCTGGAGAAACAGATGAGGCAAGCAGAGAACATGGAAAGTACTTCATCAGAAAAATGACACACTGCTTTCAGAGTACAGGCAAAGAGACAACTGACTTGGCAGAAGTTGACCTGAGAACATGAGGAACATTTGACTGAACTTGCATCTATTCTTATCAGGTTATCCTAAATCCCCCTTTTCCTTACCTCCACTCCACCACTGGCTTACAATATCTACCTCCCAATCTTCCCACTGGAAACTTCCTGGATAACTTCTCTCACCCGTACTCTATAAATATTCCTCCTCCAATTAAAATAAATAAATTTAAATTAAAAAAAAAAGATTCCTCCTCGAAGAGCCATCTAACATATTACAGCTACCTCATTGTTGAGATCGACAGCTCATCCTTTTGATTCAATGTTTGCTTGTAAAGATACCAATGTGAGATTCAGGCAAATCTGTCTCTCTGCCTTTAAAAGATTGGATTTTTCTTTTAACGTGGTAGTTCTTTAAATTGAAAGAAAATCTAATTCTACATTAATAATATTTTTATCAGTTTCCCAAAAGTCCTAGTTCACTTGAAAAATATTATTTTATTTCTTGAGCACTCAACTTCTCTAGACAGTGGGCTTGCCAGGCAGGGTGCAGAAGTAATGGAACTTCTCAGTTTATATCATAGATAATTATCTCTCTGTACAGAAGTTCCCCACCACAGGTTTTACACATTTTCAGTTTTCTGTACCTTCACTCCCACATTGGAATAGCCACTCTCCTCATCTTCTCTAACATTTAAAAGTCTTATTCTTCCTTAAAGTCTTGGGTCAAAAGCTAGTCTCCATCAAAACTTCCAAGAAAACCATGTTTCAGTCAGGGTTAAATCAGTTACAGGCACCTTCTACAAATTCCTGCTTACTCTATTCTGTTTTACATTATTCATATGATCATTATAAATTTCTGAAGGGCAGAAGGTGCGACTTACCTGTCTCTCAGTCCTTCAGGCCTTCTGTATATTAGGTGATTGTTGAATGAATAAGTGAATACAAATTGCTTTGTAGTCTGTAAAACAGAGGACAGCTGTTTTAGTCAGCCTGGGCTGCCATAATAAAGTGATGTATATAAGGTGGCTTAGGCTTTCCTGGTGGCTCAGGGGTCAAGAATCTGCTGCAGTGCAGGAGACCTGGGTTCGATACCTGGGTTGGTAAGATCCCCTGGAGGAAGTCATGACAGCCCACTCCAGTACTCTTGCCTAGAAAATCCCATGGACAGATGAGCCTGCTGGGCTACAATCCATGTTTCACAAAGAGTTGGACACGACTTAGCGACTATACAACACACTTCCTTGGTGGCTCCTGCAGGTTCGATCCCTGGCTACTCTTGCTTGGAGAATTCCATGGACTGAGGAGCCTGGCAGGCTACAGCGCACAGGGTCACACAGAATTGGACATGACTGAAGCAACTAACTGACTGTGTGGATCACAATAAACTGTGGAAAATTCTGAAAGAGATGGGAATACCAGACCACCGGACCTGCCTCTTGAGAAATCTGTATGCAGGTCAGGAAGCAACAGTTAGAACTGGACATAGAACAACAGACTGGTTCCAAATAGGAAAAGGAGTACATCAAGGCTGTATATTGTCACCCTGCTTATTTAACTTATATGCAGAGTACATCACGAGAAATGCTGGACTGGAAGAAACACAAGCTGGAATCAAGATTGTCGGGAGAAATATCAATAACCTCAGATATGCAGATGACACCACCCTTCTGGCAGAAAGTGAAGAGGAGCTAAAAAGCCTGTTGATGAAAGTGAAAGAGGAGAATGAAAAAGTTGGCTTAAAGCTCAACATTCAGAAAACAAAGATCATGGCATCTGGTCCCATCACTTCATGGGAAATAGATGGGGAAACAGTGGAAACAGTGTCAGACTTTATTTTTGGGGGCTCCAAAATCA
>SJYX01008099.1:37461-103004 GCA_006410675.1 Oreotragus oreotragus | reverse complement strand
GGGTCACAAAGAGTCGGACACGACTGAGCGACTGAACTGAACTGGATCTATCAGTCAATGTGGGAAGGCCTCCAGGGCCTGTGGGACATGTGCTGTTACTGCAGACAGCTGGGGGAGTGACTGGAAATGCTGGAGACTCCACTCCAGACCCCTCAGAAAGGCTCAGCAGAGGGGACAGAGGAGAAATTTGAGCATAAGTTTTGTTCTGTTTTGCTTAAAAAAAAAAAAAATCTCTTCAAGTGACTCTAATGTTTCCCCACTGGTCCAGGGCAACGTTTCACAAGTTTTAGTATTCATAGAAATCATCTTAAATTCTGATTCTAGAGCATAGCCTGGGGTTCAAAAACTGACATTTTCATCAGGACCCACTCCAGGTAATTTTGATGCAGGCAACATTGAACTATGGAATTCTTATTCTCTTACATACCATGGGTTGAAGTCATGTGAAAAACAAACAAAGGTTTCCTACATCATTGACATGTTCAGGAACCACAACAGTCAAGCTCACTTCTTTGTTTCCTCCCCATTCCCAGTGACTCAGACTCCACATGAGCACTTGATACTTGATCAGGTACCCAATGTACCTCAACTATGAAACATTACTGAAGGTAAGTTTACCTGCAGTGGGTACCACAGCCTACACTGAAAATATAAAAGATTCACTTTTGAAAAATAATTTATAGCAGGCTATCTTTTAACTGTTCTTAAAATATCATTACATGCACACATATCGTTTCACATTCCATACAATATTTTTATATAAATAAAATCTGCTGACTGCCAGTCAATTCAACAAACATGTTTAGTGCACCTGCTAAGCTCCAGACAGTGTGCCAAAGGTGCATAGGGGGAGGAGAAAGGGATTATAACAAAAATGAATGGAACATAGCCCCTGCCTCAAAAAGACTCATGTGCATTGGCTTACCCAACTCTTCCCTACAGTTAGCCAAGGAGATGATTCTCAGGTGACAAGAACCCATAAGTATAGATCTGGACATCAAGTCAGAGGCTGCACTCATTCACATTGTTCCAACAGCTGATTCATTTTGTGACTTTTTTTTTTCTTCTTGTATTCAGATCTTCATTCACTCCTTAGACTAACATGGCACCTTGGAGGCCTTCTCTCTATCTATCTACTCAGATGTGACCAAGATTTATCCTTGAGTTCCACCCCTCTGGCTGCTGCTGCTGCTGCTGCTGCTGCTGTTGCTGCTAAGTCGCTTCAGTCGTGTCCAACGCTGTGCAACCCCATAGATGGCAGCCCACCAGGCTCCCCCGTCACTGGGATTCTCCAGGCAAGAACACTGGAGTGGGTTGCCATGTCCTTCTCCAATGCATGAAAGTGAAAAGTGAAAGTGAAGTCGCTCAGTCGTGTCTGACTAGTAGCAACCCCATGGACTGCAGCCCACCANATAGATGGCAGCCCACCAGGCTCCCCCGTCACTGGGATTCTCCAGGCAAGAACACTGGAGTGGGTTGCCATGTCCTTCTCCAATGCATGAAAGTGAAAAGTGAAAGTGAAGTCGCTCAGTCGTGTCCGACTAGTAGCGACCCCATGGACTGCAGCCCACCAGGTCCCTCCATCCATGGGATTCTTCAGGCAAGAGTACTGGAGTGGGGTGCCATTGCCTTCCTCTCTGGCTGCTTCCGGCATATTCCAACCAGTACAATTCTATGTGAACATGAATTCTTTCTTATCAGACCCAAAGCCACAAAGTGGGTGCTGTACAGTTCATAGTCTACCAAGAGATGTGTGCAGACACACCCACAATTACTCATAAGACAAAATGTGTTACAATATTATAAGGGAAATAAACAAAAAGGCCATGGCGTCATATTGGAAAGAAGGATTAACTTTGACTAGGATGACAGAAGGTAGCTTCACAGAAATGTGATGTTTGTGACCATTTAAAGAAGAAGGGAAAGGTTAGCAAGAGTTAAACCTTTATGAGAAGAGAGGGACTGAAAGACTGGAGGTGAGGGAAAGTTTCCAACAATATCAGGTTAAAGAAAAAGACTGGAGTAGAAGGGAAATAGTTAACAAAGGCTCAGAAGTTAGTTGGAAAGGAGACTTGTGTGACCTTGAATTCCATATGGGTTTGGACTTGATGCCCTATGGAATGAGTCAGTAAAGGTCTTTCAGTAAGGATGTGACAGAATCAGCTATGCTTTAAGAATGATACTTGGACTCCGATTTAAAGGATAAACGGGAATTGGGGAAGATGACTAAGAGCAAATCACTAGAAACCATTAGAACTATTATTGATTCTCCATTTGCTCCCAGGGCCCCTCTCCACTATCCTCCACCTGCCCACTTACCTGCGGCTCTGACTGCACCACAGCCTCCCTCTCTGCATTCCTATTATGTTCAGCACTGGTGAGGATGCACAGGAGATCTGGAGGAAATAGTGAGTTTGAGGTGCATTCCCTCAGCTCCATCCCTGCTCTGTTACCTCGGGCCAGCCATGTCCTGTCCTGTCCAGATGAAGGTCACGGCTCCTGTCAGCTGGTCTGCTCCATGCCCTCCCCTCTCTCTAGGGTTCAGGAGCTGCTCTCTCTCCTTATCCCTTCAGGTTTAGGGGTGGGAACAGAAGCCCTGAGGTACCACATCATCTCTGATGGTTTCCCTACATCCTGCCCCTTCCTTTGTAAATAATCCCTTTAGCAAAGTTTTTTCCACTTATCCACTTCCAACATGCTACTGTTATCTTCCCAGGACGCTGACTGCTGCAGGAAGCACCTAGTGCCCTTGAACCAGGGTGAACCAGGGCCAAGAGCACAGAAAAGGCCAGGGTAGTGCTCCTGAGAGCACAAACCTAGAATGTTCTTCCTTGCTGAGGAGATAATAGCTATGGTAATGCAGCCCAGGGGTCTGAGCTCATTTCTCCATTTCAGATGGATGATGCAGTCATAAAACGTTTCTGAAACTCAATCCATGTCTGATAGGAAAGGGCTTTTAGTTGTGAGGTGCATTCACGTTCACTTTCCTTCAGCAGTAAGAGGCTACATAGATTTGAAGCCAGACTAGCATAGCTCACAGATACAACACCTCAGGACTAGAGAACTGCAGTCACAAAAATGACGCTTCCTTTAACACAGGAGACAGACATGTGACTGTTTATATAACGTATGCAAAGGCTGAGTCGGAGAGGAAAGCACGGAGAAGAGGAAGTGTGCAATGCTGAAGCTGCAGTTCTTTGAACAGAACTGTAGGAGAGGATGTTTGGAGTCTTCTATGTAGGTCTATATAGCACTCTATTCAAACAGATCAGATAATACCTAAAGGGCAGGTGGCTTATTTGTTCCAAATGCGGCAAGAGGTAATGGCATGCTTAAGTCATTTCTGCAGCAGCCTGTAATTTCACAAGTGCTCAAACACTTTCTTTGACAGCTGTGCTGTGCGTTCATTATGTTGTCAATGTGAGTTCTATAAAGGAGAGAGTGCCTTGTAGGAGAAGAGCTGGGGGGAGCAAGTGTTCAATGTTTTTTATCTCTCCAATTGGCTTAAAGCAATCAAGTAAGGCAAGAATCCTCTTTCCTGAAAATATTCAAATTGCCCATTTCACACACTATTCCATCTTTTATGGAAAGATAAAGTTAATCTTCCATGATTTACTTGAAGTTAGCGATTGCAAGTATCTACTTTTTGACCAGCCTTATCACAGTCTCTGGGCATACATTTAAATAGAGTGGAAGAGAAAATCGAATGGCTGCGGGGAGGGGGATGTAGAATTTAAACACACACACACACAAGTCATGGAAGTCATGGAAATAGGGTTCAAAAAAATAGAAAATAGAAATAACTTTTCAGATTTGAATTACAAAGGAAAAGGGGATTTTTCTCCCTTCATTTCAGAAAGAAAACTTGATAAATACCATACAAGGGAGAACAGAAGGTACGTAATTGTCTCCATCTCCCAGGAGCTCGTGGCCCTGATTAAAGCAGGCTAAGGAGATATGAGTCTGGCGGATACCCAGTTCCCTCTATTTGATTCCCTAAGACCCTTTCTTTCTCAATCTGCCCCACTCCCCATGGTGGAAAACTGAGGATGCGAAAACCACAGAGAACCAAGCATAGCCTCTTTATTATTCCCCTTTCCAGCCTCAGCTGGGAGTGCCTCCAACTGAGGACAGGAGTAAAAAGTGGCAATAAATGTAAGGTAGGTTCTATCCATATGACACCAACCAATTAGAGAGAGAGAAAATTCCTTCGAATTCATCAAATGTGGAGCAACTTAATGACAAAAAAAGCACACTTGACTTCAGCTTCCTATCCAACAGATGCCAGTACACCAAGTTAAGTTCTTTTTTTTTTTTCACTCTGACTAGCTTGTTAAAATAGTTCAATCGATTGACCTAATTTTTTGTTCACCTCCACTCAACTCTATGGAGTGCAATTGGTTCATAACTCCGACTGATTGAAAGGTATCCACAGCCACTGGTTACCCTATTTGAAGCTGATATCTCTTTTTCTGTGTTTCTTTTTGTTTTGTTTAGCTTTGCTTTGATACCAAGGCAGTCTCATGATCCTTGATATTTTAAACATTTTAAGTGCACTTTCAGCAAGGCCCAGCAACCCAAAGAATTTAAAGAGCCCATACCATCTAGAATCAGCTTATGCAAAGTTTTCCTGTTTTTCTAATGCTAATTGCCTTAATTAGGGTTAATTAAAAAGGTATAACCTCTGACAGTCATCTAATCCTCTGACAGTCATCTAATTTGGGGGTTTCTGATGGGACAGAACAAATACACTAAATTAAGCTAATTGAGGGAGAGATTGTTTAGAATCAGATCCAATTTTCAAAGAAAGCCCATTACAAAATATTTACTGAGTACTTTTTATATGCCAGGCACAGTGATAGGGTAGAGTCCCTACTTTCAGGGAATATTTAATCAATTAGATTCCTGTCCCCCAAGATTTTTGAGTCTATACAATTAAGTAATAATTAAGTCCTATAACTTGGGAAGAAAAGGGTGGCTCAGATGCTAAAAAAAAAAAAAAAAAAATCTGCCTGTGATGCAGGAGACTGGGTTCATTTCCTGGGTTGGGAAGATCCCCTGGAGGAGGGTACGGCTACACACTCCAGTATTCTTGCCTGGAGAATCCCATGCACAGAGGAGCCTGGTAGGATACAGTCCATGAGGCTGCACGGAGTCAGACATGACTAAATGACAAATACACACGGTAAAAGAAACTATCAATAAATAGAGTCAGATATTAGACACATTATTAAGTGTTTAATAAACATCAAACATTCTTCTACATAAAGAGCACTTTATATAATAGGTGCTCTCATTTACCCCATCATATGGTTGAGAAAACTACAGAAAGGTTTGGAAACCTGCTAAAGGTCACACAGCTAGTAAGTGGGATTTGCTGATGTCAAAGCCTGCATGTTTTAACTATTTAGTAGAAAATTAACAACATACACTAAACTTTAAAGGGAGGAACTTTCATATTGAACAGAATGAAATTGCATTGTGTCTAAACAGAACAAAGACCTTAAGAAAAGTTGTCAAGATATGGCTGACAGAAGTTTCCCAATAGTAGGAGGTAGGTAGTTCCATGATTCCAATAATTTCCTACCCAACCCCAGCTAAGAGTCAAAAAACATCAGAAAGTGGTGAGAAAATGACCTCAGGATAGAAGACCAATCTGTAGTTAGGAGGCTATTAGGGGAGGGGAGACCCTGGGACACTTTACCCTATTTTCATCTGTAATCTTTGGACTAGCCTGATTATGTAATTTTGTGACTTTTAACCTTTTTAAATCTTAGTAGCCATATAATGGATCAGAAACAATACATAAATGCATTAAGGACAATAATGTCCTTTGAATTCACTCATTCATTAAACAAATTTTATTGAGAGCCTAATTTGTGCTTGGTATTCCATTTAATATTGATGCTATAGTAGCAAACAAAACAGGCATGGATCTTTGGGCAGCCAACATAAGAGCAGGGAAAACATTAAATTAATAACTACATGATAAATGTAACAGGGGGCATGAAGAGATAGTGTACTTGAAAGCATATAATGCAGTGGTCTTAGGAAGTCAGGAAAAGTATGTGGTTTAGGAACTGAGAAAAGATCCTCATAGACTGAATAGCAGAGAGTGAAACAGATGGTGCCATGACCTGAGCCTAGAGGGGCTGGGAAGAATCAGATCATTCGGGGTCACATAGACCATGTTGAATATAATACTTTTTATCATAAAATCATAAAAAACATACAGATACATTTTCAGATATGGGTCATAATAAGATACATACCTTTAAAATGATCCAAGATGTCTGGATAGAAAAATAAGAATGCTCTCAAGTAGCTCAAGAAAGAGATGATGGTTTAGATTCACATGACAACAATGGAAATGAAAAAAATGTGGCCATACTCAAGAAGTATTTAAATGACAGAATTGGTAGTGCTTTATTTATGGAGATATAAGGAGAGGAACCAGGGCTTCCCTGCTGGCTCAGTGGTAAAGAATCTGCCTGCAATGCGGGAGAACCGTGTTCTATCTCCGGATTGGGAAGATCCCCTGGAAGGGGTGTGGCAGCTCACTCTAGTATTCTTGCCTGGAGAATTGCCATGGACAGAAAAGCCTGGCAGGCTGCAGTTCATAGGGTTGCATAGAGTCAGACACAACTGAAGCGACTAAGCAGAAGCAGCAACAAGAAGAGGAATGGATATACTGAGGACATTTCAAGAATAATAGTGGATGATGGCTGTATGAGTAAGATAAGGACTCCTGGAGAAAAACAGGTTAGGGAGAAAAGATGGCATTCTACTTTGGACTTGTATTTAAGGGTCAACAAATGAGTGAAGTGAAAAAGGGTAAGTTGATAAGTTTAAGAGTCTGGAGTGCAAAGGAAAAATCTAAGCAGGAGATATAAATTTTAGAAATAGCACATAGTGACAAAGTTATGGATATCAATGAGATTTCCTAGGGGAACATGTGAAGCAAGATGAGAAAAGAATTTCTGCCTTTTTTAAAAAAGTGGTTTCTCCAAAGTGCTAAGACATTCTAATATTTAAAGGAAACTTAAAGGTAGCAAGATGTCCAGGGTCATGGTTACAAGGAAAAAACATTGTTTCTAAGGAAAGGAGCAGATATCCACTGCTGTGATGGTGGCATAAGAAGACTGGGTATTTCCATTCCACAGAAATTAAATACTATAATGGGAAAATTTTAAGCAATTTCAGGGCACTGGAAAACAACCAAAGGCAAAGAACCACCTCAGAACTGTTTACCCATTGGAAAACTGTCACTCAACTGTGAGTTGTCTGACCTTCTTGCCAGCTACCATTCCAATCCCACCCAGCTCAGATGGCAAAAACCTACAGCTTTATTTATCAGAAATGGTAGACCCAGTTCAAGGCAAGTAAGAGAGCAGCTAAAATCTTAACTGGGAAATTTTGGAAGTCAAAGAATATTAGAAATGCTGAGATAATAAATTCCCCAAACATCTTTAGATAACTTCTAAGAATAAATGCAAATATTAAAAGCCTGAAGAAATCAGTGAATATGTTGTACCTTTGAATGCATTTCTTATCCCACACACAACTTGGATATATAAAGGATGTAAAAGAATTGGAAAACACCACCAAATAACTTGGCCTAATTGACATCTATAGAACATTCCACCCAACAATAGCAGAAAACACATTCTTTTCAAGTGCAAATAGGATATTTAACAGGATAAATCACATGCTGGCAATAAACAAGGCTCAATAATTTAGAAGCACTGAAAACATACAGAGTATGTTTTCTGACCAAAATGGAATTTAGCTAGAAATCAATCACAAGAAGAAATCTGGGAAAACTAAAAATGTATAAAAATTAAATAACCTTATGGACTCTGAGGGGGAAGGAGAGGGAGAGGGAGAGGGGGGGATGATTTGGGAGAATAGGATTGAAATATGTATACTATCATGTAAGAAATGAATTGCCAGTCTATGTTCAATGCAGGATGCAGGATGCTTGGGGCTGGTGTATGGGGATGATCTGGAGGGATGATGTGGGGTGGGAGGTGGGAGGGGGTTCATGTTTGGGAGTACAGGTAAAAAAATAAATAAATACAAAAAATAAAAAATAAAAAAATTAAATTAAATTAAAAAAATTAACATACTTCTAAATAACCTATGGGTTACAGAAGAAATCACAAGGAAATTAGAAACTATTTTAAACTAAATGAAAACACATATCAAAATTTGTAAGATAAATCTATGGCAGAGCCTAAAGAAAACTTTACAGCACTAAACACTTATACTTAAAAAAAGACAAGCAATAGGGAAGAATCAATGAGCCTAAAAACTAAATTTTTTTTTTTGGGGGGGTGGTTTAAAAATATCAGTAGAATGAAGAAATATTTAGCTAGGCTAAACAAGAACCAAAAGAAAAGATTCAAATTAGCAATATCTGGAGTGAGAAAGGCAATACTGCTACCGACTTTATAGAAATCAAAATAATTATGAAAATTTTTATAAATGTTTTTGCATGTATAAGTCTGATAAGGTAAATAAAATATATTCCTTGAAAGACCACTGATACTATTGTTAGTAAATAATGTGACTTGTTACTAAATGACATGCAACTAATAAAAATCCTGAATAAGCCCATATTAGTAGCTTTTAAATATCCTCTTTTTGAAAAAGCATCAAGTCCAAATGGCTTCACTGATTAATTCTACCACACTTTTAAGAAAGAAATAATACCAATCCAACAAAAGTCATTCAGAAAATAGACAAGGAGAAAGATATTAAATTCATTTTATTTGGCCATTTTTAATCTGGCAAAGACAACATAACAAAAGAAAATTACAACCCAATATCCTTCATTATAATGGATGCAAATATCCTTAACAAAGTATCAGCAAATTGAATGCAAAGAAAATAATACCCGTGCACAATAGTAATTCTTAGTAAACTAAGAAATAAAAGGAACTTTCTCAACCTAATAAAAAGTATTTATGGAAAAAAAAAAAAAACTCTGAAGTTAACATCATGTTTAACTAGAATACTATTACAGAAGGTAAGCACAAGGTCTGGAGTTTTGGGGTAGAGAAGGAGAAGTATCAGGAAAGCTCTTCAGTGTGCAAAAGCATTGCCAGAAATTTCTTTTTTAAAATACAGATCCTCGGACTTCAGCCCCCAAGAATCTGGGCAGGACATTGAGTCTGCATCTTTGATAGTCTACAGGTGATTGTGGCATTCACTCGCTCAGTGGCTTCAGTCGTGTCCGATTCTTTGTGACCCCATGGATTGTTGCCACCATGCTCCTTTGTCTATGGGGATTCTTCAGGCGAGAATACCAGAGTGGGTTGTCAAGCCCTTCTCCAGGAGATCTTCTCAACCCAGGGATCGAAACCACATCTCTTAACTCTCCTGCACTGGCAGGCAGGCTCTTTACCACTTGCGACACCCAGGAAGCCCAATTCTGGTACAGACGGTCCATTACGAAACAGGACTCCAGAGGGAAGCCCTCTGAGAGAATGATTTTTCTTGGAAGATTGAGCAATTATTTGCCATGATTAAGGGGCACCTAGAGGTGATACCTAGGCCACAGGATCCAGTTGGGACAATGTTCCAATTACAGCCTAAGTAAAATTAAACACCACAGTCTGACAAGGTCAGAACTAAGTAAGGGCATAAAGCCACATGTAAACATCAAAATGACCCTTCCACAAAAAGGAACCAAGAGTCAGCCAGTAAACGTGAGGATAGAGTAGGATCAGTTAGGTCAAAGAGAATACCAAAGGATGAGGAATGAATCCTGGAATGGCAGCAAAGAAGCAGAATAAGAGGGTCAAAAATGTAGGGATGAGTGCCCTGGGAGTGGATAGGGAAGTAGATTAATCAGGCATAAAATTCTAGCAGTCCATAATGCTAGTATTGATTAGGTTATTTTTTCACATAATCTTAATGATTCCCTTTTCCACATAAGGAAGCAAGGCTCAAAGGGGCTAAATTGCTCACTTACATAATTTAGCCAGTCATAGAAATGGCAATCCACTCCAGTATTCTTGCCTGGAGAATCCCATGGACGGAGAAGCCTAGTAGGTTACAGTCCCTGGGGTCGCAAAGAGTCGGACATGACTGAGCGACTTCACCTCACCTCACCTAGTATTAGTGTTAGTCACTCAGCTGTATCCAACTCTTGTGACTCCACGGACTATAGCCCACCAGGCTCCTTTGTCCATAGAATACTGGAGTGGATAGCCAGTATTTCCATGGGAATCTTCTCAGGGGATCTTCCCAATCCAGGAATTGAACTCGAGTCTCCTGCATTGCAGGCAGATTCTTTACCATCTCGGCAATGAGGGAAACCCAGGCATAGGGGAACCCAGTAATAATCCCAGCTCCTCTGACAGGAATGCCAGGCGCTGTCAAGCCTACCACACACTGATGGCAGAACGCAGTGTGAAGTAGGGAGAGAAGCAGAAAGGACAGGGAATACTCACCCTTCACTCAGGGAACAAACCTCTCTGTAGCCAGAACCTCTTGTATCGTTGGAAAACTCATTGGGATATATATATGCAAAAATGCCCAAGATCTACTGGGTGTTTTAAAAGCCACGAGAATTTTGAGTGGAAATGGAAACTCATGGCATCTTTAGGAGTTCTCTTCAGAGACTGCTGGGGTACAGTGTGAAGTGTTGCCTTGTGCTCATGTCTCATTCTGTACCTTGCTAAGGTGCTCAATCTACTTGCCAATTAAAGGAAATAAAAGGAATCCAAACTGGAAAAAGAAGTAAAACTCTCACTGTTTGCAGATGACATGATCCTCTACATAGAAAATCCTAAAGACTCCACCAGAAAATTACTAGAGCTAATCAATGAATATAGTAAAGTTGCAGGATATAAAATCAACACACAGAAATCCCTTGCATTCCTATACACTAATAATGAGAAAATAGAAAGAGAAATTAAGGAAACAGTTGCATTCACCATTGCAACAAAAAGAATAAAATACTTAGGAATATATCTACCTAAAGAAACTAAAGACCTATATATAGAAAACTATAAAACACTGGTGAAAGAAATCAAAGAGGACACTAATAGATGGAGAAATATACCATGTTCATGGATTGGAAGAATCAATATAGTGAAAATGAATATATTACCCAAAGCAATCTACAGATTCAATGCAATCCCTATCAAGCTACCAGCGGTATTTTTCACAGAACTAGAACAAATAATTTCAAGATTTGTATGGAAATACAAAAAACCTCGAATAGCCAAAGCAATTTTGAGAAAGAAGAATGGAACTGGAGGAATCAACTTACCTGACTTCAGGCTCTACTACAAAGCCACAGTCATCAAGACAGTATGGTACTGGCACAAAGACAGAAATATAGATCAATGGAACAAAATAGAAAGCCCAGAGATAAATCCACACACATATGGACACCTTATCTTTGACAAAGGAGGCAAGAATATACAATGGAGTAAAGACAATCTCTTTAACAAGTGGTGCTGGGAAAACTGGTCAACCACTTGTAAAAGAATGAAACTAGATCACTTTCTAACACCACACACAAAAATAAACTCAAAATGGATTAAAGATCTAAATGTAAGACCAGAAACTATAAAACTCCTAGAGGAGAACATAGGCAAAACACTCTCCGACATAAATCACAGCAGGATCCTCAATGATCCGCCTCCCAGAATACTGGAAATAAAAGCAAATATAAACAAATGGGATCTAATTAAAATTAAAAGCTTCTGCACAACAAAGGAAACTATAAGCAAGGTGAAAAGACAACCCTCTGAATGGGAGAAAATAATAGCAAATGAAGCAACTGACAAACAACTAATCTCAAAAATATACAAGCAACTTATACAGCTCAATTCCAGAAAAATAAACGACCCAATCAAAAAATGGGCCAAAGAACTAAATAGACATTTCTCCAAAGAAGACATACGGATGGCTAACAAACACATGAAAAGATGCTCAACGTCACTCATTATCAGAGAAATGCAAATCAAGACCACAATGAGATACCACTTCACACCAGTCAGAATGGCTGCGATCCAAAAGTCTGCAAGCAATAAATGCTGGAGAGGGTGTGGAGAAAAGGGAACCCTTTTACACTGTTGGTGGGAATGCAAACTAGTACAGCCACTATGGAGAACAGTGTGGAGATTCCTTAAGAAATTGCAAATAGAACTGCCTTATGACCCAGCAATCCCACTGCTGGGCATACACACCGAGGAAACCAGAATAGAAAGAGACACATGTACCCCAATGTTCATTGCAGCACTGTTTATAATAGCCAGGACATGGAAACAACCTAGATGTCCATCAGCGGATGAATGGATAAGAAAGCTGTGGTATATATACACAATGGAGTATTACTCAGCCATTAAAAAGAATACATTTGAATCAGTTCTAATAAGATGGATGAAACTGGAACCAATTATACAGAGTGAAGTAAGCCAGAAAGAAAAACACCAATACAGTATACTAACGCATATATATGGAATTTAGAAAGATGGTAATGATAACCCTGTATGCGAGACAGCAAAAGAGACACAGATGTATAGAACGGACTTTTGGACTCTGTGGGAGAGGGAGAGGGTGGGATGATTTGGGAGGATGGCATTGAAACGTATAATATCATATATGAAACGAATCGCCAGTCCAGGTTTGATGCAGGATACTGGATGCTTGGGGCTGGTGCACTGGGATGACCCAGAGGGATGGTATGCGGAGGGTGGAGGGAGCGGGATTCAGGATGGGGAACACGTGCATACCTGTGGCAGATTCATGTTGATGTATGGCAAGACCAATACAATATTGTAAAGTAATTAACCTCGAATTAAAATAAATAAATTGAAAACACACATAAAAAAAAGACTATTCTCTGTAATCAACCTACACGCCAGTAGGATGTTTCCTCTTATCAGTCCTACAGTAACAATCCTACAGTGTTAGCTGGGTAAGTTTAAGCCACTTGAGATGCCTCACTCAGCAAGCAAGAACAAATTGAATAAGTATGATTTAGAACTAGAGTCTTATTTATAGTATTGTGTACCTGAGGTAATTATTCACAAGATGTAGTGGTGCTTGAGACTATTATTTGTGATCAACTCAATTAATGCAATTTGGTCTGGCCCACAAGTGGAGTCAATTACCGGGCAATCACAAAACGTCTCTTGATAGCTTCAAGCTGATTGTTCCAAAAACAGCTTCATGTGCCAGAGAGAGAGATGAATTATATTTCTTTAGATTTAATTTTTTATGTATATGTATACAAATCATTTTTGCATTTGCCTATCTTTTTAGGAAAAACTATTCTCTATTCAAGTCCCAGAGACATCAAAAATAGTTTTCTAACTCTTCTCCTGTAAGTATATTTTTTCCAAAATATTTCTATCAAGTTTCATGAAGATTTGAATAAACTTAAGTGATCACACTAAACCAGTGACTCTATGTCATTCTGTACTGAGCAGTGTTGGAAAGCGAACAGAAGACCTATACTCACACTGTACTGGTGATAGGCCTTCAACAAACCAAGAGCACAGTATCACAAGATATATGTCGATTTTTCATTTAAATAAGATGAGAATATGATTAGAATAGAGTTGGTTAACTCAGCCACTTAAAACTAACATCTGGCCATGTCACATAAGGAGAAAATGCTGACCAAACTATTTGTCTTCCTTCTGAATTATGGTAATTTGATTGACTTAGTACTAATGGCAGATTATTGAACTATGGAAGTTACTTCTCAACATGGACTGCAGCATGCCAGGCTTCCCTGTCCATCACCAACTCCCAGAGTTTACTTAAACTCATCTCCATTGAGTCGGTGATGCCATCCAACCTTCTTATCCTCTGTCATCCCCTTCTCCTCCTGCCTTCAGTCTTTCCCAGCATCAGGGTCTTTTCAAATGAGTCAGCTCTTCGCATCAGGTGGCCAAAGTATTGGAGCTTCAGAATCAGTCCTTCTAATGAATATTCAGGATTGATTTCTTTTATGATTGACTGATTTGACCTCCTTGCAGTCCAAGGGACTCTCAAGAGTCTTCTCCAACATCACAGTTCAAAGCATCAATTATGCACTCAGCTTTCTTTATGGTCCAACTCTCACATCCGTACATGACCACTGGAAAAATCATAGCTTTGACTGTACAGACCTTTGTCAGCAAAGTAATGTCTCTGCTTTTTAATATGCTGCCTAGGTTGGTCATAGTTTTTCTTCCAAAGAGCAAGCGTCTTTTAATTTCATAGCTACAGTTAACATCTGCAGTGATTTTGAAGCCCAAGAAAATAAAGTCTCACTGTTTCCACTGTTTCTCCATCTATTTGTCATGAAATGATGAGACCAGATGCCATGATCTTGGTTTTTTGAATGTTGAGTTTTCAGCCAGCTTTTTCAGTCTCCTCTTTCACTCTCATCAAGAGACTCTTTAGTTCCTCTTTGCTTTCTGCCATAACGGTGGTGTCATCTGCATATCTAAGGTTATTGATATTTCTCCCGGCAATCTTGATTCCTTCCACCTTTTGCTACATCCAGCCCAGGATTTCACATGATGTACTCTGCATGAAAGTTAAATAAGCAAGAGTACAATGTAAAGCCTTTCCTGATTTGGAACCAGTCTATTGTTCCATGTCCAGTTCTAACTGTTGCTTCTTAACCTGCATATAGATTTCTCAGGAGGCAGGTATGGTAGTCTGGTATTCCCATCTCATTAAGAAATTTCCACAGTTTGTTGTGATCCACACAGTCAAAGGCTTTAGTGTAGTCAGTGAAGCAGAAGTACATGTTTTTTTAGAATTATTTTGCTTTTCTATGATCCAACGGATGTTTGCAATTTGATCTCTGGTTCCTCTACTTCTAAACCCAGCTTGAACATCTGGAAGTTCTCAGTTCACATACTGTTGAAGCCTAGCTTGGAGAATTTTGAGCATTACTTTGCTAGAAGTAAAATGAGTGAAACTGTGCAGTAGTTTGAGCATTCTTTGGCTCTGTCATTCTTTGGGATTGGAATGAAAACTGACCTTTTCCAGTCCCGTGGCCACTGTTGAGTTTTCCAAATTTGCTGGCATAGTGAGAGCAGCACTTTCACAGCATCATCTTTCAGGATTTGAAATAGCTCAGTTGGAATTCCATCACCTCCACTAGCTTTGTTCATAGTGATACTTCCTAAGGCCCACTTGACTTTGCACTACAGGATGTCTGGCTCTAGTGAGTGATCACACCATTGTGATTATTTGAGTGACTAAGATCTTTTTTGTATAGTTCTTCTGTGTATTCTTGACACCTCTTCTTATTATCATCTGCTTCTGTTAGGTCCCTACTGTTTCTGTCCTTTATTGTGCCCATCTTTGCATGAAATATTCCCTTGGTATCTCTAATCCTCTTGAAGGGATCTCTAGTCTTTCCTATTCTGTTGTTTTCCTCTATTTCTTTGCATTGATCACCGAGGAAGGCTTTCTTATCTCTCCTTGTTTTTCTTTGAAACTCTACATTTAAATGGATATATCTCAACATGGTAGTTGCAGCATCACATCATTAATGAAATACTCAAATTTCCTCTAAAAACTTTATTAAGTATCTTATTTCTTTCAATTATAGGATACATACCACTACATCACAGGGGGCAGGAAGATACCTATAAGTGACTTGGCATAAATTCCTCAAACCAGGTAGAAAGTGAAATGTGTGAAAGTGCTGATCACTCAGTCGCGTCTGACTCTTTGTGACTTCATGGACTGTAGCCCATCAGGCTCCTCTGTCCATGGAATTCTCCAGGCAAGAATACTAGAGTGGGTAGCCATGCCCTTCTCCAGGGGATCTTCTCAACCCAGGGATCAAACCCAGGTCTCCCACATAGCAGGCAGATTCTTTATCATCTGAGCCACTGCTGCTGCTGCTGCTAAGTCACTTCAGTCGTGTCCGACTCTGTGTGACCCCATAGACGGCAGCCCACCAGGCTCCCCTATCCCTGGGATTCTCCAGGCAAGAATACTGGAGTGGGTTGCCATTTCCTTCTCCAACGCATGAAAGAGAAAAGTGAAAGTGAAGTCGCTCAGTCTGTCCGACTGTTAGCGACCCCATGGACTGCAGCCCACCAGGCTACTCCGTCCATTGGATTTTCCAGGCAAGAGTACTGGGGTGGGATGCCATTGCCTTCGCCTCTGAGCCACTAGGGAAGTCCATATAGTGTCTATATGCATTTGGCATTTACTCTGTATCAACCTATTAAGCATTATTCATGTAATATTTCACTTAATCCTTAAAATAACCTAATGAGGTAAGATTGTCATTATCTCAGTTTTTTATGGTGAAGCTAAGGCTAGCCACACTAATTAACTAATCCAGGCTCACCTAACTAGTAGCTGGTTGAATGCTGATTTTAGCCAGACCTATCTGTCTCTAGCTATGAATACTAATTCATGATGCCCGTGGAACAGATCATACCTGGTATCCCCAGCTGCTTAAATTAGAGATGTTCTGGTACTATGCCTCTTTATATAGGGAAGGATATAGGGGCTGAGACAGAGCCTACATTATTATTAGACAAATCTGAAATTCAGGCTAGTTGATTCTGCTTTTGCTCTTTAAGTGATAAAAGATCATTTCAAGTTTTTTCCTTCTGTTATTCTATAACAAAAGTTTAGATATTCCAAAAAAAAAACCACTTCAGTTTCTTAATTACATCAACTGTTTCTCATTACTATTATCACTGAAGTAGAACCTTTAATAATTAGAGTATTTATTCTCCATAGGTTTAGTGTGAGATTGTGATTCTTTTCTACCTTGCAAGGCTTTATATCTCATTTCTCTTGGCCTTCAGATCATATCCCACATCCAGAAATGATGCTTGTGAGCAAAGTACCTTAATAAAGCTAATCAGCATTCTCTGAGCATGATCAAGCTCACCTGCTTAGCAGGAGCTTAATCACAGTCAAGAGAGAAAATCACCAAGTATCTAACAGTAAGTACTATTTTGAGGACTGATGAATGAATCAAAATAAAGAATTATTTTATTATTTAAGATTAAAATAATCTTTTGGCAAATGTGTATTACTCAATCTATTGTCTACATTTTTCATCTACTAATCATCCTGAAAAAAAATCTGCTTTTTAAAAATGTTAAGGTTGATTTTTAAAGAAATCTTGTATCACTATTTTGAACATACTATAGGCTGGATATTTTGAGGGTTTCAGTCACTTCAATAAAATTATATCTTGAGTAAGTAACATATTTTGCAATGCACTGATGGTTTACAATAAAATAAAATCTAACAACAGGAGGAAAAAAAAAACATTGAGCTAAACAGAAATGGTGAGCAATAAGCAAACTGAAAGCCAAGTTGCCCAAGAATATAAATTTGTATGTGTCACTGACATCAGGAAGTTGGGCTTTGGGGCCCCTTGCTCAAGAGGGGAGCCTTGAAACTCCTGCATTGAGTCAAGAAACTGGAAAAGGATTAAGGAAGTCTCAGGAAACTGTCTTGGGGCCACTGGCAGGAGAAGCAAGATAACCTGATCCCACTATAAATGAAGAACTTCAAAGTAGATTATAGTGGTCTCTGGTAGGGCTGGAACTAGGGTGAGAAGAGAGGCAACTAGGGTGCAAAGGCAATTCTGCAGGACTCTGAGAATGAGTGCCTCCATAATTCTGCACACATGATGGCCTCACTTGCCTCATCCTAGTCTAGGCCCTGATCTCAGGTTGATATCACAGCCCTGACTCTGCCAGAAGCTTTAGTCGCTCATTTGTGTCAGACACATTGCACCCCAATATAGCCCACCAGGCTCCTCTGTCCATGGCATTTTCCAGGCAAGAATACTGGAGTGGGTTGTCATTTCCTCCTCCAGGGGATCTTCCCGACCNTCTGCCAGAAGCTTTAGTCGCTCATTTGTGTCAGACACATTGCACCCCAATATAGCCCACCAGGCTCCTCTGTCCATGGCATTTTCCAGGCAAGAATACTGGAGTGGGTTGTCATTTCCTCCTCCAGGGGATCTTCCCGACCCAGGAATCTTTCATCTCTTGCATTAGCAGGCAGATTCTTTACCACTAATAGAAATAGATACAAATCTTCTATGGATAAAGGAATTCCCAACTAAGGCCCTCTGGATTCACACAAAGTTCACCTAAATATGAGTTTGCACATACCACTAAACCCACAAGGTAACAAGTATTAATACTTGATTTAGAATCAGCAGAAACAACAAAAAATTTTCCTGGACAAAAAAAAGACTTCAGATATTGGAACATCTGATAACAAATATAAACTACTTAAATATACAAAAATATGGGATGAAAAGTAAATTAGAAATTTTTAAAAAAGTATAATAATGCAGGTAAAATGGATAGAAAAGACAGTCCAAAAATAAACCTCACATTTATGGTCTGCTGATTTTCAACAAAGATACCAGGTGATACAAAGAACAAACTATTCAGCAAGTGGTGCTGAAATAATTTAATAAGCATATTTTAAAAAGAATTTAAATTCTTACTTTATACTACATACAAATATTAACTCAAATCAGATTAAACACCTACACATAAGAGTTAAAATTATAAAATGTCTGAAAGTCTCTAGAATTTTTATCCTTGGGTTAGAAAAAGATTTCTTAGATATTATATTAAAATAATTATCTAGCTAAGAAAATGTTGATAATTTTTAAAAAGAATTTAAATTCTTACTTTATACTACATACAAATATTAACTCAAATCAGATTAAACACCTACACATAAGAGTTAAAATTATAAAATGTCTGAAAGTCTCTAGAATTTTTATCCTTGGGTTAGAAAAAGATTTCTTAGATATTATATTAAAATAATTATCTAGCTAAGAAAATGTTGATAAATTAGGCTTCATCAAAATTATAAATTTTTGCTCTTCAAAAGAAACTATTAAGAAAAAGAAAAAACTCATAAATTGTGAGAAAATATATGCAAATTATATGTGATTTTAAAAATCTGGAAGATAAAAAGAATTCTTATTACATAATAACAAAAAGCAAAGAACCCAATTTTTAAGAATGGGAAAAAAGAACTAGACAATTCACAAAAGAAAATATATGAATGATGAATAAGAACATGAAAATATGCTTGGTATAGACATCAAGGAAATGCAAATTAAACCACCCCATCCACTAGAATAGCTAAAATGAAAAGACTGACAATACCAAATGTTACAGGGATGCAGAACAACTGAAGCCCTTATATATTGACAATGAGAAGGTAAAATAACGCAACCACTTCAGGATATTGTTTGTCAGTATCTTAAAATGTTAAATGTAAACTTACTATATAACAGAGGAATTCCACACCTAGCTATCTACCAAAGAGAAATGAAGACATATACCCACACAAAGGCTTATACATGACTATTCACATAAGCCTTATGAATAATAATCAAAAACTGGGAACAACCCAAGTATCCATCAACTGATGAATGGATTTTTTAAAAAAATATGGCATATCTAAACAATGGACTATTATTCAGAAATAAAAAGCAACTACTAATGTATATAACAAGATAGATGAACTTCAAAAACATCATGCTACGCTAAAGAAGCCAGATACAAAAACTATACATTGTATAATTTCACTTTTAAGAAATTTCTAGGAAAGGCAAAACTATAGAGACAAAGTAAGACACTGGTTGCCTGGGCCTAAGTGGGAGAGTGGGATCTGGCTCCATATGGGCATGAAGGAACTTTTTGAGCTGATGAAAATATTCTAAAACTGAATTGTGGTGATTATTATAGAACAGGATACATTTCCTAAAAATTATCAAACTGTACATTCACACTGGGTGAATTTTATAATATGTAAATCACACCTCAATAAACTTGATTTTTAAAATGAATAATAAACAATGATGAAACATTTTTTAAAAAGAACAAAAGAGAAATTTTTATACAAAAAGTAAAATAGTCAAATTTAAAAGTTCTACAGGTTGGAACATGGTGCTGTGTATTTAGTTGCTCAGTCATGTCCAACTCTCTGACTCCATGGACTTCAGCCCGCCAGGCCCCTCTGTCCATGGGTATTCTCCAGGCAAAACACTGGAGTGGGTTACCATGCCTCCTCCAGCAGATCTTCCTAACCCAGGGACTGAACCCAGGTCTCCTGCATTGCAGGTAGATTCTTTACCGTCTGAGTCACCAAGGAAGCCCAAAAATACTGGGGTGGGTAGCCTATCCCTTCTCCTGAGAACTTCTCTGGAAAATCTTCAAAGGCTCTCAGCCTTCCATATAGGCCTACTCTCACATCCATACCTGATTACTGGAAAAAGCATAGCTTTGACCATACAGACATTTGTCTAAATGATGTCTCTGCTTTTTTAATACACTGTCTAGGTTTATCATAGCTATTCTTTCAAGAATCAAGTGTCTTTTAATTTTGTAGCTGCTGTCACCGTTCACAGTGATTTTGGAGCCCAAGAAAATGAAATCTGACACTGTTTCCACATTTTCCTCATCTATTTGCCACGAAGTGACAGGAGTGGATGCCATGGTCTTCATTTTTGAATGCTGAGTTTTAAGCTAGCTTTTTCACTCTCCTCTTTCACCTTCATTGAAAGACTCTTTAGATCCTCTTCACTTTTTGCCATTACAGTGGTGTTATCTGCATATCTGAGGTTACTGATATTTCTCCCTGCAATCTTGATTCCAACTTGTGCTTCATCCTGCCCAGCATTTAGCATGATGTACTCTGCATATAAGTTAAATAAGCAGGGTGACAATATATAGCCTNTCACTTTTTGCCATTACAGTGGTGTTATCTGCATATCTGAGGTTACTGATATTTCTCCCTGCAATCTTGATTCCAACTTGTGCTTCATCCTGCCCAGCATTTAGCATGATGTACTCTGCATATAAGTTAAATAAGCAGGGTGACAATATATAGCCTTGACCTACTCCTTTCCCAATTTTGAACCAGTCCTTTGTTCCATGTCCAGTTCTAACTGTCGCTTCTTGTTCTGCGTACAGGTTTCCCAGGAGACAGGTAAGGTGGTCTGGTATTCCCATCTCATAAAAAAATATTCCACAGTTTGTTGTGATCCACATAATCAAAGGCTTTAGCGAAGTCAATGAAGCAAATTTTTTTGGAATTCCCTTGCTTTTTCTACAATCTATTTGTAAGTATAACCCTTAAACCAAAACTAGACAAGGACAGAAAAATTTTAGTCCAATCTCACAAATGAATATAATATAGATTTAGAAAAATCACAAAACAGAATATTAGGAAACTGAATGCCATAGCAATTAAAAAAAACAATGAATCAAGACCAAATGAGATTTTTTTCCAGAAACAAGAAGAAAATTTAACATTAGAAAAGCTGTGGTACATATATATATATTATAGAATATTACTCAGCCATTAAAAAGAATGAAATAATTCCATTTGCAGCAACATGGATAGACCTAGAGAGTGTTATACTGAGTGAATAAGTCAGACAGAGAAGGAGAAATACTGTATGACAAACCTTATACATGGAATCTAAAAAGAAATGATACAAATGAACTTATTTACAGAACAGAAAGAGACTCACAGAATACAAATTTATGGCTCCTGGAGGGAAGGGATAGTTAGGGAATTGGGGAAGTACACAGTTATGTTCAAAATGGATAGCCAACAAGGGACTATTGCATAGCATATGGAACTCTATTCAAATGTTACATGCCAGGTCAGATGGGAGGAGGGTTTGGGGGAGAATGGATACATATATATGTATAGCTGAGTCCCTTCACTGTTCACCTGAAACTAACATTTTTAATCAGTTATACTCCAATATAAAATAAAAAGGTTAAACTTTGAAAAAAACAGAAAAACTATGAGTGTAAAATACATTTACTTATTATAGGATAAGCTATATTGTCATTTCAACAGATATAGAAAATGATTTGATAAAATTCAAACCTGTTCATAATTTTTTTAAAAAACTAAACTCTTAGGAACTTGTAATAAAAATGAATCTGGTTCAACTAAAAGGGACTTGAGCAAAAATCAATCTAAATGGAGAAACATTAGAAATATTTCCTTTAAATAAATACAAGGATTAATGGGGGCTTCCCGGGTAGCTCAGTTGGTAAAGAATCCACCTGCAGGAGACCCTAGTTCAATTCCTGTGTTGGGAACAGCCCCTGGAGAAGGGATAGGCTACCCACTCCAGTATTCTTGGGCTTCCGTGGTGACTCAGACAGTAGAGAATCCACCTGCAATGCAGGAGACCTGGGTTTGACCCTGGGTTGGGAAGATCCCATGGAGGAGGGCATGGTAACCAACTCNGTCAGACAGAGAAGGAGAAATACTGTATGACAAACCTTATACATGGAATCTAAAAAGAAATGATACAAATGAACTTATTTACAGAACAGAAAGAGACTCACAGAATACAAATTTATGGCTCCTGGAGGGAAGGGATAGTTAGGGAATTGGGGAAGTACACAGTTATGTTCAAAATGGATAGCCAACAAGGGACTATTGCATAGCATATGGAACTCTATTCAAATGTTACATGCCAGCTCAGATGGGAGGAGGGTTTGGGGGAGAATGGATACATATATATGTATAGCTGAGTCCCTTCACTGTTCACCTGAAACTAACATTTTTAATCAGTTATACTCCAATATAAAATAAAAAGGTTAAACTTTGAAAAAAACAGAAAAACTATGAGTGTAAAATACATTTACTTATTATAGGATAAGCTATATTGTCATTTCAACAGATATAGAAAATGATTTGATAAAATTCAAACCTGTTCATAATTTTTTTAAAAAACTAAACTCTTAGGAACTTGTAATAAAAATGAATCTGGTTCAACTAAAAGGGACTTGAGCAAAAATCAATCTAAATGGAGAAACATTAGAAATATTTCCTTTAAATAAATACAAGGATTAATGGGGGCTTCCCGGGTAGCTCAGTTGGTAAAGAATCCACCTGCAGGAGACCCTAGTTCAATTCCTGTGTTGGGAACAGCCCCTGGAGAAGGGATAGGCTACCCACTCCAGTATTCTTGGGCTTCCGTGGTGACTCAGACAGTAGAGAATCCACCTGCAATGCAGGAGACCTGGGTTTGACCCTGGGTTGGGAAGATCCCATGGAGGAGGGCATGGTAACCAACTCTAGTATTCTTGCCTGGAGAATCTCCATGGATAGAGGAGCCTGGCAGGCTACAATCTGTTGAGTCACAAAGAGTCAGACGTGACTGAGCAACTAAGCACAGCACAGCACAAGGATTAATCATTTCACAAGGTATATGCATATCAAATCATTATGTTGCACAGTTCAAATATATACAGTTTTGTCAATTATACTTCAGCAAAGCTGGAGAAAAAATGAAATACATAAAAAATAAGTAAATTATGAGGAAAAGTATCCATTATCACCACTTTATTCAATGTTATGTTAATATATATGTATATATATATATGCTTATATTCTATAGGTTTCCCAGGCAGTTCTAGTAGTAAAGAACCCGCCTGCCAATGCAAGAGATGTAAGAGACACGGGTCTAATCCTTGAGTTGGGACAATCCCCTGGAGGAGAGCATGGCAACCCACTCCAATATTCCTGCCTGGAGAATTCCATGGACAGAGGAGCCTGGCAGGCTACAGTTCATAGGGTCACAAAGAGTCAAACACAACTGAAGTGATTAGCATACATGCACACATATTAATAATATATTTTGAAACAGTCAGGAGAAAGAAACATAAACAAGTCTAAAAAAGATAATGTAGTAATACAAGATGCATAAAACTTGAGAGACTTTGAAAGTCTTTTTCAAAGTCTTGAAAAAATATAACCAACATATTTTCTAGGGGGTGCATCAACTTTAAAACAAGGGAATTATAAACACCAGCACAGAATGTTTTCCTTTAATGGAAGGCAGGAGGAAGGGCTTCGGAGGAAGCCTCAGAGAGCTTCAAACTGTCAGTATCCTTCCACTCATGGCTGGGGGAGTAGGCTAGTTTTCTTTTTATTTATTTCTTACATAGTTTATATAATAGTATAAGTATTCTTTTGCATATATCAAATATGAAAATGTTCCATTAGAAAAACAGGAGAGACAAGAAAATCATGCTAAATTCCAGAGAGATTTACTGTATTCTTTATTTTAAGATCCTTTTGTTATCAGGTTTTCATGGCAGTTTGTTTTCATAGAAAAACTACAAGATTTCTAGTGGGCAGGCAATTATGTTCCTTTAACCTATTCATTTGCAGGAAAACAACAAAGACATGTGGATTATGAGGATCAGTAAGATATAACTCTTACATAAATCTAGAGCAAGTTCTGCTGGCTAAAATGAACTCTGATATTCTAGGGAGCTTGGAGGAGCATCAATAAAACCAAACAAAACCTTTATCTATGCAAATAAGGTAATTTATATGAAAACACTGTACAAGCATGAGCAAATGGCCAACTGTAAGAGCCTGGACTAAAACAAGTTAGGTTCAAATTTTGGCTTTAACTTATTTAACTTCTCTGAACCAAAGACTCTTCATCTATAAAATGAAGACAATAATATCTCCTAAAGCAGTGTGCCAACCCATGGTGATAAAATAATCATAATGTTATAAAGACACAGGAACCATAAACTTTGTTCTTAAATAATTCTCAATGTAAATTACCATCATCCTCAACCAGTGTTCATTACAGGCACTATATTTCATTTCTTTACTGGAACCAGTGAAATTTTGCCTTCTTAAATAGCTGAATTCAAGCAGCAATATTATTCCTCCTATAGCCCATTGACGAGATCGTTGAAGAGATAAATGATCACTTATCATCACTATGATGTTTTAAAATAATAAAAATGCCTTAAAAAATAAGGAGTTTTTTCTGATTATGGAGGTGTGGTTCATAAAATTCAGCAGAATCTTAAAGGCCATATATGAAAAATGCACAGCTAACATCATACTCAGTGGTGAAAAGTTGAAAGCATTCTGTCTAAAATTAGGAACAAGACAAAGATATACAGTCTCATCAGTTTTATTCAATATATTTTTGGAAGTCCTAGCCACAACAATCAGAGAAGAATAAGAAATAAAATGAATCCAAATTGGAAAGAAAGAAGTAATACTGTCATTTCATAATACTATACATAGAAAATCCTAAAGACACTACCAGAAAATTACTATCACTTATCAATAAATCTGATAAACTTGTAGAATACTAAATTAATACACAGAAATATGTTGTATTTATATACATTAACAGCAAAATATTAGAAAAATTTAGGGGAACAACCCCACTTAACATTACATTTAAAAAGAATAAAATATCTAGGAATAAACCTATCTGAGGAGGCAAAAGACCTGTATTCTTAAAACTATGAAACACTGATGAAACAAGTTTAAGATGACACAAGCAGATGGAAAGATATACTATGTCCTTGAATCTGAAGAATCAATATTGTTAAAATGACAAACTGCCCAAGGCAATCTACAGATTCAATACAATCCCTATAAAATAACCAATGGCGTTTTCACAGAACTAGATTTTAAAAAAAAATTAAAGTTGTATAGAAATACAAAAGTCTCCAAACAGACAAGATAATCTTTTTGAAAGAAAGAAGAATGGAGCTGGAAGAATCATACTTCCTTACTTCATACTATACTATAAAGCTACAATGATCAAAACAGGATGATGCTGGCACAACAATAGACATATAGATCACTATGTGTGCATACCAAGTCGCTTTAGTCGTGTCCAACACTGCGATCATATGTCCTGTAGCCCACCAGGCTCCTCTGTCCGTGGGATTCTCCAGGCAAGAGTACTGGGGTGGGTGGCCGTTTCCTTCCAAGAGATCTTCCCGACCCCGGGATCAAACCCAGGTCTCTTGTGTTTCCTGCATTGGCAGGTAGATTCTTCATCACGAGTGCCACCTGGGAAGCCCCCAGATCAATGGGACAGGAGAGACCAGAAACAAACCCATGCACCTATGGTCAATTAATCTGTAACAAAGGAGGCAAGAACAGTCTCTTCAATAAGTGGTGCTAGGAAAACTGGACAACTACATATACAAGAATGAAGTTGTAACATTCGCTAACACTATTTACAAAGGTAAATTCAAAATGGATTAAAGACCTAGATGTAAAAACAGAAACTATAAAACTCCTAGAGGAAAACATGAGCAGAATACTTTTTGACATAAACCAGAGCAATAATCTTTGGATCTGTCTCCCAGAGTAATGGAAGCAAAAGCAAAATAAACAAATGGGACCTAATTAAACTTAAAAGATTGTTCTCAACAAAGGAAATCATAAAATGAAAAGACAAACTAGGAAATGGAAGAAAATATTTGCAAACCGTGTGACTGATAAGGGCTTGATTTCCAAAATATACAGCTTACACAGCTCAATAAAAAAAAAAAAAAGCCCAATCAAAAAGTGGACAGAAGAGCTATATAGACATACAAGACATACAGACGGCCAACAGGCACGTGAAGAGACACTCAACACTGCTAATTATTAGAGACATGCAGATTAACACTATAATGAGGCACCATTTCACACAGGTCAGAATGGCCATTCATCAAAAGTGTACAAATAAACGCAGGAGAAGGTAGGGAGATAAAAGAAACTACCTAGATTGTTGATGGGACTGTAAAGTTGTACAGTCACTGTGCAGAACAGTATGGAGGTTCCTTAAAAATTAAAAATAAAGTTGGCATATAATCCAGCAATCCTACTCCTGAGCATATATCCAAAGAAAACAGTAATTCTAAAAGATACATGTACTCCAGTGTTCACTGCAGCAGCATTTCTAATAGCCAAGACACAGACGCAACCTAAATATGCACCAGCAGATGAATGGATAAAGTGAAAGTGAAGTCGCTCAGTCGTGTCCGACTCTTTGTGACCCCATGGACTGTAGCCTACCAGGCTCCTCGGTCCATGGGATTTTCTAGGCAAGAGTACTGGAGTGGGCTGCCATTTCCTTCTCCAGGGGATCTTTCCAACCCAGGGATCGAACCCAGGTCTCCTGCATTGTAGGGGGACGCTTTACCATCTGAGCCACCAGGGAACTCCTGAATGGATAAAGAAGATGTTACATCTTTTGCTTCCATTACTCTAGGAGACAAATCCAAAGATTATTTCTCTGGTTTATGTCAAAGAGTATCTGCTATGTTTTCCTAGGAGTTTTATAGTATCTATTTTTACATATATATATATAATGGAATAGTACTCAGCCATAAAAAATAGAATAATGCCATTTGCAGCAACATGAATGGACCTAGAGATTATCATACTAAGTGAAGTAAACCAGACAAGAGAAAGGCAAATATCATATGATATCACTTGTAGGTGGAATCTAAAAAATTGATACAAATGAACTTATTTACAAAACAGAAATAGACTAACAGACATGGAAAACAAACATGACTGTAAAAGGGGAAATGGGCATGGGAGGGAAAAATTGGGAATTTGGGATTAACAGATACACTCTAATATATATATAATAGATAAAGAATAAGGACCTACTGGGTAGCACAGGGAATTATATTCAATATCTTCAATAATCTCTAATGGAAAAGAATTTGAAAAAGTATGTATATACATACATATATATAGGACTTCCCAGGTGGCCCAGTGGTAAAGATTCCACCTGCCAGTGCAGGAGACAAGAGATGCAGGTTCAATTCCTGGGTTGGGAAGATCCCCCAAATTAGAAAATGGCAACTCAGTCCAATATTCTTGCCTGGAAAATTCCATGGACAGAAGAGCCTGGCAGGATACAGTCCATGCAGTTGCAAAGAGTCAGACATGACAGAGCAACTGAGCCTGCACACACACATACACACACATTAGTATATAACAGAATTATTGTGCTATATACCTGAAATACTGTACATCAACTACACTTCAATTAAAAAAATTTCAGCAGAGTTCTCTTTTCTGATTCCACAGCTGTCATCTCTTTCAGCAGAAATCATAAGAAAGCATCTGAGATCCATCAGATCATAACAGTTATGTACTTCACCTACCATCACAGCTCCATTCTTCAACACAGTTTCACAAACTGCCTTGCCTCATCCTGAGATCTTTAGTCCTGATCTTTTGGTGTCCTTCACCCACTTTATTTATCTCTGCTTGCTAATCCCTCCACACCCATCACAGACCTTTTTCTGACTCCATCCACTCAAGTCCTGAACACTTCCATTGTGTCCTCTGGGATTCACAATTAGGCACTGTCCATTCCTGTATATTCTATTCTCCTTCACACTGCTGGAGATGGAGTAGATGTCTTTCATGTTCCTCAGGCAGGTTTCAAACCATCCATCCTCCTTCATTTTAGAAATGCTCAGCTCTGGATTTCATAATCAGAATATCCCTGAATCTCATTTCTTGAAGAATTTTGCTCCTGTCATATTCAACTATATTATGCCTATAATTCCTGTAATTTTAATATCAATGTATATGAGTCTCCCAGTGCCTTAGCCTCTCACTTCTTTGATATGGCCCTATGCTCAATTTCAGACACTCTCTTCATTGATCATGAAGAGCCTTCACCATAGCCCAAATATGCTGGCATCTTGATCTTGAACTTCCCAGCTTTCAAAACTGTGAGAAATAAACATCTACTATTTATGACCCACCTAATTTGTGGTAATTCTGTTACAGCGACCCAGCTGGACTAACACAGAAAATTGGTACCAAGGAGTTGTGTGCTGCCATTAAAAATACTTAAAAATGTAGAAACCTTTTTGGAATGGAGTAATTGATAGAGTCTGTAAAAGTTTTTAAGTACATGCTAGAAAAAGCTTATATTGTCATGAATGAACCATTAGAGTGAATTTGGAGAGGGTTCAGAAGAAGAAGAGAACTATACAGAAAATATCAGTCTCTTAAAGAATACATAAATGGTCAGGAACAGAATGTTGGTAGAAATATAGACTGCAAAGGCCATCTTGATGAGGGCTCAGATAGAAATGGGAAACTAGAGGAAAAGGTGATATTTGTTATAGAGTTGCAAATATTTTAGTTGAATTATGTTTGTGTCCTGGTGTTTTGTGGCAGGTAGAACTTGTGATTAATGCATTTGAATATTTGGTTGAAGCTATTTCTAAACAAAGTATTAAAGGTGCAACTTGACTTCCCTTGAGTGCTTACCATAAAAAGCAAGAAAAAAGAAACAACTTGAAGACAGTTAAGTCCTATTAACTTCCAAAGAACCAGACTAAAATTCAGAAAGTTCTCTGCCTATTCATATCTCAAAAATATGAGAAACATGTTCAGAAGTGAACACTAAGGGTGTGTCTGTGGAAACTTTTATAAGGAGAGCAGTATGGGTGTGAGCCATAGATTTAATCAACCATGTCAGTAGGCAAATTGCCCATTTGAACTGAAGGAGAAAGTGATAGGAAGGAAAGAAGCACAGTTGTCAGACTTCTTAGATTTTATAGGATGGTGTCACAGCATAGTCATTCAGCAGGAAAAGAGCAATATTCCTCAAGCCAAAAACAGAAAGACCCTGAAAAGGACTCAGAGATCATCAGGGCTACTTCCTCAGTTTCAAAAAAAAGAGGGCATTGCCTGGGTTTCAACAGGCCAGACGAATGCCACCCAAAGCCACAGGGACCCTACTGTTGCCTAGCAGAGCCATCAAGTATGGCTCCAGATTTCAAAGGATCGAGCTTCCCAGAACTGCAGGCACATGATGCAGGCAGAGCGCCTTGGTGGTGAGGGTGACATACTGCAGAAAGTCCCTGCTAAAGCGATGCCCAACAAAGTCACCACCCCACCAACCCCAGCGCAGCAGAGATATCAGTGTGTGGCTCCATCCCAAGATAGCCACACACAGGAAACTTCAACCTGTGAAAGTAGCCACACAGGCTTCACTTAGCAAATCCATGGGGGTGGGGCTGTCCCAGTGTGTCCAGAAGGTGGGATCTCTGCCCCCACCCCACAAGCCCAGTGGCAGAGCTCCCAGGCAAAGGAACCTATTTTCAAGCCTTACGACTGAATGCTCTTTGTACTGTTGGGTTTTGGACTTGCCACCTTTTTCTTTCCTATTTATCTCTGTTTGTGCCAGTCCCATCATTGTATTTTGAAAACCCATGACTTGTTTGATTTCACAGGTTCACAGTTAGAGAGAAATTTTGCCTCAGAATGAATCAGCCTCAAGTCTCACTTGTATCTAACTTAGAAGACACTTTGGACTTCAGGCCTTTGAGTTGTTGCTGGAACTAGTTAAGACTTGGGGACTATTGGCATAGAATGAATGTATTTTGCATGTGAGAAAGACATGGATTTGGGAAAGCCAGAGGCAAGAATGCTATGGTCTGAATGCCTATGCTCTCCCAGAATTCATATGTTGAAATTTTAACCCCTAATATGATGTTATTAGGAGGTAGGGTCTTTGGGACAGCTTATAAAGAGATCCCAAAGAGCTCCATTGCCCCTTCATCTATCTGAAGATACAGACAGTAGGCACCAGCTTTGAAGCAGTCAGCAAGAGAGCCTTCACCACAGAGCCTTGACCGTGCCACCACCTTGATCTCAGACTCCCAGGTCTCCAGAACTGTGAGAAAGAAGCTTCTGCTATTTTTTTAAAGAATTTTTTAAATGTGGAACATTTTTTAAAGTCTATATTGAATTGGTTACAATATTACTTCTATTTTATGTTTTGGTTTTTTGGCCACTAGGTATGTGGTATCTGATCTCCCTGACCAGGGATCAAACCTGTACTCGTATCATTGGAAGGCAAAGACTTAACCACTGGATGAGCAGGGGACATTCCAGGCTTCTGTTATTTATAAGCTACCCAGTTTATGGTATGTATGTTGATGCAGCCTGATTGAGCTAAGAGACCATTTATTTGTCAAAAACACATGTTCATTTTCAGCTGTGGTCAGTTTTAAGTACTGTACCTGCATTTATTAATTAGGTCAGAATATCTATTGATAACTTTTTATGTATCAAGCATCATTTTAGATGCTAAGAAGTCAATGGTGTCACTTGTTAATTATTGCAATTCTCTCAGATAACTCCAAGATTGCTTCATTTTCCAACTGTGGCTTATTCAGTTGCTGATCTGACCTTTATCCTTTTACCAATTATTTTGGCATTGATGTAATAGAGAACAGGGAAGTGTATTGTGCCAAAACAATGAGGTCAAACAATGTCAAAATGTTCTGGGTCACATAGCCCTTGTCCTCAAAGGATAGGTCTAGTGACATAACAGTCATTTCCCCAGGCTATGTTGCTAGCACAATGCCATTATCAATCGGGAATATCAAAGACAATGAGTTCTGTCCTCATATTTTGAATTAAAGGTCCCAGAAAGACCCTTATGTAAAGATTTTCAGCAAGTAGTTTAAATGTGGGACTGGTCCTCAGTAAGAGTGACCAAGACTAGAAATGAAAATTCGGGAGTCATGTGACTACCGTTGAGAGCTGAAGCCATAAGTCTAAATGGGATTTCCAAAAATGAGACCATAAAGAAAAAAATTAGAGGGAGATCACGAACCAGTTTTGTAATCAGAAGAGAAAAGAAACAAGGAAGAACATTCTGTGTCATTGCACTGTGAAGGGGCTTACAGGATCTCAGATCAGGGATCAAACACACGCCTCCTCCAGAGATAGAACTGACTTACTAATCTTTTTCAAGATTGTAGATAAAATGGGGGGAAATGAAGAATGGTGGAGAATCCGCTTTTGGAAACTATATGGTGAGCACATTTCCATCTTATTTGATCCTGGCCCCACTCCTGGTATTCGCCCTATGGTGGAGAATTTAAAAACGGATCCCAAAAGATGATCAAGAGGCACAACTACATGGGAAGGTGTGGATTTTTGCAGACCCAGAGCAAGCTACTGAAGTTGGTTGGAAGCATCAGCCAACCTGCCCGCTTCCACCCCAAAGGACTGCCTAGGTGTAAAGAGACCCCAAACAACATAAGTCTTAAGGGGGTGAGGACAAATCTGAAGTTGGAGAGGGGAAAGTAACAGCCATGATGCTTCTAAAGCCTCAACGGCATACTTAGATGCTGTCATATGTCCTAAAATCCCAGCAAGTTCACCAATGCCAAGAATCAGCAGCAGCTGCAGAGAGACAAGAAAAGGACAAGAAACCTACTATTTGGAGATCAGTGGAGGCGTTCGCTACCTTCCTAGCCTGAGGCTGTGACTGCAACAAGCATCCTTAGTGCCAGAGACCAAACCAGACAAAGACATAAGTGAAGAGATCCAGTAGAGGGAGAACTTGCGGGTGAAACACACGTCCTACCCACCAGCCATTCCATACTTTTCAGAGATGTCCCTTTCCTCTTCTGACACTTCAGATGAGCACAAGTCTGTGAATTAGAGAAGGATAAGCTGGGGCAAATCTCCTCAGAAAGGAAAGAAATTTGGAGGACACGTTTTGAACAGTACCTGAGATTACAGTTCTTGAATTTGACTGCCAAAAAGAGTCTGAGTTTTAAATTGGAAAAGACAAGAATAACTTGAAGACTCATTATATTTTCTTGCTACTAAGGCAAAAAAAAAAAAAAAAGACACTTAGAATCAAGGAGAGCTCATGCAGTTAGGAAATGTTTTCATTTTTTTTGCACAAATCTGATTTGTGTCTATTATTTTGTGTCTATTACAAATAGTTGATAACAAGAAAAATGCTATGTAGCATATAGTTAAATGAGAAAACTAGTTTTAAAAGAGTATTTATAGCATAGTCCCATTTTTTTAAATGCATGGATAAATAGGCTTGGAAAGAAAAGGCTGGGCTCTACACTGTTAAGAGTGGCTCTCCTTGAGAGGTAACATTACAAATCTGTTTCCTTTTTCATTTTTTTTTCAGTTGTATTTTCCAGTGTTTTTAATAAGTAGCAAGGTTTGTTTATTTTAACAAAGAGGAGGAATTTTTGCTTTACAAAGGAAGAACAGCCAACCTTGTTGACAACTTCAAAAAGGGTGATTCTGCTAAGGATATGAATACTCATGATTGAGCCATAGAAGAAAGATTTTTATTAAGGCCACTTGTAAAATTCTATTATAGTCTTGGTACCATATAGCTCCATCTCACACATCCACAGTATAGAGAGGATTGCTGACTCATTCTTTTATGCACTATGCCTTTCACTGGGAAAGGAGCAGAATCCTAGATGCTTATCCTCATTCTGATAGAAACTGTTGATAGTAACCTGATTGGAAACAGTTTCTCACAAGCCTACACTTTGTGTGACAACACAAAGACAAATGCAAGGGAAATGACTCCCAGCTTCCCATGATGCTGCCCTGCCTCCAAGGAGTCCATGCAGGTGAGATGCAGAATTAGGGGTTAATTCAGGACTTCTACCTCACAATTCATTCAGTTTCCTTTCATTTTTTATTTCTGTGAGACTGTCACTGTATATGACAGTTTAATGATGATATATTTACTTCTAAATATTTTTAGATATATTCCAGATTGTAGAATAAAGTTTTATAGATATGTGCACAGCACAGCAGGTGGTTGATATCCAAATTAGTTACAGCTGCCACATTTTAAATTACAGAAGTAGAAATTGAATATATAATAAGATAATTATACATAAGTAGATGAATACAGTGTTTTAGATGATGATAAAAGTGTACAAACCTTGCAGTGACCTATTGTGTCATTTAATGTTACAGTTAGCTCAGTTTCTGTTCGATTTCTAACCTTAAAAGGGTGATTTCAGAGTCCTTGAGGAAAAAAGACCTTAATATGCAGTGTCCCTAATGCATAATACAATGCTGAAGAAACAGTGAATGTTCAATGAATGTTAGTTGATTGTGACAGTAAAATCAAATTAAGACAATGAAGTTTTTAAATCTGAATACATGTGTGTTTCTTAATAAATACTAAGCATGGGACCAGTCCAAGAAGAAAAGATGGACAGTTTTTTCAAGAGTTTCACATTAAATATTTAGAGAGTCTTCTTACCCAGGGGCACCTGCTAAGCCATGATAAGAATAATGCACTCTGGGCTGTTCAGAATTTTTTGACCCTAAGAAACATTAAAGCCATTTTATTCTCAAAGGGTTCTCTTATAAAAGAGTAAAAGTAACGTCACTGTTCTTATAGAGTAACCAAAAAGGAACTCTTACATAAGCTTTCTAAACTTAACAGTCTAGCTAATCTGAAATTACAAAATGCAAAGCCTTTACATCCATGATCTTACTAGAGTATAAGGTAAACCACACATAATAATAGGTCACTGGGAGAGCTAATAGTACCTAAAGGCTCTTTTGTCCAGATATTGATCTACCCAGCCTACTATGGTGCCAACTCACAGAACCCCAAACCTGGAAGGGCCCTCAAAGAGCATCCTACCCAAAATATTCATTTTATAAATGAAGTGAAACAAAACGACTCATCTTAAATCACTTTAACAAAAGTGAATTGACAGCTTAGGGACTAAAACTCAGACCTTTTGATTGCCAAAAAATTTGCTCGTCACATTCTTTTGGCTGTTTCCCTTTCCTTCTGGTGGTGACAGCCTTACCTTTAAGATCCCTACTGGATAAGGAAACAAACTCAACAATGCAGCATCTCCCTAAATCACTTCAGGAGCGCATCAGCATAAACATATTTGTCATTAGCTAGCAATAGTGTGGATCTAGGAGGAACAGATTCGTGCCTTAGCCCTGCTCAGGCAGCCTTCCCACCTCTGCAAATCACTTCCTCGCTTCTGACAGAAACCCTGTCCAACACTCTCCTACCTCTGGATTTCTATAACAACATTCACACACAATCTTCATCTTCTTACTCGACATCATAGAACTTCATTTTGTTATTTGACTGTTGCATGTTTCTGTATGTTCTCTGCTAATTAGTTTGTGCATTTCTTGATGGCTGGCTTGTGTACCTTATCTCATTAGTGTCCTCCATAGAATCCCATGTATACTTTTAAAACAAATGGATATGTCTAATATGCTGTCTCTTTCCAAACAGAATTTACAGCAATAATAAATATGTGGTGAGTTTAACCAAATGTGAATTCAGGAGGATGCATTTCTGAGAGGGAAGGAGATGATCAAGAGCAGCAGAAAAGTGCTACATGACAAGGTGGACCATGAAGGCCCCCGGCCTTGACCTCCTGCACAGCCAAGATAGGCCTGCTGTCATATCCACAAAGAGACAAGTTTCCCCTGAAGTCCCTTCATGTTTTATTTCACATTAAGTGACACCATAAAATCTCCAATCGTGACATTTCAAAAACCAGTTGTTCCAAGATATTAAAAACAGACCCATCACAACTCATTTGGACTGTTTGGATACACAAGGTGATAAAGGTTTCAAGGACAGGCTCTCTTTATTTGCATCTTAGAAAAAACAAATCACCCTGGACTGTAATTTGGTAGTTAAAACTCTAATCATGCCTTGCGTTCATCTACATCACATTGTTGTGGATATATATAATGTCACTGGGGCACAGTAAACAGGATATAGTCAAGAAATTCTAAAAATCTCAATTTTTTATTAGCAATTTGCTATGAAGCCACTATGCAATATGCATTGATTTAATAAACCTACATTTCTACTTAAAAAGAAGTCTTATTCCCATGAAGGCAGTTAAATAAGCATTTAGCAAGATAATTATTATCTTAAAAATAATTATAATTAATTGCAATCATCACTAAAATTATAAAGTGTTTGGCTCATAACCTGTTTATCCACTGTGATTTTTTTTCTTATGCCCATTAATTTTTTTTCTCAAGCTTACAGAACTCTACCTGGTCAAGTAGGTCATAATTCTGAATGTTGTGCTATTAGCTGACTTTTAATTAGAAGCTATTAATAAAATCAATGCTATTTTTCTTGCCATTAATAAATACATATATTCTTCAAAATGCACAAAATTGTCAGTTTAAAAAATAGTAAGGCTTGTGATGAAATATAAACTGAAAACACAGAAAATATTCCTTTATACACATGTTAACAAATCACTTTTAATAGTTGGTAAATTTCAGCAATTGTAAACATAACCACATTTCCCTAGATCACATCAACCTGAAGATTTAATTAAGTCTCAATGACAATAACAGAACAGCCACTGCTTGAATTCCTGCCCCTTACCCAATGCGCCCAAAGTCACCACAATAAATATTCCTGATCATAGTAGTATGCCACATTACTCCAGGCCAACTTACTCTTTGCCTGGAAGCAAGTCATAAAGCATGGAATCTTATCCAAATAAGAATCTAACAACTGAAAAACATTAAAGCAATTTAGAGCATTATAATAACCTAATCATGGAAAAAAGTCCAATGCTGTAAAGAGCAATTGCATAGGAACCTGAAATGTCAGGTCCATGAATCAAGGCAAATTGGAAGTGGCCAAACAGGAGATAGCAACAGCGAACTTCGACATTTTAGGAATTGACAAACTAAGACTGGAATGGGCACATTTAACTCAGATGACCATTATATCTACTACTGCAGGCAGGAATCCCTTAGAAGAAATGGAGTAGCCATCATGGTCACCAAAAGAGTATGAAATGCAGTACCTGGATGCAATCTCAAAAACAATGGAATAATCTCTGTTTGCTTCCAAGCAATCCATTCAGTATCATGGTAATCCAAGTCTATACCTCTACCAGTAATGCTGAAGAAGCTGAATGGTTACCAGTAATGCTGAAGAAGCTGAATGGTTCTATGAAGATCGACAAGATCTTCTAGAACTAACACCCCCCAAAAATGTCTTTTTCATTACAGGGGACTGAAATGCAAAAATAGGAAGTCAAGAGCTACCTGGAGTAACAGGTAAATTTGACCTTGGAGTACAAAACAAAGCAGGTCAAAGGCTAACAGAGTTTTGCCAAGAGAATGCACTTGTCATAGTAAACACCCTCTTTCAACAACACAAGAGAAGACTCTACACGTGGACATCACCAGATGATCAGTACTGAAATCAGATTATATTTGATTTTTTTTTCAAATATACTGATTATATTCTTTGCAAAGATGGAGAAGCTCTATACAGTCAGCAAAAACAATACTGGGAGCTAACTGTGGCTCAGATCATGAACTCCTTATTGCCAAATTCAGACTTAAAGTAAGTAGGCAAAATCACTAGACCATTCAGGTATGACCTAAATCAAATATCTTATGATTATACAGTGGAAATGACAAATAGATTCAAGGGATTAAATCTGATAGACAGAGTGCCTGAAGAACTATGGATGGAGGTTCATGACATTGTATAGGAGGCAGTGATCAAGACCATTGCCAAGAAAAAGAAATGCAAAAAGGCAAAATGATTGTCTGAGGAGGCCTTACAAACTGCTATGAAAAGAAGAGGAGGTGGCTGCGATCCAAAAGTCTGCAAGCAATAAATGGTGGAGAGGGTGTGGAGAAAAGGGAGCCCTCTTACACTGTTGGTGGGAATGCAAACTAGTACAGCCACTATGGAGAACAGTGTGGAGATTCCTTAAGAAATTGCAAATAGAACTGCCTTATGACCCAGCAATCCCACTGCTGGGCATACACACCGAGGAAACCAGAATAGAAAGAGACACATGTACCCCAATGTTCATCACAGCACTGTTTATAATAGCCAGGGCATAGTAACAACCTAGATGTCCATCAGCAGATGAATGGATAAGAAAGCTGTGGTACATATACACAATGGAGTATTACTCAGCCATTAAAAAGAATACATTTGAATCAGTTCTAATAAGATGGATGAAACTGGAACCGATTATACAGAGTGAAGTAAGCCAGAAAGAAAAACACCAATACAGTATACTAACACATATATATGGAATTTAGAAAGATGGTAATGAGGACCCTGTATGCAGGACAGCAAAAGAGACACACATGTGTAGAGCAGACTTTTGGACTCTGAAGGAGAGGGAGACGGAGAGGGTGGGATGATTTGGGAGAATAGCATTGAAATATGTATACTATCATGTAAGAAACGTATCGCCAGTCTATGTCGATGCAGGATGCTTGGGGCTGGTGCATGGGGATGATCTGGAGGGATGATGTGGGGTGGGAGGTTGGGGGGGGGTCATGTTTGGGANCAGGCAATGCCAAAGAATGCTCAAACTACCACACAATTGCACTCATCTCACACGCTAGCAAAGTTATGCTCAAAATTCTCCAAGCCAGGCTTCAACAATACGTGAACCATGAACTTCCAGATGTTCATGCTGGATTTAGAAAAGGCAGAGGAACCAGAGATCAAACTGCCAACATTCGCTGGATCATAGAAAAAGCAAGAGAGTTTCAGTAAATCATCTACTTCTGTTTTATTGACTATGCCAAAGCCTTTGACTGTGTGGATCACAACAAACAGTGGAAAATTCTTAATGAGATGAGAATTTCAGACCACCTCACCTGCCTCCTGAGAAATCTGTATGCAGGTCAAGAAGCAACAGTTAAAACTGGACATAAAACAACAGACTGGTTCCAAATCGAGAAAGGAATATATCAAGCCTATATATTGTCACCCTGCTTATTTAACTTATATGCAGAGTATATCATGAGAAATACTGGACTGGATGAAGCACAAGCTGGAATCAAGATTGCCAGGAGAAATATCAATAACCTCAGATACACAGATGACACCACACTTATGGCAGAAAGAGAAGAAGAACTAAAGAGCCTCTTGTTGAAAGTGAATGAGGAGAGTGGAAAAGTTGGCTTAAAACTCATCATTCAGAAAACTAAGATCATGGCATCTGGTCCCATCACTTCATGGCAAAAATATAGGGAAATGGTGACGGACTTTGTTTTTATAGGCTTCAAAATCACGGCAGATGGTGACTGCCACCATGAAATTAAAAGACTCTTGCTCATTTGAAGAAAAGTTATGACCAACCTAGACAGCATATTTAAAAGCAGAGACATTACTTTGTCAACAAAGGTCCTTCTAGTCAAGGCTATAGTTTTCCCAGTAGTCATGTATGGATGTGAGAGTTAGACTACAAAGAAAGCTGAGTGTCGAAGAATTGATGCTTTTGAACTGTGGTGTTGGTGAAGACTCTTGAGAGTCCCTTGGACAGTCCATCCTAAATGAAATCAGCCCTAAATATTCACTGGAAGGACTGATGTTGAAGCTGAAACTCCAATACTTTGGCCACCTCATGCGAAGAATGAAAAGACCCTGACGCTGGGAAAGATTCAAGGCAGGAGGAGAAGGGGACGACAGAGGATGAGATTGTTGGATAGCATCACCAACTCAATGGACATAAGTCTGAGTAAACTCCTGGAGTTGGTGATGGACAGGGAGGCCTGGTGTGCTGCAATTCATGGGGTTGCAAACAGTCAGACATGACTGAGTGACTGAACTGAACTGAACAACCTCCTAGAAAAATTCATGATATATGGAAAAATGTATCATTATCTTTCTCCATTTCTGCTTTCACTTTCCCAAACATAGCAGCTTCCCCATTGTCTCTCCCCTGTCCCTTTCCAATCTAGCTTTTCTCTCTGCTCTCCCCTTCACTACCCAGAAAGGCTCCTATTGCAAAGATCAATTTAGCCTCACTAGCATCCGACTCGTCAATTTGATTCTCACGTTCTCCTCAACAAGGTGACATGTGGATCCTTGAACCCCAAGTGCTAATCCTCAACTAGGCTGGTGGTACTCCCACTACACATGCAGTGCTTACACTCACCCTGCTTCTTGATTCCATGCTTCAACAGTTACTTCACATCACCAATGTAAAGAGGCTACCAGGCAGAACCCCTTTTTTCTCCCTGGATCCTATAAAATACTTTAAATACTGCTTGTCACATATAATCTTCTCTCCAAAGAGCACTGGTACAAAAGTAGAGAGAATTCAGGGAAACAGCAAGAAAAGTCTAGGTCAGAGGAAGATATCAATTTTCTTTTTTTTTCTTTTTTAATTTTACAATATTGTACTGGTTCTGCCATACATCAACATGAATCCGCCATGGGTGTACATGTGTTCCCCATCCTGAACCCCTCTCCCACCTCCCTCCCATACCATCCCTCTGGGTCATCCCAGTGCACCAGCCCTGAGCATCCTGTATCATGCATCAAACCTGGACTGGCAATTTGTTTCACATATGATATTATACATTCTTCAATGCTATTCTCCCAAATCATACCACCCTCGCCCTCTCCCACAGAGTCCAAAAGACTGTTCTGTACATCTGTGTCTCTTTTGCTGTCTCACATACAGGGTTATTGTTACCATCTTTCTAAATCCCATATATATGCATTAGTATACTGTACTGGTGTTTTTCTTTCTGGCTTACTTCACTCTGTATAATAGGCTCCAGTTTCTATTCTCATGCCAACCCTTCGACCCTGAACCAATCTTTTTCTAAAAGATTTCTAAACAAAGTCCCAGAAATATGTATTGAAGGGCTTCAAGATATATACAGTCTTTTCCCCCTTTATGCACAGAGGCATTCATAACATCTTTATTCTTTTATAATAACATGTAGAAACAATATGAGAGGGTTCAATTATAACACATGATTGAAATATTACAATGAAATATTAGATAGCTATTTTCAAGGAGATTGATCAAATGATTAGATAAGGGAATGCTCTTTTCCCCATCAAGTTAAAAATATAACTATAAACTAGAAATCCCCTTCATCAAATTAACCCATATTTGATAGCTAAAAAATTCTTAGGAGGAGATTAATAAAGAATTATGGTATATATACTGAACATAATTATAAGTTAAAATATAAATGTACTCTTTCACCAAACTTTGGATATAGACCAGAATCTTAGGCCCATTGACTAGAGTTCTATATCATTTGCTTAAATCATACCCATAGTGCTGGAGGATATTAAGCAAGGGCATGACGTGATCCTGTTAACATTTTAAAAGGATCCCTCTGATTGCTCTAAAGAGAATGGATGGCAGCCAGGCAAGATTAAAAGCAGAGAAATAAGATGGGAGACTCCAAAAATTCAAAATAGGAATGACAGTGACTTGAACAAGGATGGTAACAGTGCAGATAGAAAGAAGTAGCTGGGCTGAGACAGATTTTTAAAGTAAGCAAGTGCCAACAAGGCTTTTTAAGTGATTAGATATGAGGGAGGAGTAGTTACTAGGTCTGAGCAATTGGAGACATGTAGAAACATTAATCAAAATGACAACAATTGGGAACAAGCAAGGAGGCTAGCAAAAAATCAAGAGGTTACCTCTTAACATGTTCCATTTGGGATATCTCTTAGACATCAAAGTGGAGTCAAATGAACAGTTGAATATACAAGTCTGAAACGTAGGCGAGAAATTAGAGGTAGATTTATAAATTTATAAGTCATCAGCCTGTAATTGTATTAAATGACAAGACACTGGATGAAATCATCTAGAGGGAATAGGTAGTCAAAAAAGGAAGGCCAAAAAAAATGGGAAATGGAAAAGTCAGTAAGAAAAGTTCAGAAGTAAGCAGTGAAACAGAAGGAAAACTTGGATATCTAGGGCCTCTTAAGCCAGGTAGAGTGTTGCCATGCTGCTGAGAGGTTGAATGAATGAGATGAACACAATGACCTCACATTGGCTTTAGCAAGCTAGAGGTCAGGGACAACCACGACAAGAAGAGTTTCAGTGGAGGAGTGGGGAGAAAATAGTGATTCAAGCAGATTTATTAGAAAGAATGAGAGGAGGAAAATGGACACAGCAAGTCTAGGCAATTTTTTCAATGAATTTTACCATCAAGGAGAGCAGAGCAGTAGAGTGGTAGCAGAAAGGGAACATAAAGGAAAGGTTTTCCCTTTTAAAGATGGAAACTATTGCACCATGTTTATAAGCTAATGAGGATGATCCACTAGGGAAAAACAAAAAAGGATGAAGCTGATGAGAGACAAGATATTGCAGTGGCAAAGCATACTAGGAAATAAGAAGGCATGGGAGACCCAGTGTGAGATGGAGGAGTTGGCTGCTGGGGAAGGAGGGACAGCTTGTCTATAGAAACCAGAGAGAAAGTAGGAAACAGAGACAGACTCGTGATGGGAAGTGGAAGCGGCTCTCATCTCAGCACTCCTGTAACTAGCTGAGACTAAGGATAAAGCAGGAAGTGTTAGAAGTTTAAAGAGAAAGAATAACGTGTAAACTTAAGTCACCCCAGAGAAGAGGACAATGAATTTACTGGAGAAATACAGTAGGATGAAGCTGCAGACTGATAACTCACTTGAAATCTGTGGTCATAAACTTAAAGAGACCAGTAAGCATAGTAAATTGATCATATGGCTCACAGCCTGTCTGACTCAATTAAACTATGAGCCATGCCATGTAGGGCCACTCAAGATGCATGGGTCATGGCGGAGAGTTCTGACAAATGTGCTCCACTGCAGAATGAAATGGGAGACCACTTCAGTGTTCTTGCCTTGGGAACCCCATGAACAGAATGAAATGGCAAAAAGATATGCCACTGAAGGATGAACTCCCCTTGTCAGTAGATGTCCAATATGATATTGGAGAAAGTGGAGAAATAACTCCAAAAAGAATGCAAAGACAGAGCCAAAGAAAAAACACCACCCAGTTGTGGATGTGACTGGTGATGGAAAGTCCAGTGCTATAAAGAACACTATTGCATAGAACCCTGGAATGTAAGGTCTATGAATCAAGGTAAATTGGAAGTGGTCAAACAGGAGATGGCAAGAGTAAACATCGACATTTTAGGAATCAGTGAACTAAAATGGACTAGAATGGGCACATTTATTCAGATGACCATTATATCTACTACTGCGGGAAAGAATCCTTTAGAAGAAATGGAGTTGCCCTCATAGTCAACAAAAGAGTCTGAAATGCAGTAGTTGGGTACAGTCTCAAAAATGATGGAATGACCTCTGTTAATTTCCAAGGTAAACCTTTCAGTATTACAGTAATCTAAGTATGTGCCTCAACCACTAATGCCAGAGAAGCCAAAGTCAAATGGCTCTATAAAAACCTACAAGACTTTCTAAAACTAACACTAAAAAAAAATAACAATGTTCTTTTCATCATCGGGGACTGGAATGCAAAAGTAGAAAGTCAAAAGACACCTGGAGTAACAGGCAAGTTTGGCCTTGGAGTGTAAAATGAAGCAGGGCAAAGTCTAACAGTGTTTTGCCAAGAGAACACACTTGCCATAGCAAACACCCTCTTCCAACAACATGAGAGATGACTCTACACATGGACTTCACCAGATGGTCAATACCAAAATCAGATTGATTATGTTTTTTTGCAGCCAAAGATGGAGAAGCTCTATACAGTCAAAAAGAACAAGACCAGGAGCTGACTGCAGCTCAGACCATGAACTCTTTATTGCCAAATTCAGACTTAAATTGAAGAAAGTAGGCAGACTAGACCATTCAGGTATGACCTAAATCAAATCCCTCACCATTATACAGGGAAGTGGCAAATAGATTCAAGGGATTAGACTTGATAGAGTGTTTGAAGAGCTATGGACACAGGTTCATAATATTGTACACGAGGCGGTGATCAAAGCCGTCCCCAAGGAAAAGAAATGCAAAAAGGCAAAATGGCTGTCTGAGGAGGCCTTACAAATAGCTGAGAAAAGAAGAGAAGCAAAAGGCGAAGGAGAAAAGGAAAGATGCACCCATCTGAATGCAGAGTTCCAAAGAAGAGCAAGGAGATATTTTTTTAAAGCCTTCCTAAGTGAACAATGCAAAGAAATGGAGGAAAACAATAGAATGGGAAAGACTACAGATAACTTCAAGAAAATTAGAGATACGAAGAGAATATTTCATGCAAAGATGAGCACAATAAAGGACAAAAATGGGATGGGCCTAACAGAAGCAGAAGATATTAAGAAGAGGTGGCAAGAATACACAGAACAACTATACAAAAAAGATTTTCATGACCCAGATAATCATGATGGTGTGCTCACTCACCTAAAGCCAGACATCCTGGAGTGGGAAGTCAAGTGGGCCTTAGAAAGCATCACTAGGAACAAAGCTAGTGGAGGTGATGGAATTCCAGTTGAGTTATCTCAAATCCTACAAGATGATGCTCTGAAAGTGCTGCACTCAATAAGCCAGCAAATTTGGAAGACTCAGCAGTGGCCACAGGACTGGAAAAAGTCAGTTTTCATTCCAATCCAAAAGACAGGCAATGCCAAAGAATGTTCAAACTACTGCACAATTGCACTCATCTCACATGCTAGGGAAGTAATGCTCAAAATTCTCCAAGCCAAGCTTCAGAAGTACATGAACCAAGAACTTTCAGATATTCAAGCTGGATTCAGAAAAGGCAGAGGAACCAAAGATCAAAATGCCAACATCCATTGGATCACAGAAAACGCAACAAAGTTCCAGAAAATCATCTACTTCTACTTCATTGACTACACCAAAGCCTTTGACTGTGTGGATCACAATAAACTGTGGGAAATTCTTAAAGAGATGAGAATACCAGACCACCTTACCTGCCTCCTGAGAAATCTGTGTGCAGGTCAGGAAGCAACAGTTAGAACCAGACATGGAAAAAGCAAGTGGTTCAAAATTAGGAAGGGAGTACATCAAGGCACCCTGCTTATTTAACTCATGTGCAGAGTACATCATGTGAAATGCTGGACTGGATGAAGCACAAGCTGGAATCAAGATTGCCAGGAGAAATGTCAATAACCTCAGATATGCAGATGATACCAACCTTATGGCAGAAAGTGAAGAGGAACTAAAGAGCCTCTTGATGAAAGTGAAAGAGAAGACTGAAAAAGCTGGCTTAAAACTCAACATTCAAAAAATGAAGATCATGGCAGCCAGATCCATCACTTGACGGCAAAGATGGGTAAACTATGGGAACAATATCAAACTTTATTTTCTTGGGCTCCAGAATCATGGCAGATGGTGGCTGCAGCCATGAAATTTAAAGATAGTTGCTCCTTGGAAGAAAAGCTATAACAAACCTAGACAGCATATTAAAAAGCAGAGACATTACTTTGCGAACCAAGGTCCAAACATTCAATGCTATGGCTTTTCCAGTAGTCATGTATGGACTTGAGAGCTGGACCATAAAAAAAAGCTGAGCGCTGAAGAACTGATGCTTTTGTGTGGTGCCTGATAATACTCTGAGAGTCTCTTGGACTGCAAAGAAACCAAACCAGTCAATCCTAAAGGAAACCCGTTCTGAATATTCATTGGAAGGACTGATGATGAAGCCGAAGCTCCAATACTTTGGGCACCTGATCTGAAGAACTGATTCATTGGAAAAGAGACTGATGCTGGGAAAGATTGAAGGCAGGAGGAAAAGGGGATGACAGAGGATGAGATGGTTAGATGGCATCACCAACTCGATGGACATGAGTTTGAGCAAGCTCCAGGAGTTGGTGATGGACCGGGAAGCCTGGTGTGCTGCAGTCCATGGGGTCTCAAAGAATTGCACATGACTGAGCAACTGAAATGAACTGAACTGAACTGAACTCTAGAATAGTTGGGTATTTCCCTCCGGACACATTCAGCTATTTGATTCCAGATATGTAATAAAGCAGGTGGTGGTGGTGGTTTAGTCACTTGGTTATGTCATACTCTTGTGACCTCATGTATTGTAGCCCTCCAGGCTCCTCTGTCCATGGGAGTTCTCAGACAAGAATACTGGAGTGAGTTGCCACTTCCTTTTCCAGGGGACCTTCCCAATCCAGGGATCAACCCGAGTCTCCAGCACTGAAGACTGATTCTTTACTGACTGAGCCATGAGAGAAGCCCAGAGTTATATTTAAATAAGGTAGAGTTTTGACCAGTCAAAGAAAAGTAGGGGAGTTAAGGATGTATGCCAAGGAATGATTAAAGGCTATTGACTCTAAGCTGGTCAAGGAGAGAACTGAGGACATAGGTTGGTGAGGGTGGGATGAAATGAACTGTGAAAAAGAGGTGTGGAAATGGGGGAGAGTTGAATGGGTTGCAGGTCCTGACAGAGTCAAGAACAAATGGAGTGGCATACTAGGGAAAACGGGACTAAAGAGAGTAACAGGTTCACATAGGATGCTGAGAATTGATATTTTGGTGGTAAAACCAATATTGCCTAAGACAAGGTTTAGGGTATGATTCTGAAGTGCACAGGGAGAAGGACAAGACCATTGGAAGTTAGGAAATCAAAGCACTGACTGGCAAATGGGTGGATTGCCTGTTTAGTATCAAACTGATGGAAGGAGTTTAAGAGAGATGAGTATTTTAGCCACATGCTAAGTTTTCAATAAATGATACATAGAAGTAACTGGTTTACATGATAAACTCTACTATTGAACTATTAGCTTGTTAAAAATAGAAGCTCTTTATTTTTTATCTTTAATGTCTAGAAGAATGTCTAGTGCATAATAGCTATTTAATAAATGTTTGATAAGCCATCTCCCATAGTTTCTGTTCTTAATTTTCCTCTTAGCCCAATATCAATTTTGCAGAATTGAAAAGGGGAAAATGAGCCACATATCAGAGATGAATGAAGACATAAAGATGACTCAGGAAAGCGTTAAGTTTTGGTGTTGTTCACAACAAATCTTTGTGATCACTTTACCATCTTTAGAGGAGAGGGCACTGCATCTTTAGAGGACACTCCTCTAAAGACACTGAATCTTTAGAGGATAGGTCCTCTGTCTTCTGTTGAGAACATAGTCAGCTTCTTCTGTTCCCTAACAATTCAACCCTGTTCCAAATGTTCATCTCACACACACACACAAATTAAAGTCCCTATGTTAACCAAACTCAGTTTTCTTGTAGAATAATTTAGCTTCATTATACAAATATGCCTTTTGCATTCTCACCTACCTCCTACTCCAAGCACTTTATAAACACATCTCTTGCAACTTAATTGAATACAAGTCCTTAAATGACCAGTGATGTTTCAGAACTTCTCACAGATCAGCATTCAGTATCTTTCTTGAGCAGTCAGTTTCTTCAACCAGTCTAGCTCTCTCCCCATCAGGTACCAAAAGAACCAGAGGAGGATTAAGGCAAAAGTTATGCCAACAGATACATAAAAGGTCAATCTATAAAGTTGTTAAAATAACACTGGAATAAACGGTCATATTTTTAATTCATCCTCTATCACAAGATTATAATGCCCTCAAATTAGACACATCTCTCTACTGCAGATCTAGCTCTATTGAGCATTTTTTTAGATGAACATTTGTAGGCAGATAAAAGTCAACTGCAGTTAGCTGAAATTCCAATAACTGAATGATGCTTGTTTATTGAAATGCTATTTTATTTTATTGCCTAAATTTTAAGTAATTTTAAATTATTTGCCTCCTAAGAAATTGTATTACTTTGCTTATTAAAAAAGAAAAGAAATCTGGAGACAGAAGAGCAGCATGTTAATAATATTTATATCTAACTTGAGATTAAATGATTTAACTGATATTTAAATCCAGGCAACATGGCCTACAACCTGAACTCTTCACTATTATACTACTTTTTTTTTTTTGTCATTTTCCCCTCAAAATATTGGCACTGGTTTGGCAAGCAAAAGTAAATTACTGAGTAAATGTTTCTTTTTCCACAATTTGTTGCAATAGACATTTATTTTCATTCCACCTCCCAGAAAGAAACACTAAACAACTATTTAAAGAAAATTGGCTTTAGAAGGTACAAAAATTTTAGTCTCCCTGAGGCAGGCATATGTTCTCTATTTAGTCCTGAGTGGTAGATTGCATTGTTGTTCTCAACTCTATACCTTTCCTTGAATCTATCCTTTGTCATGTGACTCTGCAGTTCCTCCTGCAAGATGTGGAGTTTATTTCCTGGCCTTTGACTTGGGGTCAGGTCATGTAACATTTTTAGCCAATGGGATATTAACAAGTAGAGGCTTGAGGCGTGCTTATACAACTGGATGTGTCCTCTTACACTCTGCCCCAGACATGAAAAGAACATGGCCTGAGTAGCCCTGTGATCGCCAAAGAATGGGACACCTGGAACAAACCTAAGCCTCACCTCCAGTCTGTGGTCAATCCTGGTCTCCCTCAGCTGTCATTGTTGTTCAGGCAATAAGTCGTGTTCAACCTTTTGCGACCCCATGGACTGCAGCATGCCAGGCTTCCCTGTCCCTCATCATCTCCTGGAGTTTCCTTAAGTTCATGTCCATTGAATCAGTGATGCCATCCAACCATCTCATCCTCTGTCACCCTCTTCTCCTTCTGCCTTCCATCTTTCCTAGCATCACGGTCTTTTCCAATGAGTCAGGTGTTCGCATCAGGTGACCAAAGTATTGGAGCTTCAGCCTCAGCATCAGTCTGTCCAAAAAGTATTCAGGGTTAATTTCCTTTAAAACTGACTGGTTTGATCTCTTTGCTGTCCAAGGGGCTCTCAAGAGTCTTCTCCAACACCACAGTTCAAAAGCATCAATTATCTGGTGCTCTCCCTTCTTTATTGTCTAGCTCTCACATCTGTCCATGACTACTGGAAAGACCATAGCCTTGACTATACAAACTTTTGTTGGCAAAGTGATGTTTTTGCTTTTTAACACTGTCTAGGTTTGTCATGCCTTTCCTGCCAAGAAGCAGTCGTCTAATTTCATGGCTGCAGTCGCCATCCTCAGTGATTTAGAGCCGGAGTGAGGAAATCTGCCACTTCTGCTGCCTATTCTTCTTCTATATGCCACAAAGCGACAGGACCTCAGCTGGGCCCTGCCAAGTCGCAGATGCAGGAGCAAGAGAGAACTGTTTGCTGCTGCTTGTCACCGACTTTCAGAGTGGTTTTTAGTCGCATCAATATGGCCAAAATTAACTGATAAACTCCGCTGAAGACTCATGAGGCTTTATAGTCCATCCTTCTACTATCAGACTCTGGTCCAGGAGAACCTAACCAAAAACATTCAAAATAGAAAAAAATATTTTATTTGTCCTTTGGGAGTAACATATCTCTGCCTTTTAATATTTATAAAAAAGTCTGCTTCCTTATTGTGAGCAACCAAAAAAGAATATATAAAAAGTAAATATAGAAGAGAGTTTGGGGGGTTCTTTGCATTGTTTTCTTTCTTTTTAAATATTTGGTACACTTTACCTTCTTGTAATTAGCACAAAGAAGAAGACAACACAAAAAAGAAAACCCCTCAAGAACAGGATTGTTTTCTCCTTAATGTCAGGACAAGTCATGTTTTAAAATATATATGAAACTACATATTTCACATGGAGAATCAGGGAGATAGAAACCAATTAATGGAACCAGCAGAAGAAAAAAAAAGGTTGGCACAACCTTTGCAGGACTTAAAAGGCCTCCCAGGAAGACGGACCTATTGGAGCCTGAGAAGTTTCTATTCAGAAGTGGGGAAAATCAGTAAAGAGTACTTACTCCAGTGTATTACAGAAAACTTTGTACCTGGCATCACTCCAAAGTGAAAATCTGAAAGCATTTTCTCATAGGAATGGTTTTCTACATCATGGTTAGAATTTATAGTTTTAGCATTATATTCAGTCACTCATTTCACAAATTTTATTTAGCACCTACCATGTATTCAACATTCAAACAAACAAGATCATGTCATGCAGTCCCCTCACTTCATGGCAAACAGAGGGGAGAGCATAGAAACATTGACAGATTTTATTTCCTTGGGCTCCAAAATCACTGCGGATGGTGACTGCAGCCATGAAATTAAAAGATGTTTATCCTTTGGAAGTAAAGCTATGACAAACCTAGATAGCATATTAAAAAGCAAAGACATCATTTTGCTGACAAAGATCCGTATAGTCAAAGCTATGGTTTTTCCAGTAGTCATGTACAGATGTGAGAGTTGAACCATAAAGAAGGCTGAGTGCTGAAGAACTGATACTTTTGAATTGTTGTGCTGGAGAAGATTCTTGAGAGTCCCTTGGACTGCAAGGAGATCAAACCAGTCAATCCTAAAGGAAATCAACCCTGAATATTTATTGGAAGGACTGATGATGAAGCTGAAGCTCCAACACTTTGGCCATCTGATGTGAAGAGCTGACTCACTGGAAAAGAACCCTGATGCTGGGAAAGATTTAGGACAGGAAGAGAAGAGGCGAGCAGAGGATGAGATGTTTAGATAGCATATGGGATCAATGGACATGAATTTGAGCCAACTGCAGGAGATAGTGAAGGACAGGGAAGCCTGGCATGCTGCAGTTCATGGGGTCACAGAGTCAGACACGATTTAGCAACTGAACAACATGTACCAAGCATGTGGTATGGTAAATTATAAGGATAAAGACTTGAAGACTGCCATCCAAACCTAAGCAACAAGTATAGCATTGTCTATGGGGAAATGAGTGTTATTTTAAACTAGTTTACAAATGACCTTTCAGAATATAATCTCTCAATAAATTAGGAACAGTGTCCTATACATTTTCCCACTAAGTATGTCAGGGAAGCTCAAGGTACTTGTGGATTAAAAATAGACATGTTAGCTAATTTTTAAAGGGAAACTGAAATGAGATTATTACATGGAAAGAGTGGGTCAAAACTGCAGTATATATGATTGAATAGTCAGCCTGGAATGGCTTCATTCCAACTGGCTAGTATTATAACAAATACAGCCAATAACTTTAATAGGTGCTTAGCTGAAAAGAAGATAGTTGACTGCCTGCTGTTTTAGACAGCTGATGACAATTCAGGAGAATGCATTTGAACTGCAGTTCCATCTTCAATTAAACACTGTCTATATTGAGAACACTTCAGAAATATCTCAAGCACATTTTAGATTTTAAAAAGGATAATTTACACTGTGGAAGTTTGGAAAACTAGACTGAGAAGCCATATATAGAAAAATCAGAAAAGATTTCCAAATGCCTAACAGCTTGTTGAATCTGGAGGATTCTACCAGTATAGAGTGAGAGACTTTACTGTCATGCCCATAAATCCTATCCAAGGATAGAGCCTATCTTATTAGATCAAAGTGTGAGTTAATTGACTCTTTCCACATAACAGGATCTACTTCAGCTCGCACACCAGTTTATGTGAAAATGAGAGCAAACAGCAGAGTAAGGCATAAAGGACTTAAAAGTGGTAATAGTATTCATAGCCAACTGAGTAACAGCAAATTAAACACAAGACGATGCATCTCAGTTTTGAAATTGATGACGCTGAGGATGTCATAAAGAAGGGTTTAGAGACACAATAAATGCAGTTTTGAGAGAAGTTAATTATGGCATTTTCATAATTTAAAGGCAAAGAGGAATAAAAGTGGGTTATTTAATGAACAATCTTGATACTTAAAATAAAAAAATTAAGAATCAGGAATGATACAAAATTTAAAAGACTGATTACATTCCATTAAAATATTATTGAAATCAGTATGCCTTTAATTATCCATCTCTGCGTATAGGGTCACCATAAAGCCACTAACACAAAGATAAAAGATTCCACCCTCTCACTTGTATCAATTCAGCTAGATTTTATTTAAACAATAAATGTTGTATATCTGATTGACATAAAGGACACATGTACAAACAGACAAGTAAAATAAACCTTTCCATTTTACGTAACATCTACTTGTTAAGAGGCCTGTCTAAATCACAGATGTCATTGTTTTCCTATGGGTGACTCTGCCATGTTAGTGTAGATTATAATTGCTTAACAGGAAAAAACTTTATAAACTTTTTTGAACCAAATATATAAATTTCTGATTTAGTTTTCTTATCCTTATTTGTGATGCATATAAAATTGTTGATAGAGCTTGGGCAACATTTTAAGTATCAAAACTAGCTGTCATTTTAGTTATTTTTCATATTTCCATTTGCAAATATATACCTCCAAATGTGTAAAGGTTATTGTCTCCCACTCAAAGAAGGCTGTTTCTGTACTTATAAGTGAATATGTCTTGCCAAATGAGCCAGTACAGATATCATGGACATTAAAGAAATAACTTGAATCAAGAATAGACTGTGGTTGACATTTTCGTCTCCATGCAAAAGTCAAATTTATCGGTTTACGCAGAAGTGAGTTTATTAGCTTATGCAGAAAAAATAAATGGGTAAAGGATGATTTAGAATATTAAACAAAACAAAGAAGCATACAAAACTCATGTTTTAGATCAGAATCAATATCCTGTACATCAGTCAATGTGAGGATGAATAAGTTAAAAATTGAGTTACAAGTATAATTATAGGGTTATAATTAATTTTCTTATACAAAATATGAAAATAAACATGATACTATGGTGAAAATTTTGAGAAGTGGCAGAAAATCATGTGCAGCGCATGCCACATCTGATGACTATACCCTTGTACACAAAGTAAAATATCCTTTATATACAGAGGAAAATGCATGCAAGATGCTGGATAGAAACAGCCACTGTTGAACGAGAGACTGGCAGAAATAGAACTCCAGAGGAAAACCCAGAGAACAGCTCTCCCATTCATGTCAACAGCCACAACAGGATGCTCCTCAAAACCCTAGGAAAATGAGAGAGATGCTATGTGTGTATATGTGTATGTTTTCTTTTTCTCCATGAAGTTGCTTTGATTTCAGAATTTCCTTAGAAATAGATGAGACTTAGGACTGAAATCCCTTTCAGGAGCACCAACCTTTGAATGAAACAATTCCAGGGTTCTGAAGTCAAAATCACCTTCCATGTCAAGGGCAAATAATCATTTGGTTTCCAATTAGAGTTTGGTTCTATAGCGCCATGCCAATGATTTGAAGGTTTTGCTCTCCTTTTTATGAAGAAAAAAAAAAAATCTAATAGCCCATTATCTTTTCTTTTGTGGTGGTCATAAAAATTCCCCTAACTTTTTTTAAAAAAACTATCTTTACTGTGTGTCACTCTAAGGCTTATAATAATACACTTGTTGAGGCCAAAATATGTCATGAATGAAGCATCTTAAATGACATCCTTTTAAAGTCTTGAGATGCCTGTATTTGTTATTCTAAGAGTAGCTGTAGGAATAGCGACATTAATTATTGAACTGAAGGTAGATGAATGCATTCTTCATGGTGTTCAAAAGCACTCTGGGAGTAGAGGCTCAATTCCGAATCCCTTCTGAGCACCTGAGCCTGTTTCCAAGGCGCTTTTCCTGCCCTTGAAGCCCCACCTAACGCCAACAAAGTTCCTCATTTTTACTAGAGATGACTTGAAAGGGAATTGAAAAATCCACATGCTGCCTAACTTTATTTATCTGGGCAGTTATTAAGGCAGTAACTTATCCTCACATAAACTGCTTTTGTGTTTCCAAGTGCCAAATAGAGAGAAATCCCAGCCTTTTCTCAAATATGTTACTGAAAACCTCGTTTGTCCTCTTCCAGAAAATAGGCACTTATGTAGAGTTGTCTCTTATTTTGTCTAGGAGGCTCTGAAAACACTTCAGTCAGAAATGAAGAAGACACAGCTGTCATTTTCTCTATGGCAGAAGTCTAGCTTCAGAACACATTTTAAATTCCTTTTTCTAAGGATGAGAAGGGCTTAGTTTAAAAATTCAGACGAAAGATGACAAAATTCCATTAACTGATAGTAAAACTATATGCTCAAAAGGCAAGATGTGAGGGAATAGGCTCAAATTGTAAGAGATGTGATTTAGATTTGATATTATAAAGAATTTAATGACATAATAGTTATGAAAATTGGGAAAATTTATCAACAGAGTAATTGGATGTGCTTTGTTTTCAATAAAGGGTTTCAGAAACAGAATAGAATAAGAATCTTTCAAGGCTTCAAGCCACGTTTATGACTTTTCTGTATTGTTTTTATCTCCATTTAGATTCCATTTGTGTTACAAGTTAAACTGTTTTAATCATCTTTGCCCCTTGGTTCAAATGAATTTTATTTATGAATCACTATGGACAACAATCCCAGCTTCAAAAGAGGTCCCTAACTTTTACATATGGTACTTGTTAATAATACAAACTCACAGCTGCTGCTGCTGCTGCTGCTAAGTCGCTTCAGTCGTGTCCGACTCTGTGCAACCCCATAGATGGCAGCCCACCAGGCTCCCTAATCCCTGACAGACCTCCATTTGATGAATTGTGAAGCTAGTCTCCATCACCCCCCTAGAAACCTATTCTGCCTCTTTTCCTCCCCCAAGGACATCCCCTTCAACTTTCTCCTATATTCAAAATTTTCATGTTTTCCTTTTCATCATCTTGCTTTCACAATTCATATAAATTATTGATAGCACCTTAAGACACCATTGCCTAAAATATGCTGAAGAGAAATCAGATCCTTGGGACATTAATGGAACTTATTTGAGAAAAGATCTCATGGTTAAATATATTTTAAGAAATGTTGTGTCAATTTTTTTTTATTAGCTCTTGGAACTTTAGTATGCTGCTGCTGCTGCTGCTAAGTCGCTTCAGTCATGTCCAACTCTATGCAGCCCCAGAGACAGCAACCCACCAGGCTCCCCCATCCCTGGGACTCTCCAGGCAAGAACATTGGAGTGGGTTGCCATTTCCTTCTGCAATGCATGAAAATGAAAAGTGAAAGTGAAGTCTCTCAGTCGTGTCCGACTCTTAGCAACCCCGTGGACTGTAGCCCACCAGGCTCCTCCATGCATGGGATTTTCCAGGCAAGAGTACTGGAGTGGGGTGCCATTGCCTTCTCTGTTTAGTATGCTAGTATCATGCATTACGATTCATCAGGAGAGAGTTGTAGCAGACAACACTGCCCAAACTTATCTGGATATAGAATGTTTATTTATTTTTTTTCTGAAACAACTAAGGATATTTCAAGTTCTCAGGAAGACATTCTAAGAAATTCCAGGAAAAGAAAGTAGGCTAGATTGCTGATGGGTCTTCCACCCTGAGGTTTTATCAGCTCCTGTTACTGTGGTCATGCATCCAGGAGTCTTTTACTCAAGTTCCTAAACTCATTCTCCATATGCATAAGTTGACATATAAGACTAAAGTATTAGGAAAAAAGTATGTAATATTTGGATCCAAAATACAACTGTTCTCAATAGTATGTGGTCTAGAATAAACAGACTAGTTAGATTTTAATTTTAGATGTATTGTTTGCATTTGGCTCTATATACACCTCAGTGCTAATACAGAATTTATTAAAAATTAATTTTCTTCAATATGATTTAATGAATCCAAGAAGTGTTTGCTTAATGTTACTATGTGCCAAGCATTAGGCAAAAAAACTCAATAAATATTTGATAACATTATTAATAAGTATGATAATAATATTCAGTAGATAAACTATCTTATAGGTACAAGGCAAACATTTTATTAAAAGCTAACCAAAGATCTGTTATGTTAACATCAAATACAAATCAACTATGCACTATCTTTTCAAAGGATTGATAACAACTTTTTAAGTAATTTTCTTATTTGTGTATATTTACATTCTTTAATATTAATTCATATATATATTTTTTTCTTATCTAATGTCCAAAATGCCCATCAGAACAGTAGTTATAGAGCCTGACTTTCCTACTGTAAAATATTTCATATTTTAAAAGGTGTGTGAGCGGGACTTTCCTAGTGGCCCAATGGCTAAGTCTCTGAGTTCCCAGTGCAGGGAACCCAGGTTCAATCCCTGGTCAGTGAACTAGATCCCACATGCTGCAACTAAGACCTGGTGCAGCCAAATAAATAAAAAATAAGTATTTTTTAATATTAAAAAAAGCTAAGTGAGTTCTTTCAGATCATAAAAGTCTCCCACTCTAACCTAAAGGAAACACATAGAACATGAACAAAATGGTTCTAGAACATTTTACTCCATGCTTATTTAATAGTAGACAAAGTCCAGCACTATTAGTAGTAAGTTGCTGCTTCTTTATATTAATTAGCCTGAGGATATTCATGCAGTCTCCAGCTGTGCCTAATTTGTAACCTGTAAGATGCTAATAACCTCCCTGTTTGCATACAGGATACTTTGCTAAACATCCAAAAGAGTGACTCAATTTTCAGAGTCTAAAGAAAAACAATCTTTTGTGGTACATCTGAAATAAAACATTGAATCAATGAAGCAAAACAAGAGCAGTTAATAAATTAAAAGAACACAGGTGAGGCACAGAAAGGGTACATCAAGTTGAAGGCTTCAGGCATTTATTATCATATAGATTGGTCTTAAAGTTGCATAAAAAATTTTGGCAAGAAAGGATGCAATTTCCACCAGGAGGAAAGAGTGATATGAAGGAACTAAATTATCTAGAAGATTCAGTTCTATTACTACAGTTCTATTGCTAAATCTACCAAACAGAATTTGAGGGGATTTTTTAATGCAGGGCTGTGATGAAGTACTTGGTAAATTAAATGTTATTAAATGTCAAGTGCATTATTTTCATCCAACTTCATCTGTAAGATATTTTAATAAGTTATGCATATGCTAGATATATGAAAAACTTGTAGGGAGCATTCACACTGAAAGCAATACTCTGGTAAACACATTTGATTCAATTTTTATAACTGAAAGGACTCAGCTAGATCACTAATGTTTCAAACCAAAGAAGCATATTTCATCTACAGAATTCTGCATTTTTTTTAACATTGGCACTAATCCTCAGAACATACCTGTCACTGCAGGGAGGTCTAGGACTGGGTGATCTTATCAAAACAAGAAAAAAACTCTTGAGACATGGGGCCTAGAATCACAGACTTAAATCTCAGAAAAGCCTAAAATCCCAGCAGTAGCTATAAAGTTTTAACACACTCAAGCCTTTTAAGTCAAAGAAATCCCAGAGCACACCTGAACTTAGCTTTGAGAGGAAAGAAACTGTGCACCTCACAGGGGTATAATATAAATTCACATACATGAGATTTTGCCCTTCTATTAAATCAAACCAAGAAACATGGATTACAACAGTCCCAAGAGATGTCAGGAAGTATGAATTGGGAAGAGATACACATCTATACACATGATTTTTTTTTTAATTAGAACTTTGTCTTTCACACTAGCAATTTATTTTAAAAAATAACAATCTCCATTAGGTGTAGGAATATGTGTGGCAAGTCAAACATTCAAGCTAAGAGCTCTCTAATTAACTTCCCTTTTTGGTTTGTCTACCAATCTATGGAAGAATCAGCCTATTTGAATGACAGTCATAGATGAGGAGGAAGAAAAACACACCACCCAGAAATGTGGATCAGTACATTTCCTGATTTCTCAGAAGCAACAGTTCAAGGCATTTTTGGAGGAAACTTATCTGAAACTGCATTGCAATTAATTTTATTTCTTCTTTAGTTACAGATCAGCTAATGAGGGAAAGTCTATATATGACCATGTGCCAAGAGCTGGAACATAGTTATGGAAAGGGCGAAAGCTCTCTCTATTCTCAAAGAGCTAATATTAGGACATGCTGATTTCATATTTTAAACATTTGACACAATGATTTTTAAGTACCCATGGCATCATTTTTTATTTTCCAATGTGCTAATACATTCACATATTGTGATGAAGGATGTAGTCTTAATTATTGGAGATATTAAGACTGGAGAATCACTTTTGATGCATTAATCCATGCATTGTTTCACTCAGCAGATATATATTGAGTAGTTGCTATGTGCTGGTCAATGTGCTAGAGGCTAACAATAAAATGATTAACAAAACAGTCCTTGCTCAAGGCAACTACAAGGGGTGACAATTGCTAAGGTGTATAAAGTGCGTGCATGCTCAGTCACTTCAGTCGTGTCCGAGTCTTTGCAACCCTTTGGACTATAGTCCAGCAGTCTCCTCAGTCCACAGGATTCTCCAAGCAAGAATACTGGAGTGGGTTGCCATGCCCTCCTCCAGGGGATCTTCCCAACCCAGGGACTGAACCCGTGTCCCCTGTGTTTCCTGCATTGCAGGCAGATTCTTTACTGCACAGGGAAGCCCTGCATATACAGCAAAAGGTATTTATTAAGCTCCTAATATGTGCCAGAAGTGAAAAAGTGAAGCGAAATCTCTCGGTAGTATCTGACTCTTTGCAACCCCATGGACTGTAGCCTACGGACTTTCCCAGCCAAGAGTACTGGAGTGGGTTGCCATTTCTTCTCCAAGGGATCTTCCCGACACACGGAGAGCACCCAGGTCTCCTAAACTGCAGGCAGACATTTTACCATCTGAGCCAAATGTGCCAGGCATTATGTTAAATCAGGAGAACATAAGTTAGAATACTGTTCAAACAGAGTTCACATCTGAGTGGAGAGACAGAAAGATAAGCAAGGAATAAAGCTGATGAGATAAAGAGCAATTCAGAAGGTTAAGCAGGAAATGGGAGGCACTGAAAATGTTTAAACAAAGGATTAAAGTGATCCAATGTATATTTTAAGAAGGTTGATTGATACACACAGAAAAAAAAGGCAGCTGGAATGTAGCAAACCTGCTATTCTTCTATTGCCTGAGTCCAGACAAAAAATGTCAGTGGAAAGGAGCAGCCAATAGTATAGTGATTCCCTGTGAACAGAAGAGAAACTGGGAAAAGCACAAGATTACAACAGTACCAACAATAACAACACAATAACAGTAAAACCAATTTTATGGTATTTACTGTGTACCTGTCAATTTGATTGGTACATGTTAGAAATTAACTCTTCTAATTCTTAGAGGGGAGAAGGCAATGGCATCCCACTCCAGTACTCTTGCCTGGAAAATCCCATGGATGGAGGAGCCTGGTAGGCTGCAGTCCGTGGGGTCGCAGAGAGTCGGACATGACTGAGCTGGAGATATTAGTATATCTATTTTTACATACAATGAAACTGAGACCTAAAGGTTAATCAACTTCAAGATCACATAGCTAGTAGGTAGTGGAGGAAGAATTTGAACTCAAGTTCCTGACTCTAACTCAGAATATTTAACTCTTAAAGGAGCAATTACACTAGCAAGAATGTTTATCATTCAGTGGTCTGAATCAATAGTCTTACATTATATGCAATTATATAATTATTATAAAACTTTAATAATTAATGTAGTATATGCTGTATAATTATCATTTACCAACATGTTATATAAGTACAGTATTACTATTGTTAGCCAAAGTGTTCACTCCAATTTTCCTTTGCTTGTCTCTTCTCTTCTTCAATGTTAAGAATTCCCCAAGGCTTGTCCTAAGTCCACTTATTTTCTTTTCCTTCTCTGTCTCCCTAGCTGACCTTTATCATTTTCAGATATTCAAAGATTATTTTTTGCCAGATACCAGCAATCAATAAAACAGACTAGAATTCATATATCCAAATATGTCTTCTGGGTATCTTACTTGGTATCTCACAAAGCATATGAAAAATAGCATGTCCAGAAGCTAACCCAATACAAAATCCACTTGAATTCCTGTCATCACATCTCAGTAAATGATCCTTCCATCACCCAGTTTTTTATGCTATAAGCCTGGAAACTGTTATTGATTCCTTCCTCTTCCTCATTTGCAGTACATAGTCCATCACTAAGTTTGGTCCAGTCTCCCTATAAATATATTTATGATCCATCCATTTGTCATTTTTCTCCATCCCCTCTTCCATCACCATTATCAATTAGTTGTATCATTGCAATAACCTCATAATCAACTTACTATCTATTCTTGCCATCTTAAATCCAATTGCCATGCTAAGCAGAAAACATCTTTATAAAACATAAATTGCTTCTTACAATCCCTTTACTTGAGATCACTCAAGTCTTCTCCTAGCTAACAAAAGAGGTTCTAACTCCTTACCATCATGTATGACTCCCTGCATGATGTGGCTTTTGCCTACTTCTCTAGCCCCATCTGTTGCCACTGTCACGCTGGTACAAATAATACAACCATATCAGCCCTCATACACTACCTCAACCAAGATAAATTCTTCCCACAGCATTTCACTCTGCCTGGAATGCTCTTCCCACATTGTTCCCCCATGCTAGTCCAAGCATATCATCAAGATCTCATCTGAGATTTTTGTTCTTTCAGTCCTTCCCAGATTCCTTTATCTAAATTTCCATGTTATCTTCTTGCAACACTGAACATATTTTGGAATTACATATTTATTTTGTACTCATATAATTTTTATCTTCCCCAATAGACTCTATGTCCAGTAGTAAAACTTACTGGAAAATTAAAGCAACTCAATGTTTTAAAATATAAACTTACTTATTTTAATTGGAGGCTAATTACTTTACAGTATTGTATTGCTTTTGCCATACATCAACGTGAATCTGCCACGAGTGTACACGTGTTCCCCATCCTGAACCTCCCTCCCACCTCCACCCCCCATACCATCCCTCTGGGTCATCCCAGTGCACCGGCCCCAAGCATCCTGTATCATGCTTTGAACCTGGACTGGCGGTTCATTTCACATATGATATTATACATGTTTCAATGCCATTCTCCCAAAGCATACCACCCTTGCCCTCTCCCACAGAGTCCAAAAGACTGTTCTATACATCTGTGTCTCTTTTGCTGTCTTGCATACAGGGTTATCATTACCATCTTTCTAAATTCCATATATATGCATTAGTATACTGTATTGGCGGAGAAGGCAATGGCACCCCACTCCAGTACTCTCGCCTGGAAAATCCCATGGACAGAGGAGCCTGGTTGGCTATAGTCCATGGGGTCGCTAAGAGTCGGGCACTACTGAGCGACTTCACTTTTGCTTTTCACTTTCATGCTTTGGAGAAGGAAATGGCAACCCACTCCAGTATTCTTGCCTAGAGAATCCCAGGGACGGGGGAGCCTGGTGGGCTGCTGTCTATGGGGTCGCACAGAGTCAGACACGACTGAAGTGACTTAGCAGCAGCAGCAGCATACTGTATTGGTGTTTTTCTTTCTGGCTTACTTCACTCTGTATAATAGGCTCCAGTTTCATCCACCTCATTAGAACTGATTCAAATGTATTCTTTTTAATGGCTGAGTAATACTCCATTGTGTATATGTACCACAGCTTTCTTATCCATTCATCTGCTGATGGACATCTAGGTTGCTTCCATGTCCTGGGTATTATAAACAGTGCTGCAATGAACATTGGGGTACACGTGTTCTCTTTCAATTCTGATTTCCTCAGTGTGTATGCCCAGCAGTGGGACTGCTGGGTCATAAGGCAGTTCTATTTCCAGTTTTTTTAAGGAATCTCCACACTGTTCTCCCTAGTGGCTATACTAGTTTGCATTCCCACCAACAGTGTAAGAGGGTTCCCTTTTCTCCACACCCTCTCCAGCATTTATTGCTTGTAGACTTTTGGATTGCAGCCATTCTGATTGGCATGAAATGGTACCTCATTGTGGTTTTGATTAAAGCAACTCAATTTTAAACAGGACTACTAATGGCTCATATACTTCAGAGGCAAAGGATTAGGTCACTCACTCTGTGATTTAAAAAAACCCAAACAGCTGATATGCTTAGTCAATAGGTTGCAACATATTACTCTTTAATCAGAATCAGTAATCCAGTCAGTGTAATGACACCTTCTTTGTCAGTTACTGACAACCTCATGCCAGTTGATTGGCATGATGATACTAAGGTAGCTAAGGAAAACTCTAATTCCAGGCCAATGGATCAAGATTGTGTTCCCTGTGGGAAACATTTCTCCCTTGGGAACTAAGACCTCTCAAAAAATAGAGGCCAAATACATGGAGGTAGGAAGATAAATTTGCCAGTGATGTTTTTCCATGCATATGTACACAGAGATCTAGGCAAATACATTTTATAAACATTTGTATATGATTTTGTTAATTCTTTTTTTATATAAGACTCCATTGTAGACATATTTCTCTGTTAATAAATAAGATCTAGCTCATTACTTTTAATCCAAAAAAAGGTTGTGGTTCTATTCCCCCATAAGGGCATACACCAATTTTGTCTCAAATTCAGAAAAATTATTTTAGTATAAACTACATAATCTTGTTCCTCTTCTCCAGTAAGTCAGCTGTATTATCTTACTGGTTCCTTTATTAAAAAGATAAATAAGCTCTTGACATGTATTCATTTTTAAGAAAAAAAGACATTGCCATGTGAGGTATATGGAGTAATATTTGAATGGAGTCACTCTCACTTTCACACCTTGATTCTCACTCCATGTGTTCTGGCCCTGGGGAATACAGCACTATGTACCAGTCACTGATTCAAAGTATACTTCCTGTCTCTGTGTGTTATAATAACAAAAACATTGTAGACAAAAATTTAGCAAGTATTTTAGCAAGGATAAATCACTGATCCTCAAAGATGGAAGAATATCAAAATAAACAATCTGCGGCAGTGGGGCAAGCTGGTTCTCAAGAGGAGCTGTGCCATATTTGGGACTTAACAGTGGCCTCTGCTGTTGAGATACTATACAAGTGGCAAGACCAGCCCCAGTGGCAGGGGGTGGGGGGAACTCTTCTGAACATGCAGAATTCCTTTTTATGCCATCATGAGCACTTTATTAATAATCCCATCAAGCAAGCATTAGCATGCTAGGGAAAGAAACTTACAGGTCATTTCATCCACCTGATTACCGAAAGCCACCTCTGTAGTAGGTGTGATTTGGTAAGCATTCATGTGGGTCACAAATTTCCTCACATTCTGTATGCATTTCAAAGTTTCAATCACAATCTCTTCCCCATGCCTCCTTGTCACTGATTTCCCAATTGTGTTGTTTTCAGGTCCTTGACCATTGGATAAACTGTTATTTCCCTTGATTCCATGTAGATTTTTTTCTATCCATATCTTATTTCTAGACAAATTAGACAAGATATACTGCTTGATATTCCGTCCACTGGAATTATTCTGTTTCCCATTGTCCTTCCTAACCACTCCTATGTTAGACTGTAATGCTACAGCATCAAACTCTGGCTGGTGCCTGCATATTACACAGAATCTGAATATCTAAGTCAAATCTGAATTTTTTCTTCCTAAATCAGATAATAATAGGTATTCTCCACGAGGCATAGACGTAGGTTGAGGTTGAGTGAAAGCTGTCAAGGCAGCAGGAGTAAGCTCTATGAAGAGTTTAAGCACATGCTCTTGAAACTCATGTGTCTTTCAGGCTAGAGACTATTGTTGCACAAATGAAATTTTGCGTCATGAGAGAAATTGTTGCACATTCTATTATTGCTTAGTGATTCAGTAACACCCAGTTCATAGCATGCAGCTTAGGTCTCATGTCATTTGTTATTCCATGAGGAAGGGCCCAATATCAAATTTTGTCTTTAAAAGAGAATAATTTGTGTGTGGGGGGGAGATATAGCTTTGCTTCCAAACCTTAAATATCTGTGACGTGGTTCTCCTGGAGATTGGAGACTGCCTACAATACAACAGACCAGGGTTCAATCCCTGGGTCGGGAAGACCCCTTGGAAAAGGAAATAGCAACCCACTCCCATACTCTTGCCTGGGAAATCCCATGGACAGAGGAGCCTGGCAGGCTGTAGTCCATGGGGTCGCAAGAATCAGGCATGACTTAGCGACTAAACTACAACCACATGGTCAATGGAATCGTGTTTTTTTAAGGATTTTTTTTTTGGGGAGGGTGATTGTTTACTGCTAGCATATGGAAATACAACTGATTTCTGTGTGTTGGTCATGTGTCCTGGAACTTTGCTGAACTCACTTTTGTTCTAACAGTATTTTTGAGGATTCTTTAGGGTATTTCTAAATATAGGATGATATTATCTGTTAATGTATGTTTACTCATTCTCTCCAATTTGATTGCCTTTCATTTATTTTTCTTGATTAATTGCTCTTGCTAGAACTTCCAGTACAATGCTGAATTGCAGTGGTAAAAGTGATCATCCTTATCTTGTAACTTTCAGTATACAGGCCTTACGAATATTTTGTTCAAGTTATCCTTAGGTATTTCATATTTTGATGCTGTTGTAGATGATATTTTTAATTTCCATTTCCAATTTTTGTTACAAATATATAAAAAGTACAACTGAATTTTACATATTGGTCTTATATCCTAAGGCCTTGCTAAACTCACATATTCACTCTAGTGGTTTTCCTATGCCTATTTGAAAATTTACTAATTTGCTATCATCTCTGAATATAGAGTTTCACTTGTTCTTTTCCAATCTATATGATTTTGATTACTTTTTCTAACTTAAATACACTAGATCCTTTAGTATAATGTTATATAAAGTGATAGTAAGAGTAGACATCTTTGACATGTTTCTGTTCATCAGTGGGAAAGCATTCAGTCTTACCATTAAGTAGTATGTAAGCTGTAGGTTTTCATAGGTTTCCTTTATCCATTTGAGGAAATCCCCACTAGTTCCTAAATTTATGGGAATATCATCGATGGTGGTTGAGGTATATCAAAGTATTTTTCCTGCATATTTCAAGGTGATCATAGTGTTTTCTCCTTTACTCTCTTAATATGATGAATTGCATTGATTGATATTTTTAAACTTGTATTCTGGGATAAACTCCATTTGATCACAATTTATTATCACTTCTCTATAGCATTTGAAATTGACATGCTATTATTTGGGGAGGCATTTTTAATCCATATTTAAGATTATTTTTATCCTTAATTTAATTTTCTTATAGGATATATATTTAATTGTACCAGGTTAATATTGGTATCATAAAGAAGAGTTGTTTTCTATTTTATGAAAAAATTAGTGGAAGATTTGTTTTATGTCTTCTCCAGATGTTTGATAAAATTTCTTTTAAATCCATCTAAGTCTTCAGTTTTCTTTGAGAAAAGTATTTTAACTATAAATTCATTTTTAATAGATATAAGACTATTTAGATTTTCTATTTCTTGCTGAGATGGTTAAGTACTTGTATTTTTCATAGAATTTATTGGATTATTTAATTTACCAGTATAAAGATGCTCATAAAGATCCCCTATTGTACCTTCATACTCCTGAAGCTGTAGTGATGCTCAGTCTTTCAATTTCATTTCTGTAGTTGATAATTTTTATTTTCTCTTTTTCCTTGATTATTCTAATTAAAATGTCAGTCTGTCAATTATGTAAAATTAGCCAATACTCTTGCTTAAGTTTTCTGTATTTTTATTGAATTATTGGTTCTATTAAGTACTAAGAGTGGATATTGAGGCAACTGATGATAATTTGCCTTTGCCAATTTTTCCTTTCAATTCTGTTAGGTTTTGTTTCATGTATTTTAAAGCTCTATAACTGAAAAAAAAAAAGCATAAAGAATTGTGACTGATAAGGGATTAGTCTCCAAAATTTAAGAACAAGTTATGACACTTAATAGCATCAAAACAATCAACCCACTCAAAAAATGGAACAGACATTTCTCTAAAGAGGACACACAGATGGCCGATAGGCACATGAAAAGATGTTCAACACTGCTAGCTATTACAGAAAAACAAATCAAAGCTACAATGAGATAGCACCGCACACGGGTCAGAATGGTTGTCATCAAAAAATCCACAAACGACAAATTCTAGAGAGGATGTGGAGAGAAGGGAACTCTCCTGCACTGTTGTTGCAAATGTAAATTGGTACACTTACTATGGAGAACAATATGGAGGTTCTTTAAAAAACTAAAAATAGAGTTACCATCAGTTCAGTTCAGTTCAGTTGCTCAGTCGTGTCTGACTCTTTGCGACCCCATGAGTTGCAGCACACCAGGCCTCCCTGTCCATCACCAACTCCCGGAGTTCACTCAAACTCACGTCCATCGAGTCCGTGATGCCATCCAGCCATCTCATCCTCTGTCATCCCCTTCTCCTCCTGCCCCCAATCCCTCCTGGCAGCAGTCTTTTCCAGTGAGTCAACTCTTCGCATGAGGTGGCCAAAGTGTTGGAGTTTCAGCTTTAGCATCATTCCCGCCAAAGAAATCCCAGGGCTGATCTCCTTTAGAATGGACTGGTTGGATCTCCTTGCAGTCCAAGGGACTCTCAAGAGTCTTCTCCAACACCACACTTCAA
>SJYX01008098.1:12262-25685 GCA_006410675.1 Oreotragus oreotragus | reverse complement strand
TATAGCATTATTTTTAACTGAATAAAAGCATAAATAACATAATAAAAGTATAAATAATGAACAAAAGTGCCCATAAACAGGGAAAAGATATAAATTCTTATATATTCATTCAAAAGAATATACAATTGTTGAACTGCATGAACCAGATCCATATGTACCAACATGAAAATCAAAGCATTAGTTGCTCAGTTGTGTTCGACTCTTTGCAACCCCATGGATTGTAGCCCACTAGGTTCCTCTGTCCATCAAATTCTTCTGGCAAGAATACTGGTGTGGGTAGTCATTTCCTTCTCCAGGAGATGGTCTCGATCAAGGGATCAAACCCAGGTCTCCTGAATTGCAAGCGGCTTCTTTACTGTCTGAGCTACCAGGGAAGCCCGTATCAACATGGACAAATCATAAAAAGAAAGTTTTTTTAAAGCAGCATTTTCAGACCAACTTGTTCCATTAATGTGTCATTTAAAAACACACAGAATAAAATCACATGTGTAGTCTATGACACGTACATATAAAGCAAAAGAATAAATACATATAGGGGAGACATAAACATAAACTTCAGAATAGTTATTATTCTAGGGGGAAGAAAGAAAAGAGAAAGGAATTGGTGAGAAGTACAAAAGGAGCTTCAACTGTATAAAAGATTACTTATTCTTTATTTTTAAAAGTATATATGAATGTGTTTGTGTCTGTGAGTATGAAGCAGATATGCCCCAAACTTTATAATTATTAAATCTTACTAAGGAACAGTTTTCTACAAGTTTGAAATATTTTAAAAATTCACCCCAGTTGAGGGACTTGCAGAATGGAAATGCTATTCTTTTCATATATCCTATGTCTTGTTCTCCTGTGAATAAGGTACAGAGTAATGCCACTACAAGCATATACACTTAGTTTGCAACTTTAAAAATATATAGGTTGTCCAACAACCCAATTGCAAAATGGGCAATCGATCCGAAGAGACATCTTACCAAAGAAGACAGATAGATGGAAGTAAGCATACTGAAAAAATGTTCAGTGTCATGTATCATTAGGGAATTGCAAGCTAAAACAATGAGATAACACTGCACACCTATTAAAATGGACAAAATCCGAAACCCTTACAATACCAGTGCTGGTGAGGATATGGAAGAAGAGAAGCTCATTCACTGCTGCTGTGGATGAAAGATGGTACAGCCTTTGGAAGGCTGTACCACAGTTAAGCACCTGATACATGGATTTCTTAAAAAGTAGTACATTGACAGCAACAGTAGGGTTTCCCTGGTAGCTCGGCTGGTAAAGACTCCACCTCCAACGCAGGAGATCCCTGTTCAACTGCTAGGTCAGGACCATCCCCTGGAGGAGGGCATGGCAGTCTACTCCAGTATTCTCGCCTACGGAATCCCCACGGAGAGAGGAGCGTGGAGGGCTACAGTCCATGGGGTCGCAGAGAGCTGGACGTGACTGAACGATTCAGCACAGCACAGCACACAGTATACTGACACAACAAAATATTATTTGGCAATAAAAAGGAATGAAGAACTGATGCATGCCAAAACATGGATGAACCTGAAAAGCATTAGAATACGTAGAAAAACCCAATAACAAATATCTCACTTTGTATGATTCCATTCATAGAAAATATCTAGAATAGGCTAATCCATAGAGAAAGCAGATTAGTGGTTTCTGCTGCTGCTGCTGCTAAGTAACTTCAGTCGTGTCCGACTCTGTGTGACCGCAGAGACGGCAGGCAGCCCACCAGGCTCCCCCGTCCCTGGGATTCTCCAGGCAAGAACACTGGAGTGGGTTGCCATTTCCTTCTCCAATGCATGAAAGTGAAAAGTAAAAGTGAAGTCGCTCAGTCGTGTCCGACTCTTAATGATCCCATGGACTGCAGCCCACCAGCTAGGGGCTGTCAATGAGGAATGACTGTTAATGGGAGTGCCTGTCCTGAAGGCAATGAAACATTCTAAACTATATTGTGGTGATGATCACATAACTCCAAATATAATAAAATTCACTGAATGGTATACTTTAAATGGGTAAATTGAATGTTAGTTCAGTTCAGTCGCTCAGTCCTGTGCAACTCTTTTGTGACCCCACGGACTGCACCATGCCAGACTTGCCTGTCCATCACCAACTCTTGGAGCTTGCTCAGATTCATGTGCATCAAGTCAGTGATGTCATCCAACCATTTCATCCTCTGTAATCCCCTTCTCCTCCCACCTTCAATTTTTCCCAGAATCAGTGTCTTTTTCAGTGAGTCAGTTCTTCGCATCGGGTGGCCAAAGTATAGACTTTCAGCTTCAGCATTAGTCCTTCCAATGAATATTCAGGACTGATTCCTTTAGGATAGACTCGTTGGATCTCCTTGCAGTCCAAGGGACTCTCAAGAATATTCTCCAACAACAAAGTGCAAAAAGATTCAATTCTTCAATGCTCAACTTTCTTTATAGTCCAACTCTCACACCCATACATGACTTCTGAAAAACCATAGCTTTGACTACTTTGTTGACAAAGTAATGTCTCTACTTTTTAATAACCTCTCTAGGTTGATCATAGGTTTTCTTCCAAGGAGCAAGCATCTTTTAATTTCATGGCTGCAGTCACCATCTGCAGAGATTTTGGAGCCCAAACAATAAAAGCTCTCAGTTTCCATTGTTTCCCCATCTATTTGCCATGAAGCAATAGGACCAGAAGCCATGATCTTAGTTTTCTAAATGTTGAGTTTTAAGACAACTTTTACACGTTCCTCTCTGACTTTCATCAAGAGGCTCTTTAGTTTTTCCTCACTTTCTGCCATAAGGGTGGTATCATCTGTATATCTGAGGTTATTGATATTTCTCCCGACAATCTTGATTCCAGCTTGAGCTTGATCCAGCCCCACATTTCACATGACATACTCTGCATATAAGTCAAATAAGCAGGGTGACAATATACAGCCTTGACATACTGCTTTCCCAATTTGGAACCAGTCTGTTCTTCCATGTCCACTTCTCACTGTTGCTTCTTGACCTGAATACAGATTTCTCAGGAGACAGGTCAGGTGGTACGGTATCCCCAACTCTTTAAGAATTTTCCACAGTTTGTTGTGATCCAAACAGTCAAAGATGTTGGCACAGTCAATAAAGCAGAAGGAGATGTTTTTCTGGAACACTTACTTTTTCGATGATCCAACAAATGCTGGCAATTTAATCTCTGGTTCCTCTGCCTTTTCTAAATCCAGCTTGAACATCTGGAAGGTCATGGTCCATGTATTGTTGAAGCCTGGCTTGGATGATTTTGAGAATTACTTTGTTAGTGTGTGAGATGAGTGCAATCGTGCAGTAGTTTGATCACTCATTGGCATTGCCTTTCTTTGGGATTGGAAGGAAAACTGACCTTTTCTAGTTCTGTGGCCACTGCTGAGTTTTCCAAATTTGCTGGCATATTGAGTGAAGCACTTTCACAGCATCATCTTTCAGGATTTGAAATAGCTCAACTGGAATTCTGTCACCTCCACTAGCTTTGTTCATAGAGATGCTTCCTAAGGCCCATTTGACTTTGCATTCCAGAATGTCTGGCTCTAGGTGAGTGATCACATCATCGTGGTTATCTGGGTCATGAAGAACTTCTTTGTAAAGTTCTTCTGTATATTCTTGCCATCTCTTCTTAATATCTTCTGCTTCTGTTAAGTCCATACCATTTCTGTCCTTTATCGAGCCCATCTTTGCATGAAATGTTCCCTTGGTATCTCTAATTTTCCTGAAGAGATCTCTAGTCCTCCCATTCTATTGTTTTCCTTTATTTCTTTGCATTGATCACTGAGGAAGGCTTTCTTATCACTCCTTGCTATTCTTTGGAACTCTGCATTCAAATGAGTATATTTTTCCTTTTCTCCTTTGCCTTTAGCTTCTCTGCTTTTTGAGCTATTTGTAAGGCCTTCTCAGAAAACCATTTTGCCTCTTTGCATTTCTTTTTCTTGGGGATGGTCTTGATCACTGCCTCCTGTACAATGTCACGAACCTCCATCCATAGTTCTTCAGGCACTCTATCAGATCTAATCACTTGAATCTATTTGTTACTTCCACTGTATAATTGAAAGGGATTTGATTTAAGTCATATCTGAATGGTCTGGTGGTTTTCCCTACTTTCTTCAATTTAAGTCTGAATTTGGCAGTAAGGAGTTCATGATCTGAGCCACAGTCAGCTCCTGGTCGTGTTTTTGCTGACAGTATAGAAATTCTCCATGTTTGGCTCCAAAGAATATAATCAATCTGATTTCGGTATTAACCATCTGGTGATGTCCCTCTGTAGAGTCTTCTCTTATGTTGTTGGAAGAGGATGTTTGCTATGACCAGTGCATTCTCTTGGCAAAACTGTGTTAGCCTTTGCCCTGCTTGGTTTGGTACTCCAAGGCCACATTTGCCTGTTACTCCAGGTATCTCCTGACTTCATACTTTTGAATTTCAGTCTCCTAATGAAAAGGGTACCTTTTGGGGGTGTTAGTTCTAGAAGGTCTTGTAGGACTTCATGAACCATTCAACTTCAGCTTCTTCAGTATTACTGGTCAGGACACAGATTTGGGTTACTGTGATATTGAATAGTTTGCCTTGGAAACGAACAGAGATCATTCTGTCATTTTTGAGATTGCATCCAAGTACTGCATTTCGGACTCTTTTGTTGACTGTGATGGCTACTCCATTCTTCCAAGGGATTCTTTCTCACAATAGTAGACATAACGGTCATCTGAGTTAAATTCACCCATTCCAGTGAATTTTAGTTCACTGATTCCTAAGGTGTTGATGTTCACTCTTATCTCCTGTTTGACCACTTCCAATTTACCTTGATTCTTGGACCTAACATTGCAGGTGCCTATGCAATGTTGATCTTTACAGCATTGGACTTTATTTCCATCACCAGTCACATCCACAACCGGTGCTGGTTTTGCTTTGCTCCATCTCTTCCTTCTTTCTGGAGTTATTTCTCTACCGATCTCCAGTAGCACCGACCTGGGGAATTCATCTTTCAGTGTCCTATCTTTTTGCCTTTTCATACTGTTCATGGGGTTCTCAAGGCAAGAATACTGAAGTGGTTTGCCATTCCCTTCTCCAGTGGACCACATTTTGTCAGAACTCTCCACCATGACCCGTCCGTCTTGGGTGGCCCTACATGGCACGGCTCGTAGTTTCATTGAGTTAGACAAGGCTGTGGTCCATGTGATCAATTTGGTTAGTTTGGTTGTGGTTTTCATTCTATCTGCCCTCTGACGGATAAGGATAAGAGGCTTATGGAAGTTTCCTGATGGGAGAAACTGACTGAGGGGGGTCTTGTTCTGATGATTGGGGCCATGCTCTGTAAATGTTTAATCTAATTTTCTCTTGATGGGCTGTGTTCCCTCCCTGTTGCTTGACTTGAGGCCAAACTATGGTGGAGGCAATGAGGATAATGGCGACCTCCTTCAACAGGTCCCATGCACGCACTGCTGCACTCAGTGCCCCCAACCCTGCAGCAGGCCACCGCCGACCCACGCCTCCAGCAGAGACTCCTGGACACTCACGGGCAAGTTTGGGGCAGTCTCTTGTGGGGTCACTGCTCCTTTCTTCTGGGTCCTGGTGCACACAAGGTTTTGTTTGTGCCCTGAAAGAGTCTGATTCCCCAGTTTTGGGTAAGTTCTGACGGCTCTATGGTGGGGTTAATAGCTACCTCCTCCACAAGGGCTTATGCCATACCCAGGCCTGCTGCACCCAGAGCCCTTGCCCCTGCAGCAGGCCACTGCTGACCCGTACCCCACAGGTGACACTCCAGACTAAGATGGCGGAGCAAAAGATGTGCACTCATCTTCTCCTGCAAGAACTCCAAAATTACAACTTGCTGCTGAACAACCATCGACAGGAGAATGTTGTTGAAATAGCTCAACTGGAATTCTGTCACCTCCACTAGCTTTGTTCATAGAGATGCTTCCTAAGGCCCATTTGACTTTGCATTCCAGAATGTCTGGCTCTAGGTGAGTGATCACATCATCGTGGTTATCTGGGTCATGAAGAACTTCTTTGTAAAGTTCTTCTGTATATTCTTGCCATCTCTTCTTAATATCTTCTGCTTCTGTTAAGTCCATACCATTTCTGTCCTTTATCGAGCCCATCTTTGCATGAAATGTTCCCTTGGTATCTCTAATTTTCCTGAAGAGATCTCTAGTCCTCCCATTCTATTGTTTTCCTTTATTTCTTTGCATTGATCACTGAGGAAGGCTTTCTTATCACTCCTTGCTATTCTTTGGAACTCTGCATTCAACTGAGTATATTTTTCCTTTTCTCCTTTGCCTTTAGCTTCTCTGCTTTTTGAGCTATTTGTAAGGCCTTCTCAGAAAACCATTTTGCCTCTTTGCATTTCTTTTTCTTGGGGATGGTCTTGATCACTGCCTCCTGTACAATGTCACGAACCTCCATCCATAGTTCTTCAGGCACTCTATCAGATCTAATCACTTGAATCTATTTGTTACTTCCACTGTATAATTGAAAGGGATTTGATTTAAGTCATATCTGAATGGTCTGGTGGTTTTCCCTACTTTCTTCAATTTAAGTCTGAATTTGGCAGTAAGGAGTTCATGATCTGAGCCACAGTCAGCTCCTGGTCGTGTTTTTGCTGACAGTATAGAAATTCTCCATGTTTGGCTCCAAAGAATATAATCAATCTGATTTCGGTATTAACCATCTGGTGATGTCCCTCTGTAGAGTCTTCTCTTATGTTGTTGGAAGAGGATGTTTGCTATGACCAGTGCATTCTCTTGGCAAAACTGTGTTAGCCTTTGCCCTACTTGGTTTGGTACTCCAAGGCCACATTTGCCTGTTACTCCAGGTATCTCCTGACTTCATACTTTTGAATTTCAGTCTCCTAATGAAAAGGGTACCTTTTGGGGGTGTTAGTTCTAGAAGGTCTTGTAGGACTTCATGAACCATTCAACTTCAGCTTCTTCAGTATTACTGGTCAGGACACAGATTTGGGTTACTGTCATATTGAATAGTTTGCCTTGGAAACGAACAGAGATCATTCTGTCATTTTTGAGATTGCATCCAAGTACTGCATTTCGGACTCTTTTGTTGACTGTGATGGCTACTCCATTCTTCCAAGGGATTCTTTCTCACAATAGTAGACATAACGGTCATCTGAGTTAAATTCACCCATTCCAGTGAATTTTAGTTCACTGATTCCTAAGGTGTTGATGTTCACTCTTATCTCCTGTTTGACCACTTCCAATTTACCTTGATTCTTGGACCTAACATTGCAGGTGCCTATGCAATGTTGATCTTTACAGCATTGGACTTTATTTCCATCACCAGTCACATCCACAACCGGTGCTGGTTTTGCTTTGCTCCATCTCTTCCTTCTTTCTGGAGTTATTTCTCTACCGATCTCCAGTAGCACCGACCTGGGGAATTCATCTTTCAGTGTCCTATCTTTTTGCCTTTTCATACTGTTCATGGGGTTCTCAAGGCAAGAATACTGAAGTGGTTTGCCATTCCCTTCTCCAGTGGACCACATTTTGTCAGAACTCTCCACCATGACCCGTCCGTCTTGGGTGGCCCTACATGGCACGGCTCGTAGTTTCATTGAGTTAGACAAGGCTGTGGTCCATGTGATCAATTTGGTTAGTTTGGTTGTGGTTTTCATTCTGTCTGCCCTCTGACGGATAAGGATAAGAGGCTTATGGAAGTTTCCTGATGGGAGAAACTGACTGAGGGGGGTCTTGTTCTGATGGTTGGGGCCATGCTCAGTAAATGTTTAATCTAATTTTCTCTTGATGGGCTGTGTTCCCTCCCTGTTGCTTGACTTGAGGCCAAACTATGGTGGAGGCAATGAGGATAATGGCGACCTCCTTCAACAGGTCCCATGCACGCACTGCTGCACTCAGTGCCCCCAACCCTGCAGCAGGCCACCGCCGACCCACGCCTCCAGCAGAGACTCCTGGACACTCACGGGCAAGTTTGGGGCAGTCTCTTGTGGGGTCACTGCTCCTTTCTTCTGGGTCCTGGTGCACACAAGGTTTTGTTTGTGCCCTGAAAGAGTCTGATTCCCCAGTTTTGGGTAAGTTCTGACGGCTCTATGGTGGGGTTAATAGCTACCTCCTCCACAAGGGCTTATGCCATACCCAGGCCTGCTGCACCCAGAGCCCTTGCCCCTGCAGCAGGCCACTGCTGACCCGTACCCCACAGGTGACACTCCAGACTAAGATGGCGGAGCAAAAGATGTGCACTCATCTTCTCCTGCAAGAACTCCAAAATTACAACTTGCTGCTGAACAACCATCGACAGGAGAATGTTGGATCCCACCAAAAAAAAAAAAGATACTCCACATCCAAGGGCAAAAGAGAAGCCCCAGGAAGACAGTAGGAGGGGCAAAATCATGTTTAGAATCAAACCCCATACCCACCAGAGACGCTCGGAGGGCTCAAACAAACCTTGTGTGCACCAGGACCCAGACACCCCACAGAGACTGAGCCAAATTGAATGTTAAGTGACTTCATTAATAATCTCAAAAGAGCTGTTATTAAAAAGGACAGAGAGAGGAGGAGGAGAAAAGAAAAGCGGGGAGGAAGAGGCAGAAGGGAAGAATATTAAAAGCAGAGGGTGAAATGGATATAGGGAAAAGAAACAAAGTCCCCACAGTTATATCTGTGATAAAATGGACTCTGGGCTATTACTATATCACATGGCGTTTCCTTTATGATAGGCCACAAAATAATCTTCTTATAGAAATTTGTACTTCCTGGCTTATTTTCCTACTATGGACACTGGCTTGTTTCCTACTATGGACACTGTGCATCTTGTGTCTGATTATGTTTCTCTCTTTGCTTTGTTTGCCAGGCACTTTGTAGCTAAACTTATGGTGATCCCTAGCAACTGCACAAACTTTATGATATGTATTTTTTCTATAATATTAATCCTGGCATTATTTTATTTGATTGCACCTATTTACTTTCTTCATTTATTTCCAGTGTAGTTTTTAAGTCCCCTCAAAGTCTTTTGGTAATAAGGTAGAAAACAAATAAAATACAAATATAAATAAGTAAATTTAATACTGTATTATTTAATGAGGATATTAAAAGTATTTATTTATAGAGCTTCTGAGAGAATAAAGAGTTAAAGCAAAACATTTAAAACAGTGGCTGGCACATTGTAAGACCTAAGTAAATGTTTATTCAGTATTTTTATTAAAATTGAATCTTTACTGAAGTGACCATCAAGTAAACCTATTTGAAAAGACAGTCTTATGAACACTAGAAATAGGTTAAATGAAGAGGTAACAGATAAAGTTATATATTTAAGGGCCACTCATCAGCGGTTTTTCTATGTCTGTGGATTATAATCTATGTGGCAGCTAGAAAATATATGTTCTGTACAAGATAATATGCTTAAAGTCTTAATAGATATGGCCTCTAAGACATTTCATGTGTCCAGTAGTTAGGCATCTAATAAATACATATTGCTGATTAGCTGGATGAGGGTTCAATCACCAGAAAGATAGTTGCTCTCAATCTACCTTTTTTGATGTTAGTAGCGCTCTATCAGATATGTCTGGAATCTTTCATCTACAATATACCAAACTCTGGGGCCTAGGTTAAGTTTCCTTTTTCACCTCAGTAAACAGGGACAGTGATAGTTACAAATATGAACATAAGACGTATCTGAAACAAAGCAAGTTGAAGCGTTCTGTATGAAATCCAGCTGAAGTATGTATATATGAAATCCAGCCAGAGTAAATCTAGACAACAAGTTTTTCCTGTTATTAGTTTCTTATAAATCTTTTAAACTGAAGAATTATTACCTTTCATCTCTAAGGTTTATTATATTGAATACAGACAGTATCTGCTGTTTTGTTTTCTTTAAAACGTCTGCCCTAAAATATAATGGAAAGTCTTAAATTTTTACTTTTTCATCATGAGGTTATCTAGAATAGTAGCTTCTTAGAAATGGTTCAAGGATTATAAATGGGCCACGTGAGTTCTTGGGAACCAAATAAGCCGTGGGTTCCTGTTGCATTAATGTTTCTATTACCACAGCATTTCTGCTTAAGTTTCTGGTATCAATTAATAAACTATTAATGGTGTTAAATGAATGCCTGGTTTTCATTAATTGGTAGCTCTTCAGAAACTTATCAAAACCTTCCCAATCATTTTGTTGAATTCAAGTTGTTGGGGATGAATGACTTGAGAGCCTCTTTATTCTGCTAAAATGGATCATGAAAAATAGGGTCAATTTAATTCAATCCAGCAAACGTACTGAATTCAGAATATGGGAGAAAAACGTCGTCACATACTTGGGCGGTATCAAGAGATATCCTCTGCGGTGGCCGTCTGTTGTTTGCTACCCAGCAACTAACCCTCTCTCCTCTATCTGGGAGCAGGTGAAGGCTGCCCATTCCGAGCCATATGATTTAGGTGGGATCAGTCGCTCATTTAAATCTAAAGGTGGGTTTGCTTGGCCTAAAGTAGTCAGCATATTCCATCATCAAGACCATAGCCCTGGATTCAAAGGGGACATGTAACCTGCGACTCTTAAAACTGACTTGTTCCCTAGGGTGTCTGTCTTTCCCAGGGGGACCACTGGAAGAGACGCTTTCTCTTTCCCTGGCCAGTATAAGAAGTTGTGGGGTCTGAGAGAACCTGGAGCTGTGGAGGAGCAGCACAACTCACAGATGCTGAAGATGAAGGAGGGCAGAGCCAGAATCCAGAAGCTATGTGAAGTCGGCCCTACTACTGGCCACTTGAGCTGATACACTTACTTAAGCCAGTTGGAAATCTCCTTAAGCCAAATGGGACTTTCTATCACTTGCAAGTATGTGAATCCACACATTCTTTGACCTCAACAATTAGAAAAAAAGATGCAGGATGGTTGCAACTCAAATGACAAGTATTTACTGAAATGTCCTGAGAGAAGGGACAATATTCTTCATTTACTGTCTGGTCTTCTAGGACCATTCCTCCATAGTTAAGCTCTATATATGTTGATTGAATATGTGAGCTCAACCCTACACTGGGCTCTGTGTTTCCCACATATAGCAGAGCTTCCCCATTGGGACATTCCTGATTATAGACTTTAATGGCCTCTTTCTTTTGCATATATATTTTTAATTAATAAAATTTATTTTTAGACAAGTTTTAGGTTCACAGCAAAATTGAGGGTAAAATACAGAGAATTCCCATATACTCACTCTCCCCTACACACAAATACGTTCTGCATTATCAACATCCCACACCACAGTGTTACATTTGCTACAACTGATGAATCTACATTGATACATCATTATCCAAACCCATGGTTTACATTGGGGTTCATTCTTGGTAATATACATTCTATGAGTTTAGATGAATGTATAATGACATGTATCACTATTATAGTATTGTACAGAATCATTTCATTGCCCTAAATGTGCTCTGCCTATTCATCCAGAATGTCATATAGTTGGGATCATACAAAGTTTAGCCTTTTTAGGTTGGCTTCTTTCATTTAATAATATTCATTTAAACATCCTGCATGTTTTCTCATGGATTGATAGCTCTTTCCTTTTTAGGCCTGAATATTTGTCTGTAAGTAACACAGTTTATTTATCTCCTTATATACTGAAGAAAATCTTGGTAGATTGTGAATTTTACAATCGTAAATAAAGCTGCTATACACATCTCTGTGAAGATTGTTATGAGGCCATAACTTTCCAGATCCTTTGGGTATATGTCAACAGGTACAGTGATGGACCAGATGGCAAGAGTATGTTTTAAGCCAGTGAGCACTGTTACCCCAGAACTGATGCCACCAACTGTATATTATTCATCTCTATAATAACACCACCAACACCTGACTGGCGTATAGTATGTGTTCAATAGAAGTTTACTCAATGAATAAAAGAATAATGGGGTTTCAAAATCATTTATTGAGAGATGTTATACATTGAGAGCAAAATTTAGAAAAATACAAATATCTTGATTTAGATTAGTTTATTTATTCATTAGCCCTTAGATAGCCCTAAAAACTAATCTTATGAAAGCAAATAGACTGCTTCCTTCAATGGAGCCAAATTTCCTTAACTTGGAATGAAAACTCCCCAGAAGCATTTATCCATCCGGAGCCCCTTCACAGGACTGCGCCAAAAGCCTCTGACTTTCCAACTTCCCGTCTTCCTAGTGAAAAATATGGTTTCCAAAAAGGTGCTGTGCTGCCTTTGCAGGACTCACAATCCCTAATCTAACTGATAGAGTCCCTGTATCCCATTGAGGAGGTTTGGGAGAAGGCTTAAGGAAACAGACTGATTTTCTGTACATTTAGAAAAAAAAACATAGAGGCTAATTTAAGTGAAAAAGCTTATTCATGGTCTCATCCTTGATTTAGGTAAGTAGACAGAATAATGACCAAAATGATTCAAGAAGTACTTAAAAGAAAAAATAAATAAATAGAAGACACTTCTGGTGACAGTCTGGTAGCCTGAGTTCCTCACCTAATTCCTACCTGTCTTTTCAGACTGGCTCCTCCTCCTGGAATGAATGAATAAGACAGTTCACAGAACATGGCCTGACCTAAGAGTATAATGACAGCCCAGCATCGAGAAATGTTTCATTATCCAAACACAGTCACCTGGACAAGCACTGTTCCCTCATCTTAGAAAGACTATCAGGAGTGGGCAGCACCCGAAGTCTCCATGCCACTCTGAACTCAGTGATCTGAATGTCAACCACTGCAACACCTCCCAGGCCTTGCCCCCTTTCAGATTTAGCTTATTCTCTCCTTCCCACCAGAGATGGCTAGAATATCTCACCTAATACATGAATGGAAGATTTAGGTTCAAGTTGCAAAGCAGGAAATGTTATGCTTAGTCAGTTCAGTCACTCAGTCATGTCCAACTCTTTCTGACCCCATGAATCACAGCACGCCAGGCCTCCCTGTCCATCACCATCTCCCGGAGTTCACTCAGACTCACGTCCATTAAATCAGTGATGCCATCCAGCCATCTCATCCAAGGTCATCCCCTTCTCCTCCTGCCCGCAATCCCTCTCAGCATCAGAGTCTTTTCCAATGAGTCAACTCTTCGCATGAGGTGGCCAAAGTACTGGAGTTTCAGCTTTAGCATCATTCCTTCCAAAGAAATCCCAGGGTTGATCTCCTTCAGAACGGACTGGTCGGATCTCCCTGCAGTCCAAGGGACTCTCAAGAGTCTTCTCCAACACCACAGTTCAAAAGCATCAATTCTTCGGTGCTCAGCTTTCTTCACAGTCCAACTCTCGCATCCATATGTGACCACTGGAAAAACCATAGCCTTAACTAGACGGACCTTTGTTGGCAAAGTAATGTCTCTGCTTTCCAACATGCTATCTAGGTTGGTCATAACTTTTCTTCCAAGGAATAAGCGTCTTTTAATTCCATGGCTGCAGTCACCATCTGCAGTGATTTTGGAGCCCAAAAAAATAAAGTCTGACACT